>CM062819.1:201426079-201769225 GCA_031772625.1 Pinus tabuliformis
AACCACATTCCATTTGTGTGCTCATCTAACTCCCTCATCGAAGATTCGGGTTAGGTTGAGACTTTTTCAGCGCACCTTGACTGGTAATGCGGCTAAATGGTACATAGAGTTGCCAGGGGGCAGCTTTACATCGTTCGCAGACTTAGCTAATATCTTCTTGAATCACTTTCAGTTGCCTGTCCGCTATGATGCCGGAACTGAACTTCTGGCTACCTTTCGTCAGGATAAGGCAACCCACATTTCTGATCACATACAGGAATGGAGACGGAGAAAAAGGCTCATTAAAGCCGAAATCCCTCCGGAGTACCGTCTAGAGTGTTTTTTGAAGTCTTTGCAACCTGAGATCTCCAAGGATGTCTCCATGTCTGGGGTCTATTCTGAGGAGCAAGCCATTTTCAGGGCCCAGCAGTAGAACTGATCTACTCTCAGTCTGGGATCCTCCAAAAGTACTTGCCAGATGCTCCTGGATCTAAGGTTGATTTAGCTAAGCCAAAGCCAGGTCCGCATGCGGATGGTATCGTGGGGTCTGTAGACTCGACTACAGTGAACTTGCTGAATCAATTGCAGCAGTTGTCATTACAAACTGCTCCTAACAACCAAGTCACAATGTCTAATCCTCCTGCTTCCCAAATTTCTTCCATTAACGCCATCCAATCCGATAACCCCAAAGGAAATCAAAATTCCAATGGGAAAAAGAAAGGACGTGGTAAAAAGAAGAACTCGGATGGGAAGCCCGATGCAAATAAATCCGGCAACAACGCTGGTGGTGTGGAAATGAGTCGAGAAAGAAAGTTAAGTTTCCTTGCAAGTTATGCAAAGGAGACCATCTAACTCATCTCTGCCCTAGAATTGAAGACGCTCAGCGCTTGTTAGGACAGCAAGGGACTTCTAGTTCGCAAGCTGTGTTAACTAACCCGTTTCCCCAAGGGCAGCAACTTCTTGCTGGCGCAAGTTCGAACCCTGGTACCTCCGCAGGGGGCAACCAGGAAGGGGATAAGTCATCAAATGTTTTCATGATGGGTGCTCACGCTAATGTGGCCACACGGTCACGCGATTATGGTGAAGGTGAAAATTCTAAGGGTAAATCAGTTCCCGAAACTAACAACCCACTTCATATTGAGCGACCTTCTGTTGAGACTATACCTCGGGTGCCGAAAGGTTCAGCTAAACGCGCGACTATCAACCCTAATATTAGGGCAGCCCAGAATTACTCCATTGTAGAGGATCTGGCTCAGAGTCCATGTGCTATGTCCGCGTTAGAGGTTCTCCTGACATGTCCTACTCAACGAAGTGCCTTGCTATTGGCAATGGGGGCAGTAGATCCAAGTAATTCCTTAGCTCTCTCTTTTGATATGAGTAATGTCAAAAAGAGACTTCCTCATCACATGGCTTTCCAGATAAAGTCTACCTACCAGAAAACGAATATTTTCCGGACGGTTGTAGATGAGGGAGCTTCCACGTGTGTCATGTCTATGTCATGTTGGAAGGCCATTGGATCACCGACGGTTGTTCCTTCACCCACCCTATTGACAGCATTTGATGGTCACTCTCATAGACCGTACGGGATTATCCCGGCTTTTCCTATATGTGTTGGAGGAAAGGTCGTTAATATTGAAGTAGAAGTCATAGACGCTAACCTAGATTATAATCTCCTATTAGGAAGGAACTGGGTATACGAGATGGAAGCCGTTGTTTCGACTCTATTTCGTGTCATTTGCTTTCCTTATGAGGGGAAAATCGTTAAGGTTGACCAATTGGACTATTGTCCAGCTGATCCTCAAGCAAACTCTGACTCTACCATTCCTTTAGTGGGTAACCCCCGTCCGCCTATTGAGAGTCTAGGAGTCGGGATGTATTCTTCATTGATGGGTACGTTTAACCTTCCCCCTCCTACAGTTGGTATAGATACAATTTCATCCTCCAGGGATCCTTTACGGAGAGAGTTTGTCCAAACTCTTTATTCTTCGAATCCTGGAACCTTAGCTTCATCTGTGACCACATCAGGTGACGACAAGGTGGGTGAAATAGAATCTCTTATGTCTGCAGCAGAACCTAGATGTGAATCTATCGATAACTCTGTAGATAACCATTCTACTATTTCCTCTGGGAAAGAAATAGATGGTGATGTGGCTCATTTTCGGACCCCTGATTCCACCTCTGCATCGGATTGCTCGGATATTGTTTTTCCATCGGAAGAAGCGATATTCGAAGCAATGATGGCCGTAGATCGACCTTTGGAAGATTTACATCGTCGATTATACTTTCATTCCCCTGTGCATGAAGTAGAATCTCGGTCCTCCAGTTCGACTAGTGATGTTTGTACGGTCCCTTTGGCTCCGACACATTTATTTGCCGAAGAGAGTATATTGATTGGTTCGATCGTCATACCTATAAACATCCCTAGGAGTCAGTTGGCAGAGCCCCCTGACGGGCTCTACCTCAGGAAGTGCTTTGCTTAGCTTTCGCCAGGCAATGGCTTCTTTGTATTTTATGTATATTTGTACATATCTTATCGAGCGTTTTCTGATATCAGCACTTTTGGTCTGCTTTGGCAGGTGTTGATGGATGATTTGGTTTATTTTGGATTCGCCGATGGTGCTAGTCGGCACACTCGGAATCTTGCTTCCGCAGCTTGGGTACTTTATTACCCAACTGGTCAGTTGATGACATCGAGAGGCGTGTGTATCGGTCCTGCTTCAAACAATATGGCCGAGTATACAGCTGTTATCAATTTATTATCCGAGGCAATCTCTTACGGGATCGACTCGTTGGTAGTGTATCTTGATTCTCAATTGATAGTGTCTCAGTTAAATAACATTTATCGGGTTAGAGATCCATCATTATATCGCCAATATTTAAGGGTGAGGTTGTTGCAAAGATCATTTACTTACATTAATTATTTGCATATTCCAAGATCTCAAAATTGGTTAGCTGATTCTATCGCTAATCAAGCATTAGACTGGCATATCAATCATTCATCATCATAAAATCATGCATCAAAAGTCAAACTGTATATATATATATATCGCAAAGCGTCTCGAGTGTACATATGTGTGTCCAAAAATATACAAAATTGGGACTCAAATGCCCATAATCATGTCAGGCATATCTAATGCCTCGGCTCTGGATGAGCAGCTAAATAACTAACTATAGCATTGGCCACGCGCCGAAAAACGCGAACCCAGTCACGTGGCATCCCAACCACATGACGCTGCATATCTGGAGGAAGGTCCTCTATCTCGGCCATCGGTACTTGATAGCTCAATCTCGCCAAGTGTCGCTGGACGTTGGCGAGGGTCCTTTCCGCATCCGCAGCCGCCTCTTCGGCTCCTCGGCCACGCCGTCCGTGCCGTGGGAATCCATCTGGTCGCACAGGCCCAATGTCTGGAACATGATCATCATATCAGTCATTTGAATCTCATCAAAAAAAATATTTTTTTCAAAGTTCATCATTATGCTTGAAAAATCCTAAAAATCATAAAATCATAAAAATAAAAAAATCTTACCGATCTCGCCCCATGCTGCATCTGGTGGCAGCACTAGGTCAGGATCTCCTCGGAAATCCAGTCCAGCATAGGGGTAGTCGTCTATGGCGATGATCTGTTGCTCCCACCAAGCAAAAAAGTCGTCGTCGAATGCATTCCTGGGCACTTCCCCACCCCCCAGACGTTTCATCAAGTCAGCCCACCGGCCCATACGTGGATCACGTGGACTACTGATGGGAACAGCTACCCTGGGGCGGAGTGCAGGAACCTTCTCGAAGAAAAACGTGCATAAAATGGTTCCGTACCCAAAGTTCTTGGTCTGTCCCTTCCTGATAGAAGCAAGCTGCTCCTTCATGTTGGCAAGTAGAGGAGTACACCAGTCAAACACCGTGGTGAGACAGTCCACTGCTACGCTCATGTTTACTCGTGATGCCTGATGTAGCGAAGATGACCCGTTCACTCGAGCTATGGTGAACAGGATTATCCGCAGTGACAAACTCGCCACGTGTGGGATCGAGATCTGACTCCCGACCTTCCGATGACCTGGGCAGTAAAGTTGTACATAGTCGTCTACGCTGAGACTATTCCGGTCCTGCCCCGGGAGTGGACTACCTCTCCCCTTCGGGAAAGGCCCGTGATGAAATATATATCTTCCACTTCTATCCTGAGTGGCATTTGATCAATCATAAAAGCTTCTTCCTCGACATCCCAATAATCAATAAGTCTCTCGAGCAGACGCACATTTGCTTTCATATTCGGCAACTTGAAGAATTTTAACAATCCGCATCCCCGTAAGGCATCTAATGCCTCATCATTCTCCATAACTTCATTATCTACAGCTGAGTGCTCTCTTTCACGCCACGTGAGAGTCATCCTGGAAGAAAAAATCATTTTCATCCATTAGTTTTTTGTATAAAAATTTTTCGCTGCGCACACGCGGTTTACCCTATACACAGTCGCGTGTAGGGCCGTCGTATACGCGATTTATATACATCCAACCCGCGTGTACGCCGCAGAGCAATTTTTTGCAAAAATCTAACGGTGAAACATTAATTAAACTTCCTAAAAACTATCACAATTGATTGCAAGACAAGTTTAGTGCTTACCTGGAAGTTTTCGGCAAGTTTGAACGGTTGAATAAGTCACGGGGAAAGTTTGCTCCTTTTGCTCCACAATTTGCTCTCCAAGTCAAACGGTGAAAATGGTAAGTCCAAAATTTCTTTTATAAGTTTTGAAAATGCAAAATTTTTTCAAAATTTTATTTTGTTTGGTTTCATGTCACTTTTAACTTGGGAGCTTGGAATGTCGAGATTGAGTTGTTTTTCAGGACATTTTGGACATTTTTCGACGGTTCGAGACGGTTCCATGACTGCTGACCCATCATGGCAGGTATCGTGTTCTCACTGGCATATAAGTTAGGGACACCATTTTTCCGTTGCATTATGCATACTAGCCTCCATTCGACCGATACATCTGCCGTAGGGTCGACCCCATCATGTTATGGTTCGCAAGCCATTTTCACTCGCCGATTCTTTAAATCATGACATGATGGTAGAGCCATCCTTTTACATGGGCATCCTAGTTAGCACCTCACTGACATTTGTTGCCCATGCTGCTTCGTTTTGAGTAGGTTCGGGAGTCCTCTGTAGTCCCGCCATGACTTATGCGTTGAAGACTCATTCTTCCTTGCTTCTTCGCTTCGTTCTGGCCTTATACCCTAGAGGCTCCTATGTGTGTTGAGTTGTACTTCTGCATTGCATGTTGACCATTTGCACCTTTTGGCCTATAGCCGCTTCACTTGGACTCGTGTTTAAGCCCACTTTTGACCATGACGTCTGCAAAAAATCAACCTTGCATACCCTTGACCTCTGCAGCTTGGCATACCCAGATCCGTGGAAGGGACATACCTCTGAGTGTCACTGACCAGTTCTTCACCTCCCTGCATTGAGCATAGGAACGTTCCTTTCCCAGGAACTAGAGCATCTGTTTCACCGACACTCGTTCTTTCCACTGTACCATAGCATTCTTTTATTCTTTTTCCGGCTTATCAGAAAAAGACAAAAAAAATTAAATATTCCAAAAAGAGCGGGAACAGGGACATTATTTCCATTTATTGTTGGCAGCTAGAGTCAGTCGTGTCGCCCTTGAACAAAGCACTCAAAACAAAGTCTCCTCCGCATGGGTGGGATTTAGTTTGACTTAGGTAAGCCATAACCTTGTTATCGAGTCAGTTCTCCCCCGATTGGTTATCTCTTCCAATCATATGGAGGGTTCGTTCGTGCCTCCTGCATGACGAACTTATACAGATTCATTATATGCTGCCACATAGTCACATTGAGTCGTGCTTTTGTTCAAGGGAAGTTAGCCTGAGTCGGCCTTTCTGCGGTGTCTCTTGACTCATTTTTCAGTCGGCCATCCCTGGTTGTCAGTGTCATGTCTATCATCACATCAGTTATATTGGTCCTTCACTCGTGCCGGTTTGAGAAGGTCCCCATTGACTTCTTGCTGGCGGGTCTTGTCCTTATCGACGACGACACATTGCTCTGAGGGCAGACCTAGAGACCGCACCCTGGCCCTATTTTCATTATTGATAGGTCACCTTGTGCTCAGCATCGATCAGTATCATGGGTCTTTGACTGAGTGGTTTCCCTTGTGTTCGACATCAGCATACATTATCACACATTGGGATTCGTGCAGTACCTTGGTTTCCATTTGACCCTATTGGTGGATACCTCGCCTCTGTGTCAGCTTTCATTATTGGTTGGTTCAGAGGGTTTCTGCCGTGCGCTAGCCACATCTTGTGTACACCGGAAACGTACTTCGGTTGGGTTACTACATCTTTTTCGTCCGATTCCTTCCACATTATTGGCCTACGGGTTACACTCGCGCTAGATTGATGGAGGATGCCTTAATGCCTTCCTTCTAGCGGATCTTTCCCTATCGACTCCGACTCATTGCTCTGGGGCAAAGATCTAGAGTCCATTTGGCAGTACCTTGGGTTTGCAGTCATTAGTGGCAGATTCCTCGCTATCGACAGTGGGAAACCATCATTGTCTCCTGATTGATAGATTCTTACAGGTGTTCGACTTCAGCTCATCTATTCACACTTGTTAGATTGTACTGGGTACCTTGACGCTCATTATCATTATCGGTGAGTAGTCTCGCGTTTGTTAACGGTATACATCAATGACCGGTAATCAAACGATTTCTCACATGGTCGACTTCAGATCATTTATTCCCATGGTGTAGAAATGTACCACGGCGGTCGGTGAAGACCTCAGGTTGTATCAGCATTCATTGGTTCACTTGACAGTTGCTCCTGTTGCTGCTAGTTGATACCATTCCACCTTATATGTTGCAGTCAGTCATGGCGACATTCTATATGCTGGCACCTGAGTTTGCAGTGTAGTACCATCCTATTCCATCATGTTCAGTTGGTACCTTATGGGATCAGTCTTTGATTTCAGTGATCCGTTGCATCTTTCAGCATCATTGACAGTTTTATATGTGATATTCAGACATGTACTTACTCATTATGGTCAGATGATCCATTATGTATTTTACAGTCATTTATACTTGTATACTTAGTGGATCCGCTTGTACTTGATATGCGGACATGCTTTACTTTTCCTGAGCATGGGTATGCCCGCCTCAGACAGTGTTTCTTTCTGATCTCCTTTCGGTGGCTTGGCAGGCTGAATTCTGGTGAAGTCCTCCTCGGTTTTTCGGCAGAGTTCCTTTCCTTGTACTTACTTAATGTATTTCGGCCATCATGTTCCCCTTCTGACCTCATACATTAGGGGGCATCTGTTATAGCTCCAAATCTCACTCTTATGGTTTGTGATGCTGCACTTATGGCCTAGGGCAACCCCTCCTTCCAGACCTGGTCCAAAATTTTAAAAACAGTGTTTTATTCCCTGTACGCGACTTTGCCCTGTGTTAAACGCGTGTACACGCGGGTCTGTTATACCCAACCCGCGTGTATCTATTAAAACACTTAAAAAAATATAATTTCCTCTTTTTCGGGCAGTGATCGCGGGTTTACCTGCTGGATCACCTGTTAGTGCCCGTGGCCCAACTGTTCCCAACCAACTCCTAACTAAAAAACTACTTTGGAGAGGGTATAAAAAGACATCAAAGGGAAGGCCAAGGAGAGAGAGAAAGGAGAGCAAGATTATTATGCTGAGATTTTTCCCTTAGACCAGGTCTGAAGTCCTTGGTGCATCCTGCACTTCCCCATTTTGCATAGGAAACCCTTGTTTCCATGTGTATTGGTGATCATTCATCCTTGACATCATCATTGAGTAAGACTTGGAAGGAGCTCTTGTTGAAGGCTGGAGGCTGGAACGAATCCGGGAGGAAGCTTGCTTGGAGCCTGCTGAAGGTGTTCAGGTGATATCTTTCCGATATATGTACTTTATTTGCCTTTATATATAAAGAAACACGTCTTTGTTCCCGAATAATCTTTCTTTATGCTAATGAGATTCTTGTGTTGAATTCTTATGAAAGTAGTTACTTAAAGATTATTTATAACTACCTTTATAGCATAAAGATGATTTATACATAAACTTCTATACATGTACTGTTGTGTTCTTTGATTTGTTTGTCTTGCAGGTTAGAGAAAGAAGAAGGGAACTCCAAGAAGGGTTTGCACCCAACGGTCTTCTCGACGTAGGACCTTAGGTATGTACCCTAAACATTAGAATTTGCTTAAAAGTAAAAAAGATGGCTGTGTGTGTGTGTTTCTTTGTATAAGCAATTTTCAGTCTGGTAGAGTCTCAGCCCAAAGGACTCTAGGGGTACTTTCCCTTCAACCAATGATGTCAAGGATGAATGATCACCAATACACATGGAAACAAGGGTTTCCTATGCAAAATGGGGGAAGTGCAGAATGCACCAAGGACTTCAGACCTGGTCTAAGGGAAAAATCTCAGCATAATAATCTTGCTCTCCTTTCTCTCTCCCCTTGGCCTTCCCTTTGATGTCTTTTTATACCCTCTCCAAAGTAGTTTTTTAGTTAGGAGTTGGTTGGGAACAGTTGGGCCACGGGCACTAACAGGTGATCCAGCAGGTAAACCCGCGATCACCGCCCGAAAAAGAGGAAATTATATTTTTTTAAGTGTTTTAATAGATACACGCGGGTTGGGTATGACATACCCGCGTGTACACGCGTTTAACACAGGGCAAAGTCGCGTATAGGGAATAAAACACTGTTTTTTAAATTTTTGGACCAGGTCTGGAAGGAGGGGTTGCCCTAGGCCATAAGTGCAGCATCACAAACCATAAGAGTGAGATTTGGAGCTATAACAGGTGGGATCCTGCCAGTCGATTCCAATTAAAGGATGTGACTAGACTACTTGGAGGGGGTACCGTAGAAACAAGAGGATTAACCCCTTGAGTTACTAGAGTGGGAGGATTTTCCTCCTGTCTTGATGGAACAGTAGGATCACCCCTAACCTCATAGAATCCGAAGAAACAAAAGGAACTTGAGCGGTATCATTTTCACTCTCTTTGGAAAAGGTACGATTTGCTAAAGGTGAAATCGGTTCAACTTTTACCTCAACCTGTTGATTTTGGTTAGGTATAGACTCATAGGATTCACTTTCAAAGAGAGTGGGTTCGACCGATGGTTGATTTTGGTCAGTCGGTTCATCAACTAGTGAAGAATTTAGGGAGAGTTTCCTATAACCAGATGGAAATCGCTGCAGTGAAGCAGGACGGTTATCCAAAACTTTCTTGGCTTCATCCAGATAGGGACAAAGGTGAATGGGGTGATTCCCTTCACATAACCTACAGGGAAACTTGACTTTTCCCTTTTTTCCATGAACTTTACTATCAGTAGTTGATGGTGTGTTACCAACATGATTTTGAGAAGTTGATGACATAGGATGATGTGAACGGGAAGACCATTCTTCTAAGATCTAAGGAATATCAGGACAACTTCGAAGAAGATGGTTTCCCGCAAAAAATTTGCATGGATATCGAACTTTGTGAGGCTTGATGGGCAGTTTATCATCAAATGTTGCATTCAAACCAACGATTGCTTGGTTGTCCCTTTACTGAATTTTCTTCTTCTCCATCTTCTTCTCTTTCTTCTTCTTCTTAGCCACCTAGTTATTAGTATCAGCACTTTCACCAATCGAAGAGGAAGAAGGGGAGGAAGAAACAAACAAGGAAGAAGGCAAAGGATCAACTAAAGGATCAATTGGAGGTTGATTTTTTCCAGTTGGAGGTGCACTCGATTGTGGAGAAATCACAACATTTTGAACCAAGGAGGTTGAAAAAAACCATACTGGCAATCCAATGGTAAATCCCGAAAGGGGCAATGTAGCCATATATGGAGCACCAATGTCTTCGAAAGGAGGAAAAGGACTAGGATTTCCATCAAAAGGAATTCCTTGATCGGTGGACTCCAGATTTGTCACCATATGTTTCAACCTAAGATCAACTAAGGAATAAGGATGTTATTCGTGGTCAATTAATTTTAACGACACTTGGACACAACTTTGCTTTTTCAGTTTTAAAGAGTCGAGAAAAAGCTAAAGATGACTCTAGTTGCCTTTGATTTTTAATGAGCCTGAAAGGACAAGTGCTCAGATGGACCTTTTCTTTTAAGGAGTCAAAAAGGAATGAAAGTGACTACTCTGGAGAATCTAGACAAAAGGGTTTACCAGACCAATAACAAAACTGCAATATACACCTTGGTGATAAATTAAAGGGAAATTACCAAGGACTTATGTATGGCAGTCAATCTTCCTGAATGCTGTGTTTAGTGCATTGTGATCAATAAGGTAGCAGACTCGGTTTCCTATGGATAAAGGATTTATGCCTATTGTGGTCTCCCAATATATACCCAACGGTACAGGAAGCACAAGTCCATGCTATCACTTGTCGTATCAAGGAGGAGGAATCACCCAACCTTCAATGAAAATGATAGCCACTAGTTTTAACAACGCTGGAACACGTCACTAGCCTAGACCTCTAGATACGTTGCGTTAAGTTCCAAAGCATTGTTAGGTTCATTGGAATTCATTTTAAATTTGATCTTGTTTAGAGTTTTCCTTTCAATGGTTCACCGCATAATGATGATCTAAAATTCCTAAGATGCAACCTACAATGATAAACAATCTTTGTTTATTTGAGCAATGAAAATCCTAGCTACTAGGGAAAGAAGATAACAGTGCTTTTAAGCAAAGAGCAAATATCACACACTAGTGCATTTCCCTAAATCATCTTTTTGTACACAAATAAGAAAATGCTAAATGCAAATGCATGTATTTTCTTTTTCTTTCCTTAATGTGAAAGATGCAAAAAGGAAACTAAATGCAGCAAAGATCTAAAATATTGCACTCAAAATGACATTTTCAACAACTTTTTCTTCAAAAAGAGAAAGGAAGACTCAAAACAACACTTTCAATTTTGAATAAAAATGCTTTCTACACTTTGAATGTAAACAAATCAAATAAAATGCATCAAGAAAAGTTTAATCAATTATCAAGGGAAGGAAGAATTTACGACACTTCTCTTTTCGACAAAAAATGACAAGTAGAACACTTTTTGTAAATGAGGAATAAATACATAAAACAACAAATCGACTAAAACAAATTTTTGACAAAGGATTGTAAATGAGGAACAAATACATAAAAAAATTCACTAATCCTAATGTAATTGAGGATGATCTAAGTGATGCAAGTAAGCTTCAGTGAAGAGGTATTATTCATATGTAGCAAAACAACCAAACAAAACTAAAAACAGGTAAAAAACCCTCAATTTCTAGATGGAAAAAGAGTTCAGTCAATCATCGCACCTAGGCTTCACAGAAATTGAGATGCATCACACTTTCTACACTCAGGAGGTGGGATGCATACTGGAACATAGTGGAAGACAGTGTGATGGTCCAGGGAGTGCAACTGAAAAGGTTTTTGGCTCAAATGTGGAGCAGTTTTCAATGAAATCAAGCTTGGTTTTAATGAACAATAATGAGCAAAGTATTATGGAATGTCTTGAGAGCTTACTGAGCTACCAAAAGGGAATTTAGATGTGCTTGCAAGTCAAATGTTTAATTCATAAACTAAACCATAGATTGACTAAAGCAACATTCATCTACTATGCAATTGCAAAGCAAGAGCAGTTCGAAAGCTACCTGGCTGGCTTCAGACTCTGTCTATAGTTTATCAAATTGAACATAAAACAAACAATAACAACAAACAAACATCTGTTCATTCCCTAGCGGAGTCGCCAATTTGTTTCTGGGAAAATTAGTGTCTTGTTGAATGACTAACCCTCTAGGTTTGGCAGCTACCCTAGAAACAACAGTTTAAAGCAATTCAATGACTTTTCCTATGTGTAACAGATAAGAAAAAGATAATGGAACCAACCTAGAACTTCCACTTAATCCCTTGCTTGATCTATCTCTCCTTTGGCAGATCCTACAACTTGTCCCCGTACTTAACATGCTTGGAGAGTGCCTGCACAAGTACAACAAAAAAGAACCATCAAAGCATCGTGATCTATTACAACATAAACATTACAGAATTAGATATATAATGAACAAAATGATAGCATTCACATTATTGCACAATCATATGGGAAAAAACTTGAAGATATTTATTAATAGAAAGGAGAATTACAACCCAGTTGTCTGATCCAGTGCCATCCTCTCAGCTTCAATCCTTTTTCAACTCATGAAATAACAGGATCACACCACCAAGAATACAATGCTCTCTCCTCAATTACAAACTATCAGCACTTACTTGCAATTCACCAAATTCTAGCCTCTTGATCTCTTGGATGGGAGATCAATTTATAGATTTTTGCAAGGGTGTGAGTCATCCATGGGGTTTGATTAGTGTCATTCCACTTGTTACAATTGGTTCCACAAGAGAAGGGATTGGAGATGGTTTCCTAGTTCCCTTGTTCATCCTTGGGCGAATTCAGAGAGGCAAGTGACACAGGAGAAGTTTCTAGAAGATTCCATGAGCAACCAACTAACAAATTGTCCCGTAAATTTTTCCATCCTCGCTCATCACACCCTATAGAAGGCCTAAATAGTATGCATCACACTTTTCCAGTGGAGCAGTCAGTATGGTTTAGTTTAGACAGTTTCTAGATGATTTATAAGATGGAACTTTTGGGGAATGATGCACTTAGATGACTAAGTTCCTTTAGGGTATGAAACAACTCTTTTAGGGGTTGATGAGCCCTAATACATCAACATATAATTTTGGGGTTGATGCACCTAAATATGTCTATAACAACACCCTCTTTTATCACCCTGGTTTTCTTATTGAGAAAATCCTTCTTTATTTCTTCCTCAAGCTTCTTGACTTCCACTTCCACAAGAGCACTTTTCTCCCTTAACCGAACCCTTTATTTCATGAGTTCTTGGAGCCTAAGATCACCATGTCGGATTTATTCCTCAGGTCCCAAGAGTTCTGCTTCATTTGGCTGTGCTATTCCTTCATCCAAGGCTCCGCAAGCCATCATATCTACTGGCGCTGCTATGCATGGACTAGGCATACTGTACTCTATTGGGACTATAGTGTTTGCTCCATAGTCCAACATAGAAGGTGTCCACCCCATCAGTTTGTTGCACATTGTCCTATAAGCCCATAGAATTGCTGGTACCCACAGGTCCCAATCACTTCGCTGCGCATTATATACCCTGTTCAGTTCTTTGCACACTGCGTTAAAGGCTTCTGCATGGGTAACCTTTTGCACACTCATTCTTTCCACAGTTCGTCATCCCAAATGGAGGGACCGTTTTTGTAATTTCCTTACCAACACCTGCTTATTTATTGTGTTCCCGAATGTGAAGTCCATGTGCATCTGCATATATTGTTTACTATATGCCTGTCCTACCTAGACAGATGCATGCGTGGATCATCCAGTCTATCATTCTTGTCTTTTAGATGCATTTGAGGCTTCCCAAAATGCATGTGCATCATTCTCTTGCATTTGCAACAGTCCTCAAAGCTTCCTTGGTGTGTACCCCACCACCTCACGAGCGTAGCGCATAGTACCCATTTCAAAGCCTCAAAACGTTGTTGTTCCAACACCTTTCTTTCAAATCTACTCAGGAAAGAATCTACCTCACTTAACCCATCATAAGTAGGTAGATCCCTCACTTTTGTCGATATGCAATGCAATGATCTTGTCATCATATTATAGTTCAGTGTGGTCACCTCGTGCAATCCGTTCTGCCATCGCTCTATTTCCTCATCACAATTCGATGTACAGGAGTTTTCGTGCTCCCATGAGATTTGTCCATTCACGGTGGGATTTACCCAATCTTGCTCTCACACGGTTATCTTGTAGATGCAGTCTAAGTCGTCATCACTTTCATAGTCGCGTAGTGTCTTTGTGTAGTGTGATCCTTCTACCGATTGTGGAGCAATTCAAATTGTGACATTGAATGGAGATCCATTTCCAAGAAAGGTAAATGGTAGACGATTGATACCATACGAGGATCCAACCATATGACTATATGTCGGTAGCATAGCCTTAGCACTCTAGGTAGCTACAAGGAGGCACGTGACTGTAAACTACATTGCTCAGGTTGTATAGCTGCACGATGAAGGGTCTACGTGGAATGAGAGGATGTCACAGTAACAACAAAAATTGAAGATTGGTTGGATAGAAATATCCATGAATTCATGGTGTAAGAAAATAAAAATCCACGACTGATGAAAGAACAGTGGTTGGATAGGTATTTGTATGCAAAGGTACACAAAATTTTCTTATGTTCTTTCTCAGTCGAATTATACAAGTGGATCGCTAAACTAGCGGATGGACAGGGAAGGTGGAGGATTAACAGTCCAATTGTGTGGACACCAAAGCTAATGCAGAGATTGGAAGCCTCCGAAGATAAGATTGTGTGCACTACTGATCACTAGCTTGATCGTGTCATCAAAGGATTTGTGATAGATTTCGTGGTCGATACCTCGATCAGCTACAGGGAAGTAGCTACCTTGATGTTTGGAGCTACACGATGTGAAAATTTATTCAGGGAGATAAGGAGAATAGGTCCTGAATTTAGCCCGTTGATTGAGCCTCCTCTGAGTGATGACGAAGAAGTAGCACTGGCTTCACCGCAAAACGTTGTCCAATTAATAAGGCAAGGGTTCCCATGAATACCCCATCCACCCATGCCACCTCCATCTTCACCTCCACTGCATACATCTTTGCCCACACTACCAACACCTCCACCATTGTTCAATATGATGAATATAGTGGAGTTTCCCATTTTCAAGGGCCTGGGAAATGAGGACCCGGACCAGTTTTGGTTCATTACAAAGGTTGTGTGGCAAGCCCAAAAAATTATAGATGATCATACGAAGAAATAAACATTGGTTACTAATTTACAAGATTATGCACTAACGGGGTACATCAAGTATTGCACTGATAACTCGACAGCTGCGTTGACAGACATTCAGACTGCGCTGAATAAGGAATTCAGTAGACCCAATTCTGAAGAAAAATAAATCATTGGATTCAAGAAAATCATGATGAAGCCTGGAGAGACACCTTGGGAGCTAGATCAGCCACTAAAGTGCAAGATCCACAAAGCTAACTTGAATCTTATGGATGGGCAGTGCCACAAATGGTTGCTCTTGCCTCATTTAAGGGTTGCTTTATCATAGCAAAATATTGGGACCCAGGTGGAAGCCCTGTATATTGCGATGATAATGCATGAGACACCGATTCAAGATGTTGTTTTGGGAGTTCAGCAATTTCATGCGAAGTTGCAAAACCTTTGCCTAGAATTCCAAAGTCTAAAAAAGGATAGAGTGGCTCAACCAAAGGTGCACAAAGAAGTTTTATGTTTTAAATGTAAGAGTCAGGGGCATGATAAAGATCATTGTCTTGTCTCCGCAAATTATGTTGCAGGAAGAGGGCCGATGCCTTTGAGGCTAGAAGCTCAAGCATGGCCAAGTATAGGGCCTGTGCTATGGTGTACTATCTGTCAAGTAGCTAGAAAACATGTGATAGATAATTGGCACTTGCTGCAAAAATTTGTGCACACACCACAATAGCTCTTCTACAACTTCTGCAAATTAGTAGGTCATGATGAGTGCAATTGCCATAGTTATGAGTTAATGATGGAAAACACCCGCATACCAGTTGCAAACAGAAATTCAGCCTCTGGATCACGGCGCTAGGGGAGCATGAGGAGGACATCAAGGTTGCAGATGAGGCTGAGATGGAGGAGGACCTAAGATAGGTCGGGGACAAGTTATTTGCTACAATTGTGTGGGGTCAAGACACTACGAGTGAGAATGTACGAACATGATGCACCTGTCATGCCGATACTGTACTCAGTTTGACCACGTGATATAAGACTACCCTGTATTAGTAGCTAAGATGTGATAAAAGGGGAAGCAACCTCTCCAGCCTACCCAGAACCTTGAAATGATGAGGGTTGAACCCCGCGAAGAGGATCCTAATGTGAATATTGTGCTACGAAGTGGAATGATTACTAGCAAAGATAAGGGAAAGAAGTGTGAAGAAAGTAAATGGGTCTGTAAAGCTCTAGAGAACAAGGTTGACTTTGATCTAGAGTGCGTGAAAGAAACCTTCATGGAAGCAAGGAAAAGCTTTGCTGGGGTTTCTACCTCAAGAAGTCAAGATAAGAAGTCTAAAGAAACGGACCCATCCATGCTTAATACCTTTTTGGTGACCTGTATGAAGCTGCTATACGATAGTAAGGTCGTGAAAGGATTACAAGGGTTGATCTATAAATGCATTGGTAAAGAAAATACTCCTAAGGGACTGTGCGTGGTCAGAGAAATTGGTAAGCATAAGGCAAAAATAGGGCGTGAGATGAGGTTTACCATGCAAATAGGAGAATATGAAATGGAACAAGTTATTCTAGATCTTGGGTTAGATGCGAATGTTTTTCTGAAACAAACATGGGAGAGAATGGGGAGACCTTCGCTGCAATGGTCTATTATTAAATTGAGGATGGCGAATCAACAAAAGATTAACCCCATGGGAAGATTGCAGGGAGTGATAGTAGATATTGAAGGCGCGATCACGTTGGATGATTTCGAAGTGATGGAGATTGTCGATGACATCAATCCCTACCTTGTGATCCTTGGGATCAATTGGGCTATTGACATGAATGGGGTGATCAATTTTAAGAAGTGGACGATGTCATTTGAAAGAAAATGGCTCCAGGTAGTTGTACCTGTGGACCCTGCAGAAGGACCACGCTATACTAAACCTGTCCGCAATTATGAAAGTGATGATGATTTGGACCAGATTTATAAGATGACAACATGAGATCAAGATTGGGTGAATTAGATAGCTAATGGACATGTTACATGGACTGTGAAAGCTCCTGCACATTAGATTCGGATAAGGAATTGGAACACTGGCAGAATCGATTGCACGAAGTATCTACATTGCGTTGCAATATGATGACTAAATCACTGCGTTGTGTATCTTCAGAGGTAAGAAGTCTCCCTTATTATGATGGTTTAATTGATGTTGAGAAATTTTTGGATGCATTTGAAAGGGAAGTGCCATAAAAGCATCACTTCCAATCCTTGAACTTGACATTGCGCACTACGCCTGCTAGATGGTGGGGTATGCATAAAGACAATTTTGATGGATGGCATGAATACAAAAGAATGATGAGGGTGTGGTTTGGTTGCCCAAAGGTGCGATTGACAGAGAAATATGATGGGAGGAGTGATCCACGTGATCATTTAGCAAAATGGACTAATTCTTATGGAGCAAAACCGCAACCGGAGTGGGTGCATATGTTCTATCACACTTTGGACATAATACCAATGAATTGGTAATTGCAAAATAGAGCTACGACACAACATGGATGAATGGGATATTTTGAGACAGGGGTTCTTAATGACATTCAGCTTTGAGGATGGATTTGAGTGCATCGATAAAGTGTTGTAGGATGTCAAGGTAGCGATCTTCAGAATACCATAGGATCCCAGATTTGATTCAACCAGATTGGACCACCTAGTTACACCATATGCTTGAGTGCTATAATGTGACTATTGAAGAAGAAGAGTAGGATTCAAGGAACACTAATATCCCATAGGTAGAATTTCACCACGAAGTTGAGGGGCCATAGATAGAGAATCCATATATCATCGCACCATTGAAAACTTGACAAGTGAACATTGGGACATAGGTCGAGCCAAAGTTTGCAAAGATAGGGGACTACTGGGATGAAGCTACGGTGGATAAGGTCGATAATTTGCTTCGTAAATACTAGGATTTGTTCCGTACAATTTTTTCAGACTTGAAGGGGATAATAGGCGATTTAGGAGTGATGAATATAACATTGAAACCAGACGCGAGGCCTGTGAAACAAAGACCATATCGCCTTAATACTATGTACAAGGAAAAGGTCCACTTGGAGCTGGACAAAATGTTGGCAGCAGGTATTATTGATCCAGTGGAGGAGTCCAATTGGGTAATTCCTATGGTAGTTCAGGAAAAGAAGCAAAAGGATGAAATAAGGATGTGCATAGATCTCAGGAAGCTAAATGATGCTTGCGTACATGATCCTTTTCCAACTCCATTCACCAATGACGTGTTGGATAATGTTGGCAGACAGGAAGCATATCCATTCACTGATGGGTTCTCAGGGTAGCATCATATCAAGATCGCACCGGAAGACAGGAGCAAGACTACCTTCCCAACCGAGTGGGGATGTTTTTAGTATACAGTAATGCCTTTTAGACTGAATAATGCACTAGCAATCTTTTTGCATGTAGCCATTGCGGTGTTCAAAGAGTTTATTCACAAGCTTTTTGAGGTATACTTTGGTGATTGGATGGTGTTTGGACTGATCAAACACCATGTAGCTAGTTTGCGCTTCAGGTTGGATACGTGCCAAAGGTATCAAATTGCACTAAACTTGAAGAAGTGTTTATTTTGTGTCCCTTTTGGAATCTTGTTGGATCATGTAGTGTGCAAACAAGGATTAATGGTGGACCCAGCTAAGATCGCAGTCATAATCAATTTGGAGGCACCAAGGCGTGTTAAACAGTTATGCCCAATAGTGGGTCATACCAGTTACTATCGAAAGTTCATCAAGGGTTATGCTTAGATTACCACGCCAATCGAAAAATTGTTGAAGAAGGATGGTACATTCTATTGGAATGAGGAATGTAAGTGGATCCTAGATATATTAAAAGAAAAGATGGTCACCATACTGATCCTTGTCTTCCAGGATTGGAAGAAGGAATTTCATGTTCATGTGGATGCATCATGTATTACGCTAGGAGCAGTACTAACATGGGCCGGTGAAGGAGAATTGGATCACCCGATAGCATTCGTCAGCTGGAAGTTGTCGAAGAATGAAAATAATTATTCGACGACAGAGTGTGAAGGGTTGGCTATGGTGTATGCACTCCAAAAGTTCATGCATTACTTGCTAGGCGGACACTTTAAGATGTATACAGACCATTCTGCATTAAAATACCTAGTCAACAAGCCTGTGTTTGGGAGAAAAATATGTAGATGGTTGTTGTTGTTTCAGGTGTATGATTTCGAAGTCATTGTGAAGCCAGGGAGATTGAATGTCATGCCAGATGATCTGTCACACATTGAAACAAGAGAGGAGCCTACTAATTTGGAGGAAGGACTGCCTGACGCATAGCTCTTTACAGTGCGCATGGAAGACAATCATTTTGCAGACATCATCCACTTCATGACTATGAAAATGACTCTAGAGGGGTACAATAGTCAACAGAAGAACGAATTAGTGGTACATGTGGCAGACTTCTCTATTATTGTAGGTCACTTGTATAAGACAGGATCAGATGAAATATTGTGAGACTATGTGCCTAATTTTGAACGAAGTAGTATCCTAGCTGAAGCTCATGGGGGAACTTCAGGAGGCCATTATGTAGGAAACACAATAGTGCATAAGATTATATGTGTTGGCTTGTGATGGCAAACATTGCATAAGGATTCGAAAGCGTGTTGTAGGGTTTGTGATTCATGTCATAGGATGGGCAAGCCATCACAGAGGGATGAGTTGCCTCTAAATCTACAAGTGTCATTGCAGCCATTTGAGAAATGGGCGATTGATTTTGTAGGGCCAATTCAGCCTCTAGGAAAGAAGACAGGTGCGTGGTATATCATCACCGCGACTGAGTATTTGACTAGATGGGTGGAGGTTCAACCTGTAAAGGATTGTACAGGGGCAAAAACATCGAAGTTCCTATTTGAATATGTGCTAACCAGGTTCGGTTGCCCAAAGATTTTTATGAGTGATCATAGTACGCACTTCCTTAATGAAACGATTAACACGCTGATAAAGGAGTTCCAAGTTTATCATCGAAAGAGCATGTCATATCATCCTCAAGCCAATGGGACAATGGAAGCATTTAATAAGATATTGGAAAATGTGTTGATGAAATTTTGCAATGCACAGAGGAATGGTTGGGACGTGCATGTACCTGCTGTGTTATGGGCGTATAGGACTACCTATAAGAAGTTGACTAGACAGAAACCTATTAGGTTGGTCTATGGCGTAGAAGTTGTGATTCTGATGGAATATATTGTGCCTATTCTATGCATAGCAACGTTCACAGGAATGGTAGACCACGAAGCCTTAGAAGAGAGGCTCACGTAGCTGAAAGAGATGGAGGAAGACAAGTTCTTGGCTGGATTTCATTGACAAGTTCAGAAGGAGTGCGAAAAGGCATGGCACGATCAGCACATCAAATTGCCTACCTTCAAGGTAAATGATTTAGTTTTATTTATGACAACAAGTTGGATAAATTTCCAAGAAAATTTTAGATGGATTGGCTGCAACCATATGTGATCAAGGAGATTACCGATGGTGGAACAGTTCTGCTTGTGACATTGAATGGAGATCCATTTTTGGGAAAGGTAAATGGAAGCTGATTGACGCTATACAGATTTGACCAGATGACTATATGTCGGTAGCATAGTCTTAGCACTCCAAGTTGATGCAAGGAGTTGTGGGACTATAACTACACTGCCTAGGTTGTAGATCTTCATGACGAAGGGTCTCCGTGGGATGGGAGGATGTCATAGTACTAATAGAAGAATGAAAGGTGTTGCACTATAGGGGTGGAGACCACGCAGCATAGCCAGAAAGTAACCATTACTATCACTGTTCATTATTTGACTACCAGAAGATGGTTGGTAGGACCTAGTGATCAACATTTAGGCATTTAAGGCTAAAGTCAAGTGTGAAATCTTTGGAAATATGTCACCAATCTCACATTTATGAATGGAGTTTTAGGGGAACTGTCGAATTTGAATTCGAAATTGCCTAAAAATTATAGGTGGATGTCCAACGAGAAACACTTTGCATTCTGAGAATTTCTGAGTTGTTTTGTCTGTTGCATAAGCTCCTTGTGAATTTGCTTGCAAGCCCCATGTCTGATCAGTATCGTGAGTCCGATCATAACCTCATTAACAACATCATGTCTACACTAGCTAAGACTGCTACTACTGGGGCTATTGTCACCTCTGAGGGAGCTGCCCCTGAGGTCATGAGTATGGAGGTTCCTGTAGTAGTGCCTAAGGCGCCAAGGTTTCCTACACTGAAGCCTACGCTGACAAGAGAGGTTCCCAAGCCAAAGAAGGATAAACAGAAGAAGATGATGTCAATGCATGAGTCACCAAGGAAACATCTAGCTACACAGGCTTAGAGAAAAGAAAATCCAACCACTCAGAAGAAAGGAAAAGTGGTAGAATTGGAGGCCGAGGAGGGCACTAAAGACATAAATATTGAGGTCATAGACCTTATTTCGAAGTTGTCAGAGTACATCCCTCCGCACCAAGGCAAGGTGAAGGTTTTGAAGGACCCATATGAGGGACAGTTCCTTCTAAACACACCCCTCCTTCCAGAAAACATAATTTTCGAAGGTTCGCTCTTGACGTGCATCCTACATCTGAAGCTTGAGGTTTGGGATTTGGGGAACATTAAGAAGTTCCCCCACCTGGCTATTGATACCTTCATGAAATGAGTGTTCTACAAGGATTTTGGTGTCACCGCATTGGAGTCGGAGGAATGGATTCATGGGGTAAATAAGGTCGGGTTGTTGAACATGCTATGGGTGCCTCACTACCACCGTGCCCCTATAAATTTGACAGTCATTAAGTAGTTGTGCCTTATGCATGACAGGTGCTTACGATTGAGAGAGCCCATACCAATCACTAATATGTTGATCCATAGGATCACATTACTCCCTCATTTAGGACTGAATCTGGCAAAGGCTTTTGGTGGAAATTCAGGTGAGCGCAACCTCGCCGAGAAGATGAAGGACAAGTTCAAACTTGTCAAGAAAGCGCATGAGTATTCTATTTCTCGTATTACTGACCCTGTGATGAAGGTGGCCACCCAAATTTTGGCTGGAAAAGTATGAGAAAGTGTCACACGGATGAGGTGTTGGCACCAGTGGTTTTGTTAGCAGCTCAGTGTGCAAAGGCCATATAGTTCAACTGGGTGTGCTACCTATGCAACAAGTTCCTCGTGAACTTCGAAGAGGCACAAGACCAAAGTAAAACTTTCCATTACTCATGACTATTATTGTCAATTTTGTTGGTCGTGTGGGAGTTGTCGGAGGACAACTAGTTTCCTCCGATTGACATAGATTTACTAGAAGTAATGAATTTTTCTTCACTATGGGCCACAAAGGACATTGTGCGAGTTCAAGAATTTAAAGTTGTTTGGGTATTGATGGAGATGAGCATTCATATGGCCATCAACCAAAAGCCACGGTTTTCACCAACTATCTTTGAGTAGTTGTCTGGGTATGAGGAGTTCAAAGCAAACTTCCACTATGTTTACATCTAGGTGCTGAAGGATCCGGACCAGAAGTGGTATGATCTTCACTACTTGGCTATGGATGATGCCATTGCAGAGGTCCTCAAGCGATGGTTAGCAGATTGGCATACACCATCGGATTTCGCTATCAGTACTAGGAAGTCTGCAGAAAAGCAGAAAAAGGAAGCGGCCCGACTAAAGGTTCAGGAGTTGGCTGAAAAGAGGAAGAAGGAGATTGAGGAGAAGGCCCACACAGAAGTGGAACATGCTGCAAAGGAACAAGCAGAGCAGGAAGAGCACATCTGTGGCAGAAGTCAGTAATATCCTTCGTCCCAAATAGAGGATAATGAATAGTCAGAACAAGGCGATAGAGATCTAGAGAGAACTCCTTTCCACGTAAAGTGACATAGAGAATAGGAAAAGGAGGGACAATGAAAGAATACCAAAGCCTCCAAATCCTCGCTCAATCCAATCACCTTTATAGAGGGTGACTTCGATGATATTGAAGTCAAGGTAAGGTACACGAAAACAAAACTACTACAATAGTTTGAGTAGCAACAGAAGAAAGGACCGGTAGCTATAGTGACGAGTCTGCGCGAGCTGCAGATCCAAACAACTAGACTACAAGCATGTGCGGGGTAGAGCAGCACGACATAAACTAGTTTGGCACCAAGGACCACTCAAACAATAGAGTTGGTTCGATCCTTGGATCTCCGAGAAGTTGCGTTGTCAGATGGAGCTCTGAGCATGAAGGAAGAAGCTGATAAGGCTACTGTCAGCACTTTGAGGAATGTTGTCCTCAACTTGGTGACAATCCCCAGTGAATTCCTTCACACACTACAAGTAGGTATGATTGCAGAGATTAGGGCCCAGGAGTAACACGCGTTGAGCATGATCAACGAGTAGGAATTCAACAACGAACAGATGTTCATTAAGAAGACAATTGTGCTAGAAGCATAGAAGAAGGTTCAGGAGGAGAATGAGAGAACTGTAGCCATTGTGATTGAAGCATGCCAAACTGTTCCAGAACTACACATCCCAGAAAAGGTGCCATTGGAGGCCAAGATTCGAAAGTTGGCTACAGGTGTGCGTGATGCAAAGACAGAGCTGACTAAGGTTCAGTTTGAATTGAACCTTAAAATCACATAGCTTGAGTTGAAGTCACAGCCTTCAACTCCACCAGAGGTCAGATAACAACGCGAGGTAGCTATAAAGGATGTAGTCACAACAGTAGATGCCACGGTGACAGATTGAACCGCACTCCTTGAGTAGTATATGGAGGTCGTTACGAATCTATAGGAGGATCCTAACCTATATAGGTTGAACATAGAAGCCCGTGAATTGCAGCAACAGTACGATGAAGCAAGAGCAACGGTGCCCACCATCGCTATATCATAATGACTGACTAAGTTGCATGAGGCAAAGTAGTTGCTCAAACAGGTGGAGGCAATGCAAAGGAAAGAGGTGGTCCTTAAGGCTAGATTGGAGCCTTCACTGGACGAGGCCTATGTTATCGCTGCTTCCATTGAGGAGAAGTTGGCGAGCCTACAAAAAACACAACAGAAGATAGAGGAAGACAGTGTAGGACCAACAACTGAGCAGCTGGTGGAGCAGATCAAGCAGGAAACCACACAGAGCACGACTGAGGTAGCAGTGGCACAAGTCGAGCTAGGAGGTCTCTGTAGTGAGATCTCCATGCCAGAAGAGTGACTCAGGGTCGAGTCATGATATTTGTGTTGGGGGCTTGTTGGGACAGGGTCCCCTGTCATCAATTTTGGGGCAAAAAGCCCAAGTTTTTGTTATGTAAGGTGTAAAGTCTCTGCAATTTTTGATCCTAGAGCATGTAGATAGTAAGTGTCATAAAGGGATTTTCCCTTATTTTATGTAAATTGTGTCGGCTTCAGTAGATCTACCCATGGTCCGCGGACCATGGGATTGTATAAAAAGGAAATTCTTCGAGATTCTAAGGCATGATAGTGGAGCAAAGAATGAATGTAATGTGTCATTAAACGTGAAGAGCAAAGAGTCTTAGAGTAGAAGAGAGGCTTTGTAGCTGTGTGCACAGAGGCCTAGAGTAGAGTCCACAATTGATTGCGCGAACCCCTGCAGCTGAGGGTGCAGGGTAGTCTCGAGTTTGTAAGAAGAATAGAAGCATTAATAAAGAGATTATTCTAGAAATATCTGTGTTTTGTCCATTCACTTCTGTTATGAGTGATTGCATGATAAATGATGGGTTTACGATTTAACACTATATTGATGTGTGATTCTTCATGGTTTACATTGTTATATGAATGCAAGTATTAATATATGTTTATGCGAAGAATATCTTAATGCATGTTAAAGATATCAAATACCTAGGCTAATCTGGGTAAATACATAACTATGAGTAATTAAAGAGGCACATATGTGGTTGATTCACCTATTTAGGGTCCATGAAATACAGTCGTAGACCTTCACGAAGGTCTAGAGGCTGGTAAGAGACCTTCGTGAAGGTCTAGACTCTCTAAGACTTGGCTTATCGATCTATGTGAAGGCATAGTTAGGGCACAAAATGACATCACGCTCATCTATGGGTGTGGAAACATGGTTCCAGCATCCCCCCATACTGCTTCGGGTGAGATTTCAGTTTGCGCTCTGTGGATTGATGCTGAAAGGGGTATTAGTGTAGGGAATTTTTTGGAAAACTTAGCTCTGAACCTGGGTCAAGACCCACTAAGCCAACACTAAGCTACTCTACGAGTACCAGGATCTTCTTCCTACCAAGTTTTCATACCTAAAGGGTATAAAAACTTGGGCATAATGAATATTACTCTCAAGCCGGATGCAAAGCCTATTAAGAAGAGGTTGTATCATCTTAATCCCAAATACAAGGAAAAGGTTTGTCATGAGTTGGATAAGATGCTAGAGGCAGACATCATAGAACCTATGGAGGAATCTGATTGGGTGAGCCCGATGGTGGTTCAGGAGAAGAAATAGAAGGGTGAAATAAGGATTTATGTAGATCTGAGGAAGCTTAATGATTCCTGTGTCCATGATCCATTCCCAAAGCCGTTTATCGATGGAGTATTAGACAATGTTGGAGGGTAGGAGGCCTACTCTTTCACCGACGGGATTTTAGGATATCATCAGATTAAGATCGCGCCTAAGGATAGAAGCAAAATGACCTTCGTAATGGAGTGGGGGTGTTTTCAATACACTATAATTTCTTTTGGACTTAAGAACATGTTTACGATATTTTATCGCATAGTCATTGCAGCATTCGAGGAGTTCATTCATAAGTTCTTAGAAGTGTACTTTGATGACTGGACAATGTTTGGGTTAGTAAAGCGCCATGTAACAAGTCTGTGCTTGATGTTGGATACGTGTTGCAGATACCAAATCGCCCTAAACCAGAAGAAATGCATCTTCTGGGTTCCCTTTGGAATCTTGCTAGGTCATGTGGTGTGCAAGCAAGGGTTGATGGTGGACCCTGCCAAGATTGCAATGATAGTGAATTTGGAGGCTCCAAGAAATGTTAAGAAAATGTGTCTGATGCTGGGACATACAATATATTAAAGAAAATTTATCAAATCATATGCTCAAATTACCGTGCCTATGGAGAAGCTGTTGAAGAAGGATACAACATTCTATTGGGACAAATAATGTCAGTGCAACTTAGATGTTCTGAAACAAAACATGGTCACCATGTCGATCTTGGTATTCCCAGATTGGAAGAAAGAATTTCATGTACACGTTGATGCCTCTTCCATTGCATTGGGTGTAGTATTAACGTAAGTTGGTGAAGGAGAAATGGACCATCCTATAGCCTTTGTGAGTAGGAAATTATTAAAGGATGAGAAGAATTGTGAAGGATTGGCCATGGTATATGCGCTGCAGAAGTTTAGGCACTATTTGTTCAGAGGGAATTTTAAGATGTACACTAATCATTCTGCCTTGAAATACATGGTCAATAAGCTTGTGTTGGGGGGGAAGATCTGCAGATGGTTGCTCCTATTCCAGGAGTATGACTTTGAAGTAATTGTGAAGCCATGGAGGTTAAATATAAGGCCTAGCCATCTGTCACGGATCGAATCAGGAGAGGAGCCCAATAATTTAGAGGAAGGGTTTCCAGATGCACAACTCTTCACATTGTGCATAGCAGATAATAATTTTTCCGATATTATTCACTTTTTGACTATGGGGATGGCACCGGAAGGATATACAAGTCAGCAAAAGAGGGAACTAGTAGTGTACACGTCAAACTTTTCAGTGACTGCGGGACATTTGTATAAGATGGGTGCTGATGAAATACTACAAAGATATGTGCCATATTTTGAGAGGGATAGCATTCTCGCTAAAGCTCACAGAGGGGTAGTGGGAGGACATTTCGTAGGAAATATGACTGCTTAGAATATTTTGTGTGCATGCCTATGGTAGCTTACACTACACAAGGATTCCAAAGAGTATTGTACAACATGTGATGCATGTTAGAGAACTGGCAGATCATCGTGGAGGGGTGAATTGAAATTACAACCACAAGCATCATTGCAACCATTTGAAAAATGGACGATTGATTTTGTTGGTCAATTTAGCCCCTAGGGAAGAAAACAGGTGTGCGGTACAACATCACCACGACAGAATATCTAGCCAGATGGGTAGAGGCACAACCGATTAAGGATTGTACATGAGCTACAACAACGAATTTTTTGTTTGAATATGTCTTAACTACGTTTGGCTTCCCGAAAGTGTTGATGTGCGACAGAGGTATGCACTTTATGAATAAAACAATCAGCATGTTAACAGAGGAATTCTAGGTCTACCATCAGAAGAGTAAACCATATCACCCATAGGTCAATGGAACTATTGAGGCCATCAATAAGATTTTGGAGAACACACTTACGAAGATCTGTAGTGCACAACAAAATGACTGGGATGTGTGCATACCTACAGTACTATGGGCATATAGGACTACATGAAAAAAGCTGACAAGACAAACGTCGTTCAGGTTGGTCTATGGGGTAGAAGTTGTAATGACAATGGAGTATATTGTGCCTAGTCTACACATAGAAGCTCTCACAGTTATGGCAGATCGTGAAGCCTTGGAGGAACAGCTCGTGCAGCTAATGGAGCTTGAAGAGGACCGATTCTTAGCTGGATTCCATTAGCAAGTATAGAAGGAGCGTGAAAAATCATGGCACGATTGCCACATCAAGCTTTGCACGTTCAAGGTAAATGATCTTGTCTTGTTATACAATAGTAAATTCACTAAGTTTCTAAGTAAATTTTAGATGCATTGGCTCAAACCATATATTATCAAAGAAATTAGAGATGGAGGCACAGTTCAGCTCGTGAAGTTGAATGGAGAACCTTTTCCAGGAAGAGTTAATGGATGCCTGTTGAAGCTATATATAATGGATCTTGCACAATGACTATATGGTGGTAGGATAGTCTTAGTGCTCTAGGCAGTTGCAAGGGAGCGCAGGACTATAAACTACACTGCCACGGTTGGAGGACTACGCAGTAGGCGAGCTGCACAGAAGATGACGAAGATACAACCTATGAAGATACACGCAGGAAGCTGCACTATATAGGGAGGTCCCACACAGTATAGCATAAAAGCGAGGTTGGAGTTACCATTCATGCTTGACAGCTAGAATATGGTTAAGAGGAGTGGGTTGGTGGAATTTAAGGCAAAATATTCAAATATCTGCTGACAAAACAACATTAATTGTTAGAATTTGGGGGGAATGGTTGGATTTGAATTCAAAAAACCATATAAATTACGTGTTTCGGTCCAACAGAGAACACTTTGCACCCTTAGAGTTTTTGTCAAATTGTGTTATCGATTTCCTATGAACCGATCATATTGGGAGGATTTAGTCACAAACCCGGCATTTTCTAAGTTGTCTGAGTTGAATCAGAAATTCATTCTTGAAAAAAATCCTAGGATCAAGCCTTGCATAGACTGTGAGTACTAGTGGTGATGTTGCTTCTGAAGGAGCTACCCCAGAAGAGGTGTTTCTAGGAAAACTAGTGTCGCTATTTGATCTCCTAGTCCCACTAAGACGGGTAGCTATCTTAGAAACAAACAATTCAAAGCAACTTGTGTTTTCCTTTATGGATGATAGATAAGATAGAAGCAAAGAGCACCAACCTTAGTCTTTCGCTTGGCTCCTTGCTTGTTTCCTCTCTCCTTTGATAGGGATTCACCACTCCTTTCTCACTTGTCCCACTTCAAAGAACACCTTAAGAGGCAAAGCATCAAAATGCCATCAAAGCATAGAGATATATAATACCATAAACAATGTAGAATCAGATGTACATTAACCATACAATTGCATTCACAAATACAAGATTTCCAAGTGCACAAGTATATGGAGGAAAACTCAAATAACTTTATTGATAGTAGAAGTAGAAGAGAAGATTACAACCCAGCTGTCTGATCTAGCATCGTCCTCCCAGCATGAAAGCCCTCTTCACCTCATGAAAAGTGAGATCACCCAACAATACAATGTCTCAATGAGAAACCAACAACACTTCCTTACAAATTAAAAAATTCCAGCCTCTGGATCTCTAGGATGAGGGATCCATTTATAGATATTTGCAGAGAGGTGAGTCAGCTTCTGGGTTTTTGATTACTGTCATTTCACTGATAGTTCTTGGTTCCACTTGGAGATTTCATGATCTCTTACTCATCCCTGGGCGAATTCAAAGAGGCAACTATCATATGAGCAGTTTCTAGAAGATTCTATGAGTTTCCACCTAGCAAACTACCTCTACCATTTGTCTGCTCTCACTCATCGCACCCTATAGAAGGAATTTTCAGTATGCAGTGCACCCCTTGTGTGTAATAGGTGAGATGCATCGTACCCTTAGCATGGAGCAGTCTGTATGGTCTAGTTTTGACTAGTTCTGAGTAGTTTTTCAGGGAGAACTTCTGGGAAATGATGTAATCAGTTGACCTTGATCCTTTAGGGTTTGAAACAAAACTTTTAGGGGTTTGAGAGCCCTTGGTTTATCAACATATGTGATTGGGGTTGCAATGCCCAAATATGTCTATAACAGTTGCCCCCTAAAGCATGATGTTGTAAATATTCTGATGTCAGGTGAAATGCTTTATCATGAGGATCCGAGGTTTTTCAAACTGGAAGGTGACCTGTATAAAATACAATACAATACATTATTTTAATTTTATTTTCATGATCTAGCTGAGGCGGGCATTCCCATGCTCAGCTTTGTAAATTCATCTTCATGTATATAGGATAGATAATCGTCTGTCGTTGTAGACTGGTGGTCAAGCCATCATCCTTTAGCTTGGATGATCATCTGTGCAGCTACCGTGTACATATTATGTCTTTATTTTCCTGAATATATCGCAGCCTTAATGGATGAAACTAGATACGGGGTCTTCCAAACTCGTTCAATCTTCACTCGATGTACAAGTCGATCCATGTGAAAATATGTTCTGAAGTCGAACATGGAAAGACATCGCATGATTACGAGCCAATGATGTAAGTTGTTAACAAGCGCAAGAGGAATCATCAATAATGATAATGACCCTCAAGGTACTACAGTACAATTCACGTGGTGTGAATATAGGATCTGATATCGAAAACCACGCAAAATAGTTCGGTCAAAGGCCATCGATGTAAACCTGTCATCGGAAGTGGGAAACTTGCCATTGAGGCATGCAAGCTTCAAAGTACTGAAAGGGTTGTTTCTAAGTCAACTTCTTGGATAATGAGCTGATGTCAACAAGAAGTGACCTGTCGTAGGAGGGCCTTAATGAATCCCACATATATGACACCGAAACAAAGCAAATGATTTTCTGGAGGTGAAAGCAATATGACGATACAGGGTTCAGGAGTGGCAGTCATGAAAAATGGAGCATGAAGGTATTGCAGTGGATGAGACGTTAGCTGGGTTGGTGAATTCTCTGAGTGACTTCTCTTGAACATATCGGCGACACTGTGATGGATCGGTACCATTAACCCCATGGATGGTACAGAGGACCAATGGTGATGGTGAACGGAATAACCCAACCCGACTTAATCATGGTGATGGAGTGAATGTGTCATGTTCAAGAGCGACCTGCTACCAATGAAGTTCTTCATGTTTTCTTCCCTTTTTCCCTAGTCATTGCTAACCAATACCTCTTTATTTTTCTCAAGCTTGAGGAGGATAACATATGCTTGTTCTCTAATTTTTCCTTCGGGCAAACCTGTCGCTCTATTTTAGTGAGTCTAGCGATAGTGAAACTTGCTCTTATCCGCGTAGACACGTTTGTCGCTATTGTTTTAACGAGTCTAACAACAAAGACAACTTGGTCCTTTCCATGTTTAGAGAGTTTGAAAAGAGACAGAAAGGAAACTTTAGTAGTCCTTTTTCGTGGTATAATACCTTAAGTCTGAAAAAGTATAAAATAATACGAAAGGGATGACTTTTCAATAGTTTTAGCGAGCCAAACAAGACAAGCGCTTGATCTTTTTATGTAATGATCCCTCAGGTCCAAAAATATTAAAATATAGAAGAGGGATGGTGCTTCCCTTTACTTTAACGATCTGGAAAGGTCAGTACCTCGGCAATCCTTTCATATTTTATGAGTCTAAAAAGAGCTTAAAAGAGACTCGTTTTTTAGGAATGAGTGATGTATCCTGGTAGAAACTAGTTCCAGGTAAGTTTGGAACTTCTCAAACATGTCAGCATAACAAGGGTGGCTAATAGAATCACTCGTTGCAGTTGTTCCTCAAAAGGGTAAATAATCAAGTGGAGGTGTATGATCGACTAAACGGGTGGAGGTGATGGTAAGAACACGACCAAGGTTCAAAAGGATGATAGTAATGCGATCACAAATGTTATTTACCGAGGGTGGCATTATCACAAAATCAGGTACTAAAGGCTGCCAATTAGCAAGATTCTGTGTAACTATTTCAAACCAGGCTTTAGACTAAGGCTTAGCCTCCTTAGTCAGAGAGGGCTCTCTCACAGACTATGAATATTGACTAATGACAAGGAAAGATGGCTAACTCTTAAAACACATGAAAAATAAGCTGGCTGGACAAATGTCAAATTAATTCCCATTGGGCTTATGGAGTCTCACACATCTCAGCAAACCAAAGCACTATTCTTTCATAGAAGTCAGGGAACTTTACATCAACTGTTCAAACATACTTTACATAAAACACAGCTTGCAAAGCATACAGGAAGTCAGAGCATGAAACATGAATTCTGAGTGATTATGCAGTAACAAAACTGTAAAAGAACACTAAAGAGAATAAACCATCACACATTTGAACAATAAGATCTATTGTGAATCCTGAGAAGAAATAACAGTCATTTGTATTACTGAGCTCTGCTATACATAAACCAAAATAGTCTTCTCTTTTATCAAAACATCCAACCCCTTTTACATTCATCTTTCAGCTCTATATAGAATGCTTACTCTACCTGATTCGAGCTCCCTCCTCCAGCGTGAGGGGAGCTCAATAATTACCTATGATGACACCTACTAACTTTTAACTAACTAATAATTACAGCTGACCACTAATTGACAGCGCTGGAATCCTAAAGCAAATAAGATCCTAATTCTACATCATGCTGGACATAGCATTTATTACAATTAAGACTCATTCTCTGCCAAGTGGATTACTACAGCGGTAGCTTTGATGGCTTTAATTACAATGAACTTCATTCTTTGACATCTGCTCTCTTTCTGGAAGCGGCTGTGATAGCATGAGATGAGGATTCAATGTTCCAGGTTAGCATTGGATGCTGGATGCGTTGATGATTCAATAATATTAGGATAGAACCCCTGTTTTCCCGGTCCTTGTCTTCCACCACTCTTCGAAAATGTAGCAGCATGTTCCCAGCTCTTTAATTACCCCAGGTATGGAACGCTGCCATGTTTCTGATGTGCTGTAGGTTGTATTGATGGGCAGGTGTCTCTCTTTCAAAATTCCCGCTCACAGTATCACAATAGCTGCTCTGCGTTTAAAATCACCACCTACAGTAGTTTCGTAGCGCGCTACGAAACTGCTGTGTAATTTAAAAACACAGTCTTCCTCTCTGGTTTTCTAAATAATCACCAGTGTTCATGGCTTAAGCACTTTACTCCCTTGATTGTTTTGAAAAGGTTTGCTTGCAACAGATATTTCTCCTGAGGAAAAGCTTGTCTCCTCTGTTAAAGAACTCTTAGAACCTCCCACAACATCCATGTAGGGTAACTTACTGAGCACTGGACCGTCCACAGAAGGTGAATAATAATGCCTTGATCCTTCTGTTGGTATAGAACAAAGCCCTCGCATATGAGTCCAATTCCCCCATAAGATCTTGTCCACTAACTGCTGGAACATTCTTAAAAGGTGCGCGTTAATCTCTTGAAGCATCTATTACAGATGGCTGTGTACTCATGTAAGACTCCTTGGAAAGCATATGATGTGGTGATTGACAGGAATTTATAGCAGGTAAACTTTCAGGATCTTGAGAACTAATTTCCATAGCAAGTAATGACAAGACAAACGATAAACACAGCCCCAGCGCAACTGAAGGATTCACAAAGGTTGTCCTCCAAATGTCCAAGTATTGCTCAAAGAAAATATAGAAGACTTAATATGGAAAAACAAAAATATTTAAAGAATCTGAAACTCTGTCAGCTAACTCTCTTATTGATAAAAAAAACTGTGCCCTTTCCCAAAAATTCCATTCTCTAATGTCAAATATAGATGGAAGGAGACTGTTGGAAAATTTTAACATTGTATGCTTAGACTACCAATGAATGTGACATTGGGAGCTCAAACTTTCCTTGAACGGGCTTTTTGATCATCTAAAATCAACTATGGCCACACAATAGAAACATATGGGATCACAGTGAAATCTGCTCATCGACTTATTTCAAAAAGTTCGTGCTTCCTTTTTTCTTCCTCTACAACCTTAACACCACCTATCTGATGAAGAATCAAATTTTAGTGGCATTTCATTGTTGAGTGTCCATATATACTCAGCTGTTGTTAGTACTTTAATTCATCCAGTTGAACATATCTCATCTTCCGTGCTGCTACAACAGAAACGTCTATCATCAATATATTCTGCATCCAGGCCCATCATCCATGAACCCACAGATATGTCCTCGTGTGCATAGGTGTTTAAGGAGGCACTGTTTATGTTAATATACTGTGCAAGATCCCTCGAAAAAACATACAATGGAGCAGCTGCATGACGGAAATACGATTTTTCATCTCCAAATTAGCAATTCTTTTTCCTGAATCCTTACATCCAAGATTCATCAGTTGCTCTTCCACAGTTACTACCCTTGTTTCCTGTTTGCCATTTTTCTCAAGAAGACTGCCAAGCAGTTTCCTTATCTCTGCATCTTGCCACAACCGTCCGCCAATGTAAAGCCAGGCGAAGCAAGCTAACAAAAACATCATCAATATAGTCATGGTGCCGCCTCGTCCCGAATCAGCTTGACGACCTTTGAAAGGAAACCTCCTGTTACTGTTACTCATCATCATCGCCTCCTATCCTCTTCCTCAAATATCAATTTTCCGCCCTCCGTAAAAACAGCGCCTTCTGTCTGTTGACGCAAGAAATTTAACACGACCCAGATCACGACTGCCCTCTTCTCTTCAACTGCATCGAAGAAGAAACCTCTGTTAAGATCATGCGTTACGGACAGAATGAAATGATTTAATAACAGGGAAGACTGCCCCTTATAAGACTTAAAATTCTCCAGTTCCAGCCGGTGTATTCGTCCGCTCGACACAACTGAAGGCATCTTTTTGGCTGGGAAGTGACGGGAGAGCAAGGTTTTTTCTTCAAGCCTCGCGTTCTCTGTAAATAAGCTCCTCTATAAGATATTCAAGGATACCTCAAATTCCTCTCATATGACCACATATGTATCTCTTGCCAGATATTTAGTCTTGATTGTAGTCCTTCTTAGGCCCTTCAAAGCAGCCTTCCGTAACTGAACACTAACAGGTTCCTTGTTGTGTGTACCATTTTGAGAAGATCCATAGCCCTTTGAACTTTGCCACATACAATACAACTTAGAGAACCAGCCTTCCCCTGCTTCCACTTGTTTTGCTATAATGTCAAACTCAGACAACCGTGCTGTAATGCTTCTGCCAGCTAGCGGAAAGGCATCTAATCTGGAATAATGCTTTTAATGTTTGATGCATTCACTTTTTACAAGCCCATGATAGTTTTACGAAGAGCATCCCAATGCTTTTATCTTGTAAACCTTTTCATCATTTGCGCCAGCTTGAAAGGAGGATCATAACACCGCCACTTCTTCCAAGCGCCTTTTCAGTGTTTCTAACTCCCTCTTTCAGAACTCTATTCAATAGGCATGATAGAATTTTGGACCTTCACTGAAAACTCGAACAAATCCCCAATTTCGTAGCACGCTACGAAATCACCTAAACAGGTAGCGCTGCGAAACTGCTAAAAGGATTCATGCGCTGTGAAAACACTTTGTCCTTAAGCTAATCTGAGCAATTTTTGGAAACAGAATTTTCAGTGATAACAGTGGCTCCACTTGGGATAGTGTGCCCTTGTGGTGCACTAAGAACCTGTAGTTCCAGTGCCTTATAAAATTTATTTGACAAACAGAAATTTGCTTGACCAGCATGACTGTAGGAGAAAGAAAGCTACTTCTACTGAAAAATGCTCAGTTGACCTTGAGCTTATTTTGCATTTACCTCTACCTACCTACCCTAACAATTTCAACTTCTTTCTGCTCAATCAATATGAAATTTCCAATGTAGCCAATCTTCTGTTTTATCTGATATTTGTTTTCTTTGACTGCATCGGAGTTCAGAGCCAATATGATAGTGTGATGACCGCTGCCACTGAAATTTTCTCTGATCTTTATAGAAAAACTGAAAAACTTGAGAGTAAAACTCTTCCATGTAATTAGCTACAGGATCCCAGAATACATGATCAGCTTGATTTTTCTTGTAACTTTCCGGCTGTGCAAACTGATCTTCAACAGCAGTGTGCATTTCCTCAAGTGTAAAAGAGAAAGGAAACAATACTCTCTCCTTATGTTCTGCCATAGAAAGCTGCTGAAAATAATGATCATGGTTATGAAAACTATATGCCTGAATTTGACCTTCTAAACCTTCAATTTCTTTCTCAATGTCCTCAGCAAATTCATCCAAAAATCTCATTTTATCCTCTGCCTTGCAGTCAAAGGATTTTAGATATGAGGACAAGGACAAAGAAAAATATTCGTTTGTTTCTTCTTTACTATGATCATTATTCCATTGTTTAAAACCTTCAACTGAGGGAGAGTCTGCCACCACCTCTGACCTATCTATCCATTCCTCCAAAAACATAAGCCATAAGTCTTGAAATGACTTAATGGATTTGATAGGAAAACTTTCAATCCATTGTTTACATTTCCCTTGAAGTGAATCATAGAATAACATAATGCAAACATCCTCATGTTTAACTCTAAGAAGCTCAGCAAAATGACAGAAATCTGAGATATGCTTCAGAGTTAAACTCAAATCTTCTCCATTAAATTTGGGACCATTCCTTAGAAAATATGCATCCTTGGGAAAATGATTTGGGAAACCATGAATTCCTGAAAAAATCTATGCATGCATACCTTGAAGTAAGAATGGTAGCCTCTGGGTCTTTCATAACTCCAGTGGAATCACCATGAACCTATGAATTTCGAATTCTTCAACAATGGAGTCGCCAAGGTAGTTTTGCAGCCTCAAAAACCTTCAGAACTCCTGCTACCTTCAGAAGTTCAGCTTCATAATTTCGGGAAAGAATAATCTTCAGGCTCCCGGCAGACGCACCAAAATGTTATCACAAAATCAGGTACTGAAGGCTGCCAATCAACAAGATTCTGTGTAACTATTTCAAACCAGGCTTTAGACTAAGGCTTAGCCTCCTTAGTCAGAGAGGGCTCTCTCACAGACTATGAATATTGACTAATGACAAGGAAAGATGGCTAACTCTTAAAACACATGAAAAATAAGCTGGCTGGACAAATGTAAAATTAATTCCCATTGGGCTTATGGAGTCTCACACATCTCAGCAAACCAAAGCACTATTCTTTCATAGAAGTCAGGGCACTTTACATCAACTGTTCAAACATACTTTACATAAAACACAGCTTGCAAAGCATACAGGAAGTCAGAGCATGAAACATGAATTCTGAGTGATTATGCAGTAACAAAACTGTAAAAAGAACACTAAAAAGAAGAAACCATCACACATTTGAACAATAAGATCTATTGTGAATCCTGAGAAGAAATAACAGTCTTTTGTATTACTGAGCTCTGTTATACATAAACCAAAATAGTCTTCTCTTTTATCAAAACATCCAACCCCTTTTACATTCATCTTTCAGCTCTATATAGAATGCTTACTCTACCTGATCCGAGCTCCCTCCTCCAGCGTGAGGGGAGCTCAATAATTACCTATGATGACACCTACTAACTTTTAACTAACTAATAATTACAGCTGACCACTAATTGACAGCGCTGGAATCCTAAAGCAAATAAGATCCTAATTCTACATCATGCTGGACATAACATTTATTACAATTAAGACTCGTTCTCTGCCAAGTGGATTACTACAGCGGTAGCTTTGATGGCTTTAATTACAATGAACTTCATTCTTTGACATCTGCTCTCTTTCTGGAAGCGGCTGTGATAGCATGAGATGAGGATTCAATGTTCCAGGTTAGCATTGGATGTTGGATGCGTTGATGATTCAATAATATTAGGATAGAACCCCTGTTTTCCTAGTCCTTGTCTTCCACCACTCTTCGAAAATGTAGCAGCATGTTCCCAGCTCTTTAATTACCCCAGGTATGGAACGCTGCCATGTTTCTGATGTGCTGTAGGTTGTATTGATGGGCAGGTGTCTCTCTTTCAAAATTCCCGCTCACAGTATCACAATAGCTGCTCTGCGTTTAAAATCACCACCTACAGCAGTTTCGTAGCGCGCTACGAAACTGCTGTGTAATTTAAAAACACAGTCTTCCTCTCTGGTTTTCTAAATAATCACCAGTGTTCATGGCTTAAGCACTTTACTCCCTTGATTGTTTTGAAAAGGTTTGCTTGCAACAGATATTTCTCCTGAGGAAAAGCTTGTCTCCTCTGTTAAATAACTCTTAGAACCTCCCACAACATCCATGTAGGGTAACTTACTGAGCATTGGACCGTCCACAGAAGGTGAATAATAATGCCTTGATCCTTCTGTTGGTATAGAACAAAGCCCTCGCATATGAGTCCAATTCCCCCATAAGATCTTGTCCACTAACTGCTGGAACATTCTTAAAAGGTGCGCGTTAATCTCTTGAAGCATCTATTACAGATGGCTGTGTACTCATGTAAGACTCCTTGGAAAGCATATGATGTGGTGATTGACAGGAATTTATAGCAGGTAAACTTTCAGGATCTTGAGAACTAATTTCCATAGCAAGTAATGACAAGACAAACGATAAACACAGCCCCAGCGCAACTGAAGGATTCACAAAGGTTGTCCTCCAAATGTCCAAGTATTGCTCAAAGAAAATATAGAAGACTTAATATGGAAAAACAAAAATAGTTAAAGAATCTGAAACTCTGCCAGCTAACTCTCTTATTGATAAAAAAAACTGTGCCCTTTCCCAAAAATTACATTCTCTAATGTCAAATATAGATGGAAGGAGACTGTTGGAAAATTTCAACATTGTATGCTTAGACTACCAATGAATGTGACATTGGGAGCTCAAACTTTCCTTGAACGGGCTTTTTGATCATCTAAAATCAACTGTGGCCACACAATAGAAACATATGGGATCACAGTGAAATCTGCTCATCAACTTATTTCAAAAAGTTCGTGCTTCCTTTTTTCTTCCTCTACAACCTTAACTCCACCTATCTGATGAAGAATCAAATTTTAGTGGCATTTCATTGTTGAGTGTCCATATATACTCAGCTGTTGTTAGTACTTTAATTCATCCAGTTGAACATATCTCATCTTCCGTGCTGCTACAACAGAAACGTCTATCATCAATATATTCTGCATCCAGGCCCATCATCCATGAACCCACAGATATGTCCTCGTGTGCATAGGTGTTTAAGGAGGCACTGTTTATGTTAATATACTGTGCAAGATCCCTCGAAAAAACATACAATGGAGCAGCTGCATGACAGAAATACGATTTTTCATCTCCAAATTAGCAATTCTTTTTCCTGAATCCTTACATCCAAGATTCATCAGTTGCTCTTCCACAGTTACTACCCTTGTTTCCTGTTTGCCATTTTTCTCAAGAAGACTGCCAAGCAGTTTCCTTATCTCTGCATCTTGCCACAACCGTCCGCCAATGTAAAGCCAGGCGAAGCAAACTAACAAAAACATCATCAATATAGTCATGGTGCCGCCTCGTCCCGAATCAGCTTGACGACCTTTGAAAGGAAACCTCCTGTTACTGTTACTCATCATCATCGTCTCCTATCCTCTTCCTCAAATATCAATTTTCCGCCCTCCGTAAAAACAGCGCCTTCTGTCTGTTGACGCAAGAAATTTAACACGACCCAGATCACGACTGCCCTCTTCTCTTCAACTGCATCGAAGAAGAAACCTCTGTTAAGATCATGCGTTACGGACAGAATGAAATGATTTAATAACAGGGAAGACTGCCCCTTATAAGACTTAAAATTCTCCAGTTCCAACCGGTGTATTCGTCCGCTCGACACAACTGAAGGCATCTTTTTGGCTGGGAAGTGATGGGAGAGCAAGGGTTTTTCTTCAAGCCTCGCGTTCTCTGTAAATAAGCTCCTCTATAAGATATTCAAGGATACCTCAAATTCCTCTCATATGACCACATATGTATCTCTTGCCAGATATTTAGTCTTGATTGTAGTCCTTCTTAGGCCCTTCAAAGCAGCCTTCCGTAACTGAACACTAACAGGTTCCTTGTTGTGTGTACCATTTTGAGAAGATCCATAGCCCTTTGAACTCTGCCACATACAATACAACTTAGAGAACCAGCCTTCCCCTGCTTCCACTTATTTTGCTATAATGTCAAACTCAGACAATCATGCTGTAATGCTTCTGCCAGCTAGCGGAAAGGCATCTAAGCTGGAATAATGCTTTTAATGTTTGATGCATTCACTTTTTACAAGCCCATGATAGTTTTACGAAGAGCATCCCAATGCTTTTATCTTGTAAACCTTTTCATCATTTGCGCCAGCTTGAAAGGAGGATCATAACACTGCCACTTCTTCCAAGCGCCTTTTCAGTGTTTCTAACTCCCTCTTTCAGAACTCTATTCAATAGGCATGCTAGAATTTTGGACCTTCACTGAAAACTCGAACAAATCCCCAATTTCGTAGCACGCTACGAAATCACCTAAACAGGTAGCGCTGCGAAACTGCTAAAAGGATTCATGCGCTGCGAAAACACTTTGTCCTTAAGCTAATCTGAGCAATTTTTGGAAACAGAATTTTCAGTGATAACAGGTGGATTCATTTTTTAATGAGCTTGAATCTTTTGAAACTATGCTCAGTGGCGGGTTTATTTTTTAACGAGCTTGAACCCTACAGTAACATTGCTCATTGCTAGGTTTATTTTTTAATGAGCTCAAACTTTGTGGAAACATTGCTCGTGATAATAGTCAGAGATGTTAAATTCACCATTAACACTATGTGCTTTTGATGGTCATACTACCTGTTCAATTTCTCCATCAAATTGATTAGAAATGTAAATACATGCTTGAAAAATGAGTTAAAAACCAACATATTACTTGAATTACGTGAACAGTAACATAAAAGTAGTTTTACCTCTCACTTTTACCATTTCATTCAAATTTGGGATTGTTGGAGCTTTGGAGGTGTTTTCCCCTTGAATTTCATCAACTGATTCCGGGAGATTCGGTGGACTATTTTCGGCGTTGTCTGGACCAGGTAGGAGCTAACCCTGAGCTCTTCAATTGCATTCTTTCCTTTTCTGATTCTGAGTAGCTTTTCCTGTTTTTCTGGGCCTCAAGGGTTTGAACAATTCGTTCTCTCCCCATCGCACCTGGTATGCATCGAAAAGTGTGATGCATACTGAGTTGGCCATTGGCCAGTCAGTATGAATCCCACCCTGTACACAGCCAAGGTGCGAAAATGGCAGGAGGAGAAGTTTATGCACTGTTTTTTCATGGAAATTTTTCCTGTTTTTGCCCAAATCAGGATCCTAATTCATCTCTTGTTTTTTTTTCAGAGATTCAATGGATCAAGATGGTTGTTACATGGCGTGAACATGATCATGAAGAAGAGGATATGATTGCCTTACATGATCCGGGTACGGTTACTGCATTGCAAAACTGTGGCTTGCTCAAATTCTTCCGCATATCCAGCATGAGGCAACAAATCAATTTGTTGCAATATCTTCTCGATGCATGGGATCCTACCAACCAAGTGTTCTAGATTAGAGGTAAATCCATCCCTTTGATAGTTGAGGATGTCTACTTTTTGACTGGGTTATCGAGGCGTGGTGCCCCTCTCTCACTATCAGGATCCGCCTGTGGGGGTGAATCCGTGAGGGATTATATTCGTCAGTTTTGTAGAGATGGATCTCAGCTGAGCAAGGATGGTAAGATTAATATTCGAGATGTCACTAACCGGTCCTTGAGGACTATTTTATTCACCTTTTCTAGATTGGCTAGTAGCGAGGCTCTTCATTTGGCCAACAGGTTCTATATGCAGTATGCCCTAGAATGCCTTAAACCAAAGGTATTCAACTAGTGTGATGCAGTACTTCCAGTTATAAAAGAATAGCTTTCCAAGGTGAAGAACGGAAGATCCAAGAACTTTGGTTATGGTTCCATTTTGACCGCTTTTTCCTTGGAGAGGATTCCACTGATGCAGCCACAGTGCATTTCACTCGGACTGCCAGCACCGAGGGAACCACAGATGTAGAGATGGGTCGATCTCATGGCCAGACATGCTGGTCAGTCACAGATTTCATTCTCTGATGCCTTCTTTGAGTGGTTCGACCATTAGGAGATGGTCTTCATTGAGTATCCATATGTTGGGATGGATTTCCGAGGTGACCCAGATTTGGCGTTATCGGCTGGCAAGCAGTGGGGTGTTATAGGTAAAAAAATCTGACCATTCCTCTGTTTATTGCTTTTATAATGTTCTTGTGTTTTTTTTTAAAGGTTATCAAGACTAATTGAAATCATATATGTGCAGATATTGGACTAGTGTGACCAGCAACGTGCCCGAGGGTAGCAGCTGTTGTTCCAGCAGGAGAGGCTATAGGGAGGGCTATCCTTCGCGATTTGGACATAGCAGAGTCCCTTGCAGTGTTATAGGATCCGATCCAGGGTCTCACTTTTGGTATTCAAGATGTGAGGACCAACGAGTTACCTCTGAAATTACAACGCCATACTACTAGTATGCTGAATCGATGGACTAGGCTCTTACGTATGATCGCACAAGTGGTGACTTTCTATCACCAGCACCATTAGTCTAGGGTGCTTTCCTGCATTTTTGAGTTTTTGGATCGTATGACCGATTTTGTCCTAGACATAGAACATTTTGTAAAAAACTATAAACGGTTATATATATTTTTGATTTTCGGAGTTTTATTTTGGTTAAGTTATATGATCCTGATGCAAATGTTGATTGAAATGCTTTTTCCTTTATAAATGCTGCCAATGTCTATCTAACACATAATTTTCTAATGAATCAGTTAATGTGTTTAAGTTTTTGGAAATGTGTTGATATTGAATAGAATCAAACTACCTTTCCAAAATCTTGACCCTTAGGAACATACGATAGATAGATGGATTCTAAACGGAATAGATGCCAGTAAGTTGTAGGACGACGAGTTGTGAATCTAGCCTGACAATAAGTCGGCATATGCCATGTGCGATGGCATCAGAGAGAAGCTCCATCAATGTGCTGTACTCAGCGATGTTGTTCATTGATTGACCAATACATATCCCTCTGAAACTCACTAACTCATCGCTTGGATCAAAAATGGCCCAGGCTACAGAAGATAGATTCCGCGTACTACGACTAGCTCCGTCGACAAATCCAATGAATGATTCCAACAGGTCTGACATCTGCAAAAAATGAAAAGTGGATTACCTAACCAAAATGATCACTCTTGATGAAAACAAAAAACGTAACAAAACCGTATAAAGAGATTACTACACTTAATCAAGCATAGTAACGCTTAAGATACAACCGGTTTCGGGGTTGCGACAGTGGAATCCCATCATAATATTCTAGCTCGTAGGCTCCTTTTGCTAATAATCATTTAACAATGTAGGGGCCATTCCACAAAGGTTGGAACTTACCTGCTCCCAATTTATCAGATTCATGATCGTACAACAAGACCAGGTCACCTTCTGAGAAGACACGGGGTTTGACATTTTTGTCAAATTGCACCTTGACTCGTTTTTTATGAGCTTTGTTAGCTAAAGTAGCATCACGACTGGTTTCATCCAATTGGATTAGTTCCAAGAAACGGGCCTCTTCCTCTGAAGTTTCAGGAAGTAGATCGATTGTGAGCTTGAGAGATGAAATTTCACACTGAATCGGTAAGAACGCTTCTAGGCCATACACCAGCTGAAAGGGTGTAAACCCAGTCGCATTTCGCACCGATGTCCTATATGCCCACAAGGCCAAGTACAGGATTAAGTGCCAACTCCATTGGTGGACTCCAATCATCCTTTGTAGCATACGCTTCAGGACTTTGATGATGGCCTCAACTTGTTTGTTGGCTTGTGGATAATATGGAGTAGAACTGTCACGTGACAGTCCTAATTTGGCAGCCAATTCAACCATCATGTGATTGCGAAAATGCAATCCATGATTTGTGACTATTGCTTGTGGGACACCAAATCTAGAGACTACATGATTGAAAAAGAAAAGAGCAGCTATTTCACCACTGTTGTTTGATGTAGGCATCGCCTCGACCCATTTTGTAAAATAGTCGGCTGCGACTATGATATACCCATGCCCCCTGGCCAGGTGGGGTTGCATGTCATGAAATCTATGCCCCATTTGGCGAATGGCCCAACAACAACTACTGGATGCAGAGGTGTGGGTGGTAGTCTGGTTTTGCGGTCGAAGATCTTACAAGCATGGCAACTTCTGACTACGATTATGCAATCTTTGAATATAGTAGGCCAAAAGTGTTATAGACATTTTTGTGCCTTACAGCTATAAGCATGAAATGTCCATAATTCAAAGGATCCAAAGTCCCTAAAGATGTTGTTACAGCTCCTAAAGGAACAAGGTCAACCAATGACAGCTTCTCCCAGAAGTTCTCCACCAAAAACCACTCAGAAATAGTCAATTCAGGATCAATTCAGAGGCTCCACTAGCTGCCTGCGTTGAAATGCAGAGACTACACTGGCTAGGTGCACTGAAACGTAGGTGGAAGCACTACGAGGGTGCGCTGAGCGGGAAATGACAAATGGCAAGCTCATTCAACGAGGTGGAAAAACCCTGGAAGCTTCCAGAATCTTCTCCAATGACATTTGCCTCAATGAATTCGACTAGTGATGAGTAAGAGGTTCTCAACCTCCAAGTGGAAGCAAGAACTGACAGAGAGAAGCCACAAGTCAAAACATAAGCTGACTCATCCTCTCTGCTTACATCTATATATGGATCTCTCACCCAGAGGTTCAAGGGGCTGGAATTTTGTACTTTGCAGAGAATTGCTGTTGGTTTGAGATTGAGATTAGTACATTGGGTGATTTATGCTTTGTTGGAGGAGAGGAAGGGATTCCTTTGCTGGGAGGTAGATGCTGGATCGGAACTCACTTGGTTGTATCTCCTCTTGGACTTTCTTATTCTATCAATAAACTATTTGAGTTTCTCCTACATGCTGTGTACCAATGATGTTTTGTTATGCTTACATGTTTAGCTTAATCTGATCTTGAGCTTTTTATGAATGTATATCTGTATCTTCGTGTAGTTTCTCTCTCTTGTGATCTTGCAGGAATTCGGTGAAGCTGGGCCGGTGAAGGAGCAGGAAGCTGGGAGCTACTGAAGAGAGGAGTGATTTGGATCGACAAACTAGCAGAAGACACAGGTTGGTTAGATCCTTCTTCCTCATTCACGTTTCATAAAGAAGAATACTCGATTAGTTTACCTCGTTTGTTGCTAAGGCACTATCACACCTTAGAGTGGGATAGGGGCATTCCGAATTGGATACTTTTCCCAACAACAAATTGGCGACTCCGCTGGGGAAAGTATCTTGTTAGTTTATTTGTGTTTCTATTATTGTTCTTCTCATAAACTCAGGAGTGCCGAATCGAAATGCATTTTCCATTTCCAAATGCAAAGTAGAGATCTGCCACTCTAGTCCACTCACTGGGCCTATTTTTATGATTTGAACAAACTGATCCACAAGTGCTCTAACAGCCCTTTGTGATAGATCTTAGTCCTCCTTTAAATCATCCTCCTAATTGTACCTAATTGATAGCTTTGATCCGGCCAAAAACTGTAGATTTAACTGCAAACCGTGACCCAGAACCCAGAAACAACTCTCGTTTCTGCTTCAGCGCAGACTCTGTGAAGAGGTTCTGCATTTCAACGTAGGTCCCGTGAAGGATACCTGCGCTGAAGTTCAGTTTCTCTGTGCTGAGGGTGCGCTGATCAGCCTTTGCCTTGTGCAGCTGTGGTTCCCTGCTTCCTTTTGCTCAGTTTTATCTCTGTTTTGCAGCCTGTTATCAGTCAGTGTACCTATCTGAAACCCCTTTTCTTTGCCTCAATTCCGCCTCAGTTGTATAAAGAAACTGTATTTGTTCTTTGTGTATTTGTTACATCATTTGCAGTTTCCCATTACAAAAGTAAACTAGTCATACTGTCGCCCTTAGATCTAGACCTGTCGTAAGTGTCGTTTTGATCTTAGGAGTGAGTTTGTTTGCTGTTCACAATTGATTGAGCTTTTACTTTTGTCGTTTGGTTTGAATTTATGCATTTCTAGTGTCAAAACAAGTAAATCATAAAGTGTCGTAATCGTCTTTTTGATTTTGAAAAAGGAACTTGTTTATGTTTTCACTTGAAATCAAATTCAAATTTGTACAACAGCTTTCTTTTTAGGCATCAATATTAAGAAAGCGAAAACAAATACATGCATTTGTGCATTTGCATTTTGATAGTTTGCATGCTTTGATTTAGGAAAAGTGCATTACAGTGTGCTCTATGCTCTTTGAGAAAAGATTGTGTCTTCATTTTCCCCTTGTAGCTAGGATTTTCATTGTTGAAAAGATATAAAAGCTTGCTTATCATCTTTAGACTGCATTTAGGAATTGTATCATACATCTCGTGGTGATCCAAAAAGGCAAACTTCTAAGAAAGATCAACCTAAAATAAATTGAATGAACTTAACAACGCTTTGTAACTTAATGCACAACATAGAGGTCTAGGCTAGAGACGTGTTCCGGCGTCGTAAAACCTGGTGACTGTCGATCTCGCTGATGGTTGGGTGATTCCTCCTGAGAGACGATAGCGCCAGTACGGATTGTGCTCCCACGTACCATCGAGTATATATTGGGAGACCCCTATAGGCATAAAACCTTTATCCGTACCTTAAAAAGTATTCTGCGGTTTTGTGAAAAGTTTGGCACACCCTCTACCTAGAACTCCAAAGCAGTTCCTTTTGGCCTTTTTCAGACTCTATAACGGAAAAAGTCCATTCGAGCATTTGTCACTTCGGGCTCGTTAAAACATCGAAGGAGGCTAGAGTCATCTTTAGCTTTTTCTCGACTCTTTAAAACTTAAAAAGCAAGTTGTGTCTAAAGCGTCGTTAAAATTTATTTTAAACGGAACAATCACCCCTTTTTCCTGCGTTGATCTTTAGGTTGAGAAAATGGAGCCCACCAACCAAGGAATTCCCCTTGGTGGAAATCCTAGTCCTTTCTCCTCTTGGGGAGATGTTGGTGTGCCCCATATGGCCACATTGTCGCTTCCAGGACTGACAATTGGCTTGCGGTCTGGCTCTTCTCAACCAATGTCGTTCAGAACACCACTATTCCTGAACAGTCGAATCAACAGTTAGACCAGTCCAGAGTTGCCCACCAGCCTTCTACTTCCTCTAATTCTTCCTCTCCTCCTTCCTCTTCGCTTGACGGAACTGGTAAAACAAAAAACCAAGTTCCTAAGGAGAAGAAGGAAAAGAAGAAGAAAGAGAAGAAGAAGAAGGAGCCAAAAGCGACTGGGGGCAAACAAGTGTCGTCTGAAAAAAATCCACACACAGCACTGACTAGGCCTAAATTGCCATGTGTCATATGCAAGGGAGACCACTTCCACAGAGATTGTCCCTGCATCCCTCAGATACTAAGGGACTGGTCTCCCCGTTTGCACAATCTGGTGGCATCAACCTCTGATAGCCATGTTGAATGCATACCATCAACTAGCGAAAGTGAAGTCCTTGGACAAAAAGGGAGAGCTAGATCTCCCTGTGGACTGTGCAAAGGCGATCACGCCATCCACCGTTGTCCCTTCTTAGATGAAGTGAAAAGAGTTTTGGATGATCGTCTGGTTTCACCGTTACGACTTCCTCCTGGATATAAAAAAACTCTTGCCGAGTCCTTCGTTAGTTGAAAATCCAGCTCGCCCGCTCAAGTGGTCAGCTGAAGCGCCGGTCATTGAAGATGAACCAGTTGAATCCATACCCAACGAAAGTCAAAAGGTCGAGGCGGCAGTTGACCCGGTCTTGCCTTCAGAGGATTTATCTTCGAATGATACAGTCACTGAAGAGGATAAAGATGACACCATCCAAATTCTCTTCATCAGCACAGACTCCGACGAGCACGGGGGCACTCCCCCCATTCCTTTATCGCAGGAAGGAAGTTCGTCAGAGTGATACTCGGCCGTTTACTCGGTCCCACCACCAAGCAACCTAGTTGTCTCCTTCGACTGGAACCAACTAGGCAGACCCCGTTTGCCAGCAAGCATACCATTCAGAATTATCGTTCAAATATACAGAATGGTCATGGCTGGCACCATCATTGATGAAGCGGCATCTGTGAGTATCCTTTCCTCCACTGCTTGGAAAGCGCTTGGTTCGCCAGCGCTTTTGCCTGAAATGAGAAATCTGACAGGCTTTGATAAAGGAACCAGTCGACCTTTAGGGATCCTCCCCAATGTGCCTATCACATTGAAAGGGAAGACCATTCAAATGAACGTGATGGTCGTTCAAGGACCCTTGGATTATAAACTACCCCTCAGACGAGACTATATATATTGCATGGGAGCCATCGTCTCCTCACTCTTTAGAGTAATGTGTTTTCCGCACGAAGGAAGAGTGGTCAAGCTCATGGACCAGCTTTCATTTCCCAGATCACGCATCGCAAATAGTCATATACCATCCCTAAATGGTCTCTTCACGCAAGAAATGTCTCAACCCACGGTCCGTCCTCCCGATGAGCGCGAGTAATTCGGAGGGATATGACTGGAACCCAGGGGGCATGCGTCTTGGTCTGCTTCGGCAGGAAAACTTTGGGTATAGGGTAGGTTTCCGCGGGACAATATGACTAGTCTGTACCCCGTCCCTCTTGGAAGAGGGGTTATTCTAGAATAAGATTCTTTTGTCAAAGTTATGTGTTTGGCACTCGTTGTCACTCACCTTTGTCTATCTCGGTAGACACCGCCGAATAAATGTTTTGTTTGAAAGATTAATAGAACAATCTTTGGGTAACCTGAAAGAGGTAGGCCTCTCTCGGTAAAACAAATGTTTTATTGGACTAAGAAGGGGTAACCTTGAAATCGTACTTTATACCTGGGGGCATGCAAACCTTTTGGAGTGCAAGCAAGGAGCGGCTATTTATTTTTTAAATTTTTAGGTCCTCCCTTTAAACCCGTAGGTCTAACCCTTTAAACTCGTAGGATTAGTCGTTTCCGAACTTGCATAACGAAAGGATGCGAGGCATAGCTTTGGTAAGGCACAAGCTCCATAAAAAATGGCATCTTACATGAGACATTCTTATCATATGACTGGATTATCAAGTAGTTTTAGCACATAGTTCATGCTCGTTAAAAAATAAACATAAGATCGAGCAGTTTTAGCACCTAGTTCATGCTCGTTAAAAAATAAACATAAGACCGAGCAGTGTTTTTCCGTGTTTAAGCTCGTTAAAAAATTAACTATCCTCCGGTAAATAACCACCGTGAATGTAACATTATCAGCCACTAAAGCCTTGGTCGTGTTTGCACCGTCACCTCCACTTTTCCATTAGCCGATCATTCACCTCCATTTGATTGTTTACCCATTTTGAGGAACAGCTGCGAAGAGTGATTTCACTAGCCATCCTTGTGACACTGCCGTGATTGGAAAATTCCAACCCTTACCTGGAATCAGCTGCTAACCCGTTTTATCACTCGTTCCTCAAAAGACGAGTCTTCTTTAAGCTCTTTTCATCTGACTCGTAAAATATGAAAAGATTGCCGAGTTTTGGCCTTCCAGCTCGTTAAAGTGACCGGAAGTGCTATCCCTCCTCTAGATTTTAATCTTTTTGGACCTGAGGGATTATTGCACAAAAAGATCGAGCGCTTGTTTTGTTCAGCTCGTTAAAACTATCAAAAACTCATCCCTTCTGTATTGTTTTATACTTTTTCGGACTTAAGGGATTAGATGATGAAAAATGACTTTCGGAGTTGACTTTACGTACCTTTTTAGACTCTCTAAAAATGAAAAGGATCGAGTTATCTTTGTCGTTAGACTCGTTAAAAACATTAAATAGCGACAAACTTGTCTTTAGACGAGAACGAGTTTCACTATCGCTAGGCTCATTAAAACATAGCGATGGGTTTGCCCGAAGGGCAAATTATAGAACAAGCATATGTTATCCTCCTCAAGTTTGACAAAAATAAAGAGGTACTAGTCAGCAATGACTGGGGAAAAATTGGAAGAAACTCAAAGAACTTTATTGGTAGCAAGTCGCTCTTGAACATGACACTTCCACTCTGTGCCAGAGTCGGGTTGGGTTGTTTCATTCACCAGTCACATCACCATGGTCTCGCCATACCATCCACCTTTGGGGTAAATGCTACCAATCCATCACATAAGTGTCGCTGATATGTTCAAGAGAAGTCATCCAGAGAAGTCAACCGTGTCCCATCCACTACCATACATTATCCTTCATTCTTTCATGACCACCACCCTAAACCATATATCATCAGATCGTTTTCACCTCCATCAAAATCATTTGCTCCGTTCCATGTCACTGATGTGGGATACATTAAGGCCCTCCTTTGACGGATCGATTCTTGTCGACATCAGCTCATTATCCAAGAAGTTGGTCTAGGGACACCCCCTTCAGTACTTTGAAGCTTGCATGCCTCAATGGCAAGTTTCTCACTTCCGGCGACAGGTATACATCAATGACCTTCGACCGAAAGATTTTGTGTGGTGTTCGACACCAAGTCCTTTATTCACACCACGTGAATTGTACTGCAGTACCTTGAGGGTCATTATCATTATCGGTGATTCCTCTTGCACTTGTTAACGGTTTACCTCATTGACTGGTAATCAAGTGATGTCTTTCCATGTTCGACTTCAGAAAATTTCTCACATGGATCAACTTGTACTTAGAGTGAAGATCGAACGAGTTTGAAGACCCCGGATCTAGTTTCATCCATCCGGGCTGCGATATATATTCAGGAAAAATAAAGACATTAACATGTACAGCATTGCAGCACAGACAATCATCCTACCAAAGGATGATGATTTCAGCAGGATCATCAGTCTATCATCAGACAATTGTCTGTCCTATGTACATAAAAATGAATTTATGAAGCTGAGCATGGGAATGCCCGCCTCAGCTAGATCATGAAAACAATATGAAAAATAATGTATTGTATTGTATCTTATTGCAGGTCTCCTCCCAGCATTGAATGAACTTCGGATCCTCCTAATAAAGCATTTCACCCCGATAAATGGCCTCATACTTTAGGGGGCAACTGTTATAGACATTTTTGTGCCTTACAGCTATAAGCATGAAATGTCCATAATTCAAAGGATCCAAAGTCCCTAAAGATGTTGTTACAGCTCCTAAAGGAACAAGGTCAACCAATGACAGCTTCTCCCAGAAGTTCTCCACCAAAAACCACTCAGAAATAGTCAATTCAGGATCAATTCAGAGGCTCCACTAGCTGCCTGCGTTGAAATGCAGAGACTACACTGGCTAGGTGCACTGCAACGCAGGTGGAAGCACTACCAGGGTGCGCTGAGCGGGAAATGACAAATGGCAAGCTCATTCAACGAGGTGGAAAGAACCTGGAAGCTTCCAGAATCTTCTCCAATGACACTTGCCTCAATGAATTCGACTAGTGATGAGTAAGAGGTTCTCAACCTCCAAGTGGAATCAAGAACTGACAGAGAGAAGCCACAAGTCAAAACATAAGCTGACTCATCCTCTCTGCTTACATCTATATATGGATCTCTCACCCAGAGGTTCAAGGGGCTGGAATTTTGTACTTTGCAGAGAATTGTTGTTGGTTTGAGATTGAGATTAGTACATTGGGTGATTTATGCTTTGTTGGAGGAGAGGAAGGGATTCCTTTGCTGGGAGGTAGATGCTGGATCGGAACTCACTTGGTTGTATCTCCTCTTGGACTTTCTTATTCTATCAATAAACTATTTGAGTTTCTCCTACATGCTGTGTACCAATGATGTTTTGTTATGCTTACATGTTTAGCTTAATCTGATCTTGAGCTTTTTATGAATGTATATCTGTATCTTCGTGTAGTTTCTCTCTCTTGTGATCTTGCAGGAATTCGGTGAAGCTGGGCCGGTGAAGGAGCAGGAAGCTGGAAGCTACTGAAGAGAGGAGTGATTTGGATCGACAAACTAGCGGAAGACACAGGTTAGTTAGATCCTTCTTCCTCATTCACGTTTCATAAAGAAGAATACTCGATTAGTTTACCTCGTTTGTTGCTAAGGCACTATCATACCTTAGAGTGGAATAGGGGCATTCCGAATTGGATACTTTTCCCAACAACAAAAAGTAACCTGCTCATAAGATATGTTGTGCCATAGCGTAACCAGATTGATGCCCCCCACATGCACCTGAATGACAATCATTCAGGACTTTTTCGGCCTCCTCATGGGTGAGACATCTTTGCAAAACTGTATCAACACCACGACGGTAAAGGAAGTCTTTTGCTTGGTATCGAGTACATCGTTGTTCGGAGCGAGAGGTATTAGGCCTAAATGTTTGGGTTTGGAGATAAATCAATATATCTCTGTACCACGGATCGCTTGACGATATCAGAAACAGAGATTCATCCACGATTGATGCTTTAGATGTTGAATCATTGGACGACAATGGGAGGTCGCATAGTAACTCCACGAAAACTAGAGATTTCTTTGATTTGGATTTCGTGAATTCCAGATCAAACTCTTGCAAAATGGATATCCATTTTGAATATTTTCCCCCTAGTAATTGACACGATAAAATGTAGGTCATAGGGTTGCAATCTGACAGAATGGTAGTTTTGTGAAAGAGGATATAGTGTCGAAATCTCTGTACTACTTGAACAGCTACTAGAGCTAGCTTTTCAACATAGGAGTACTTTATTTCTATATCATTTAAGTTTTGTCTTAAATAATAGATTGGATGTTCAATTCCATCCTCTTCTTGTCCTAAGACCATTGTGATCGTTGTATCTGCTGCAGCAAGATACAGGTTAAAGTCCTTTTGATAGTCAGGAGCGTACATTAATGATGCTTTTATTAGGGAATCCTTAAAGCATCAAAGGAAGCTTGCGCAACCTGATCCCAGTTGAAGGGTACTTCTTTTTTCAAAAGAAATGTATAACCTTTAGCAAGTTCGGCGTAATTTGGAATGAACCTCCTTAGAAAGTTTTCTTTCCCTTGGAGTTTCTAAATCTGAAGCAAATTTGAAGGTGGAGGCATGTCGATGATTGCTTGAACCTTACATGGGACGAGTCGAATTCCGTCCTTAGAAACTACGAAACCAAGTAAATGACCAGAGCTGACACAAAACACACATTTGTGTGGATTGAGTCATATCTTGTAGTGTCGGCAACGTAGAAATATAGATCTCAAATGCTGCAGATGATCAGTCCACTTTCACGAATGAGCCGGTAGATCATCAAGATATGGTTGAACAATGTGCTCGATGTCATGGAAGGCGTAGTTCATTGCCCTCTGAAAATTCACCCCTGCATTCTTTAAACTGAAAGGTAGTTTACGGTACGCGAATGTGCCCCACGGACATATAAATGCAGTCTTCGACTGGTCCTGTGGGCGGATGTTTATTTGATTATACCCAGAAAATCCATCAATGAATGAAAATATTTCACATCCGACGCATTCATCAATTATCTGGTCGATGAAGGGTGTAGGGTAGTTGTCTTTTGGACAAGCTTGATTTACATCCCTGTAATCAACGCACACTCTAATTGTTCCTTGCTTTTTCATCACAGGAACAATATTCGATACCCAATCAGTTAGAGGAATTGGGTAAATGAAACCATCATGTAAAAGCTTTTCAACTTCTGCCTTGATGGCAATAGCTTTCTTTGGGTGAACCTATAGAAGCTGTTGTCTTACTGGTTTGACATCTGGATACATCTTCATTTCATGTTCAATGACACTCGAGTCAATGCCTGACATTTCTTCATATGACCATGCAAAGACATCTCTGAATTCGCGAAAGAGAGCAGAGTATATTTCCAGATCTAAAGAAGAGCAAGATTTGTTGACATGAATATTCTCTACCACATTAGGTTTGGTTAAGATATTTATGGCGATAGTTTCTTCAATATTGGACAAATTTCATTCGGAATCCATGGTATTTATAGTATTTGATAGAAAATAAAAAACAGAAGGATGATCAAGATCGTTGGAATAATCTTCGTCGTTATATTGAAGATGGGAACGATGTTGGTAGTCTTCCCATGGTGCCTCTCCTATCATCATTGACTGAATGATTCCTTCGTCTGTAGAATGTACATGCGACCAAGGATCTGAATAGGTGCCATATTCTTGAGACCTATCTATCCAAACACTCAATGAGCGTTGATTTTGGTTTGCCGCCCATGCCAAGAAAATTGATTGCTACAAAATTTCCATGGGGCTTGGAGGCAATACCTGGCGATGATCCATGTTAAAAAATTGTTCGGAAATCTTCTTAATCTTTGTCGATGTAGAAGATACCATATTACAAGTTTCCACTGTGGCCACTTCCTCCAGATTACTCTGAGGTGGGAGGGAAAAAGTACCCATTAAAGAAGGGTCTTTTAGGAGGCCTACTCCAACATTTTGAAGCAATTGGGAGCTTCCATGGATCATTGGAATGCTTCCCGTAACTTGTGAACTGTTGGAGAGAAAGGTTAGTTGGTCTACGATTGTAATTCTGCCTTGGAAGGGAAATGCAATCTTTTTAAAATAAGTTGACACAACAACAGCCATAGCATAAATCTAGGGCTTTCCCAGTAGGATATTATAATCGAGGTTTCCATCAATAACTTTGACTTCAATTTCTACCGTCTTGCCCCCCATTTCGACTTGCAAGTTACTTAATATCCCATATGGCATGTATGTTCTCCCATCGAACCCTTTCAATGTCGTTGATGATCGTGACAAGGGTGGTGACCCTAAAGTTTTCCAACAGCTCATTGACATTATGCAGGTAGATGTGCCCTTGTCAATGATCGTTTGATGAACAGTTTTGTTGAGAGCTTTTACCTGTATAAGGAAAACGAGTTGGGTCAGTAATTGAGGTTCATATCCTTTGTGATTAAAGGCCACAAGATTGGAATCCGTTGGATCAATCCCACCTATTTCTGATAATAAAGCTTGCTTTTAGGAGGGGCAATTCTGCAGTACTTCAAGTGTAGACATAGCGGATGGCGATTATTATAGTGTAGGAGCACGAGGATTAAATGTTGATTTATGTACTACTCCCTTTGGCGGCTTTATCGTTAGGTCAGGAATGATGGGTGGCACAGCTTCTGATGAAGTTGTTGTCGAACTACTAGGTTGATCAGTAGCCTTGTTGTTGTTCGACATCTCTAGATTCCCGTAATCTTTGTTCCTCATTGATATCAAAGCATCATTTTGCTGCTTCGACACGGATAACATAAGCACTTGGGATGGGGAAGCATTATCAATAGCAATCAGATTGGTTTCTTGGTTTGGAAACAGATCAGTCAACACTACTCAGGTGCTTGAAGATTTTAAAATTTTCTTGACCTCAGCTTGATGTGGACAATCTTTCATCCAATGTTCTTCATTACATATGAAACATGGTCGACCTGTTTCTTTTTCCCAGTATGGTTTTCAGAATATTTTTCAAGAGGTGAATCTTCCTGTTTCTTCTTTTTCTTTTCCCTTTTCTTCTTGCCTCCTGGTTGCTTCGGTTCTTTGCCTTTGTCGGATGACACAAAATTAACCTCTGAGGCAGGAAGTTTTTCATTTGCCTTTTTGCTAGAAATTGTAAGGGCTTTACCAGTTTGATCCTTTGCAGTTTGCGTACTTGAGGTGCCAATCACACCATCCCCGGCATGAGAGTCCCTGTTTGATTTAGGAGGGGGAGGAAAGGAAAATTCTAGTCTAGGAGAGTCAGGAATTTTGTCATAGAGCGTGCCAAACTGAGTATAAATCAAGTCTAGATATTGTGCACGAGCAATAACTTTCTCTTTAGTGACAACTCCCCCTTTCGCCACATCTTCTGTAATAGAAGGTAATAATGACTTAATAAACCACTCCGCTAGAAGTTGATCAAGAACATAGGTTTTTACCATTCGATGACATCGTCACCACTCATGACTATGATCAGATATGTGAGTGGTGGTTGTCTACTTGAAATTGGTAAGGAGTTTTGTTCCTGTTTCATACCTTATGGGTAATTAAAAGTGGGTTAAAAAGGTAGTGGCAAGGGCACTAAAGTTATCAAATGATGCTCTAGGCAATTTGATGTACCATTTCGCTGTCGGACCAGTTAACATTTGCTGAAAAAGGTAAAGCCTAATCGAATCATCATTGAGGGTGTTGGATGAACACCACAAATGAAAGGTCATTACGTGATTCGATGGATCTTCACCTGGATTTCCATTGAATTTAGGAATATCTGATGGAATTTTATGAGGAATCGTCGGCCACCAAGGTGCGTAGGCAATTGGATCATTGGTTAACCGGTTCAAATCTGGTAATTCTAGAGTTGCTACGAAGGGAAACTGTTGATTCAGGTTTGGCGAAGCATACCCAGGATAAGATGGGATCGCCTGAGTAGTGGGTCTTTGCATACCAGCATAATGTATCTAATGCTGATAACTTTGATAAGGTTGATGGACATAACCAGTATATAACGGTTGTTGATAACCATTTTGACAATGCGGTTTTCCATTACCTAAAGCGCCTTGTTGCTCAGGTCCTCGGTAAGCTTGCTGGAATTGGGGTTTTTGATATTGTATCAACCATGGTTGTTGAACCATTTGTTGTTGCCCATTACTGGATGATTGACCAAGATGCGTAGTCATAACACCTGTTTGAGCCTGAGTCGTTCTAGTTAAGGAAGCACTAATCTGAGATTGTGGTGGAGTTGTAGAGACAAGAGGTTGTTGTACTACAACCTGAGTAATTTGAGGTTAACATACAACAGGCCGTGCTTGTACTTGCGACACAGTCACAATAGCAAGGGTAGTGGTAATATTCGACACAAGTAGGGTTGGTTGCATTGAATATACAAACCTTGGTTGTTGAGGCAGTACTGGTGTCCAACCACTGGATGTAATTCCAGTTTGACCCGAATTTTGTTGTGAGCTCTCATACAGTTGTTCTCCAAGAGGGAATAATGAAAAGCATACTACCCCTTGTATGGCGGCAATCCACTGCTCAAAGGATAGATGGGTCTTTGAAGACTGGGCTCCCCAAATTGAAACTGGTATTCAGGATCAATTTGCTGAGCTTCAACATAATAAATGCTAGATAGGGTCCCAGAAGAACTAATGGGAACAGACCATGTTGTCGAAATAGTCCCTAGGTGGACTCCATCTAGTGATTGATAACTAGTTGGGATGGATGGTATACTGGCAAACATCATAGGAGTGGTAGCAGGAGGTTCTACTGTAGCTATATCGGATGACACAGTCCTAGATGTTGATGGTTGTTGAGACATATTCATTTTATCCAAAAGATTTCCTAGTGATTCGACAGGAACTTGCGATGAAGGATGATTGAAAGAACCAACTTCAAGAATAGAAGGGTATAAGTGGATCCCAGCTCCAAAATGCAATGGAGTACTGGATGGAAGATCCTCTACAACTTCTTCTATAGCAACTAGTCCAGGTGGAAGAGGTAGACTGTCAGGTCCGTAAAATATTTCTGGGGCCGAAGAAGGTATAGTTTTTGTAGTGATAGATACACGAGGGGTGACACCTTCTAAATTCTGGAACTCAACTCTCAGATGTTCAGGAGAGTGAACTTCAGTTTCGGGACCAGCTCTAGATGGAGCTGTTTTAGGTATTGAGGTGTCTACCGTTACACTAGGATCAGTTCTAATGTCCTCTTGTAACTGCGGAACTTCTTCCATAAAGGCAGATGTATCGGAAATAATTGGAATAACTGGAGTTTCTGATGATGTTGAAACACAAGTTTCAAATAAACGAGGAGATTTCAACCCAGTTAAATGAGACCGTTTCGCCTGGAATGGTTTCGCTTCCAGAGTCAAAGATGGTTGACTCATTAGTCTCCACGAACGACAGGGTTTTGATTGACTTTATTCCACGATTGTGGATTACTTGATCAACTCAAAATTAAAAGGGGAAAATGTTATTCCAAATTAAATGAATTTTATGACGCTTTGACACAACTTGCTTTTTCAATTTTTAAGAGTCAAGAAAAAGCTAAAGGTGACTCTAGTCACCTTCGATTTTTAATGAGCCTGAAGTGCCAAGTGCTCAAATGGACCTTTTCTTTTAAGGAGTTGAAAAGGAACGAAAGTGACTACTCTGGAAATATAGACAGAGGGATTACCAAACCAATCGAAAAACTGCAATATACACCTTAGTGGTAAATTAAATAGAAATTACCAAGGACTGTACGTATGGCAGTCAATCTTCCCGAATGTTGTGTTCAGTGCATTGCGATCGATAAGGCAGCAGATACGACTTCCTAAGGATAAAGGATATCAGCCTATTGTGGTCTCCCAATATATACTCGATGGTATGGGGAGCACAAGTCCATACTGGCACTTGTCGTATCAAAGAGGAGGAATCACCCAACCTACAATGAAAATGATAGTTACTAGGCTTTACGACGCCGGAATACGTCTCTAGCCTAGACTTCTAGATGTTGTGTGTTAGGTTCCAAAGCATTTTTATGTTCATTGAGGTTTATTTTATAGTTGATCTTTCTTAAGAAGTTTTCCTTTCAAGGTTCACCACATGATGTAGATGTAAAATTCCTAAATATGCAATCTAAAATGACAAATAGTCGTTTGTTTTCTTTTATCAATGAAATTCCTAGCTACTAAGGAAAGAAGAGTACGATTCTTTCAATAGAGAGCAGAGACCACACACTAAATGCTCTTTTCCTAAATCAATTTCCGCAAACAGTCTAAATGCAAATGCAGATGCATGTATTTGTTTTTCCATTTCCTTAATGTGAGAATGCCAAAAAGAAAAATAAGTATAGATCTGAACTACTTTTCTTCAAAGCGACACTTCAGCAATTTCTTTTCAAAAAACGAAAGGAACACTAAGACGACAGTTTCAATTTCGAATGGGAAACTGCATTCGACACTGCAAATATTGGCAATTCAAATCAAATACAATGGCAAAAGAACAATTGACTATCTAGAAGAGGAAGACTTTACGACACTCTTCTTTTTTACTCACAATGATAGTTGCGACACTTTGGAATTAAAAGACGATAGTTCGATTAAGCTACTATTTGCAAAGGAAGACTATAAATGATGAAAAATAAATAAAAAAACGTTTACAATTCCCTATCAATGGAGGCTAAATAATGTAAAGGAAGAAGGCTTCAACAATGATATACTGATCATAGGCTGTAAAACTACTTAATAGAGCTGAAAAAAATGAAGAAAAAACCAATTTCTGGAGAGAGAAACAGTCTCATTCAATCATCACACCTGTCCTTAAGGGAAACATGGATGCATCTCACCTGCAGCACATGGGAGGTGCGAGGCATCCAAACTGCCAATGAGAGACAGTGCGATGGTCTAGAGAATGAAACTGAGCTTGGTTTTTGCTCAAAATTTACAGCTAAGTTCAGCTATTTCATCAAGCTATGATAGATAGTAAACACAAAGTATAGGGGTATGATCTTATGAGGTTATTGAGCTACCACCAGGGCACTTAGGATGTTTGCAAGTCAGATGTTCAGTTCATAAACCAACCTGGAGATTGACTAAAGTAGAGTTTATCTACTTTGCACTTACATAGCAAGTGCAGTTCGAAGGCTAGCTGGCTTAACTTCAGGCGCCGTCTATAGTTTATAAAGCAAACAACAATAACAAACAAAAACTATTCGTTCACCAGTATGGTCGCCATTTTCTTTCCAGGAAAACTAGTGTCGCTATTTGATCTACTAGTCCCACTAAGATGGGTAGCTATCTTAGAAACAAATAATTCAAAGCAACTTTTGTTTTCCTTTATGGATGATAGATAAGAGAGAAGCAGAGAGCACCAACCTCATTCTTTCGGTTGGCTCCTTGCTTGTTTCCTCTCTCCTTTGATAGGGCTTCGCCACTCCTTTCTCACTTGTCCCACTTCAAAGAACACTTGTAGAGGCAAAGCAGCAAAATACCATCAAAGCATAGAGATCTATAATATCATAAACAATATAAAATCAGATGTACATTTACCATACAATTGCATTCACAAATACAAGATTTACAAGTGCACAAGTATATGGAGGAAAACTCAAATAACTTTATTGATAGTAGAAGTAGAAGAGAGGATTGCAACCCAGCTGTCTGATCCAGCATCATCCTCCCAGCATGAAAGCCCTCTTCACCTCATGAAAAGCAAGATCACCCAACAATACAATGTCTCAAAGAGAAACCAACAACACTTCCTTACAAATTACAAAATTCCAGCCTCTGGATCTCTGGGATGAGGGATCCATTTACAGATATTTGTAGAGAGGTGGGTCAGCTTCTAGGTTTTCGATTAGTGTCATTTCACTGATAGTTCTTGGTTCCACTTGGAGATTTCATGATCTCTTACTCATCCCTGGGAAAATTCAGAGAGGCAAGTGTCATATGAGAAATTTCTAGAAGATTCTTTGAGTTTCCACCTAGCAAACTACCTCTGCCATTTGTCTGCTCTCACTCATCGCACCCTACAGAAGGAATTTTCAGTATGCATCGCACCCCTTGTGTGTAACAGGTGAGATGCATCGCACCCTCAACATGGAGCAATCTGTATGGTCCAGTTTTGACCAGTTCTGAGTAGTTTTTCAGGGAGAACTTCTGGGAAATGATGTAATCAGTTGACCTTGATCCTTTAGGGTTTGAAACAACACTTTTAGGGGTTTTAGATACCTTGGTTTATCGACATGTGTGATTGGGGTTGCAGTGCCCAAATATGTCTATAACAAGAGGTAAGTAGGGAAGCTCCAGTTCCTATGCCTAGGGAGTCGAGGTCACCTAGGCTGAAGCCTACCTCTGCAAGGGAAACCCAGATAGCTAAACCAAAGAAGGATAAGTAGAAAAAGTTGGTACCAGTGCGCGAATCCCCTAGGAAGAATTATGTGGCATAGAAACAAAAGAAAGACAAGTAGCCTGAGAAGGTAGTTGACCTAGAGGTGGAGGAAGGCTAGGGTACAGAAGACATAGATGCTGAGGGAGTGGAGCCCATTACAAAGCCACCCGACTATATACCTCCATGCAAGGAGAAGTCAAAGGTCACAAAGGATCCAGAATCAGATAAATTTTCCATTTCTATGCCCCTGCTACCTGAGCAAGTTCTCACTGAAGGTATGTGGCTTGCATGGATCCCACTGTTGAAGATGGAAGATTGGGACCTTGCAGATCATGCTAGGTTTCCTCACTTAACAATAGATAAATATATGAAGTGCATCTACTACACGAAGTCGAGTGTTACCATGCTAGAGACGGTGGAATGGATCCAGGGTGTGGAGAATTCAGCATTACTGAATTTATTGTGGGTGCCCCATTATCACCGCACCCGTATCAACACAATTTGTGCGTGTAAACTGCTCACTTTGGTGCACGATGGGTGCTTATGGCTAGAAGGGCCTATCCCCATCACTAACATTCTCATCCATAGGATTACACATCTACCAAATGAGGGATTGAATCTGGCCATGGAGTTTGGTGGAAAGATAGGAGAAAGAGATTTGGCAAAAATAATGAAGAAGGAATTCGACCTCGTGAAGAAGGCACAAGGATATTCTATCACCTCTATCAATGACCCCATGTTTCAAATTTCCACCCAAATTTTAGCTGGGAAGGTGATGAGGAAGTTCCGCACAGATGAAGTTCTGATGCTCGTAGTCTCCGTAGTTGCATAGTGCACAAACGGCGTGCAGTTCAACTGGTCCAGGTACTTGTGCCAGGAATTCCTCGTGAATTGCCGCAAGGCCTAGGATGAGACCAAGCCATTTAATTACGCTTGTTTGCTTTTATCTATTATTTTGGTTGAATGGGAGTTGCCAGAGGATAGCCAGTTTCCTCCACCGGAAGAAGGATTATCGGAGGCAGCGCAGTTTGCCTCCTTGTGGGCTACAAAGGACCCCATGTGGATCACAGAGACAAAGATATTTTGGGTCCTTATGGAAATAATTCTCCCCATGGCCATCAATAAGAGGCTAAGGTTGTCCACAACCTTGTATACATAGTTGTCAGACTACGTAGCATTCAAGGCTCATTTCCATAGAGTTTATATCCAATCGCGAAAGGATCCACATCAGAAACGGCATGAATTTCTATATTAGGCGATGGATATAGATGTAGAAGAGCTAATCATGCAATAGCCAATAGAGTGGCTTGCCCCCTCAGACTTAGATGCTAGAAGAATAAAGGGAATGGGAAGTTTGGTAGCACAGAAGAGAAAGGAAGCAACTAAGTATGATATGCTAAACCTGGCTGCACAAAGAAAGAAGGAAGCCTTAAAAAGGCTTGAATGGAGAAAGAGTGCACTACCAAGGAGACGGAAGAAAAGGAGGAGTGCGAGTCACAAAGAAGTGGAAAATCACCTTTACCAGAGACCAATGAGGAAGAATTGTCTGAACAAGGCAGTGAAGGAGATGAGGGGCAGAGCACCCCATTCATTATGAAGAAGCACAGAAAGGGGAAGCAGGAAGTTCCCTGGAAAAATAAAAAATCGAACAAGTCGTTGGGTGATCCCATGGTCTTGATGGAGGGCGATCTCAATGAGATAGGGGATAAAATAAGGGACACTACGACTAATTTTTTGCATCAGTTTGAGCAACAATATATGCATATGGTAGGGAGCATCCAAAAGGATCTGTGTGAGTTGCATATTTAGGCAAGCAAGATACAGGCGTGCACTAGTCAAGCAAGCGGAGAACAAGTGAGCCTAGCACTTGGGACGAGTCAAGAAGATGAATTGGTAAGGACCCTAAATCTTAGGACAATTGCATTACCAGAAGGGTCCCTTCGCGTGGATACATCTGATGATCACATAACCTTAAGCACACTTAAGAACGTTGGGCTGAACATAGTAATGCTCCCCAACAAGCTCCTCCACGTGCTGCATGCAGGAGTCACAAAGGAATTGAGAGCTCAGGAGTAGTGTGCTCTCAATCTCATTAGTGAATATAGAGTCAACAATGAGCTGATGTTTGTTGAGAAGACGCAGGCCTTAAAAGAAAAGGAGACACTACAAGAATAGAGTTCCTGACTCGACTCCACAGTCGCAAAGGCATGGAGAAAAAAGCCCGAGATACATATTTCTCAGGATGGATAGCAAAAGTGAAGATTAGAAAATTAGTTTCTGGGGTGCACGAAGCAAAGGCAGAGGTTAGCTGAGTTAAATTTGAACTCAATATGAAAATAACTAAGTTGTAGTCAAAATTGCAACCCACGACTCTGCCTCAAGTCTGGGAGCAGCGCGGAGCCAGCATTAGAGAAGGAATGGCCACCCTAGATGCCATAGTCGCTGACTCTTCAGTGTTATTTGAGAAAACAATGGAGTTGGTTACAACTTTGTAGGACGACCCAAACCCGTAGAAACTAAATACATAGGTCAAGGAGCTATAAAGGCAGTATGACAAAGTCGGGGCAATGACCCACTCCATTGCACCAACGCAGCGCCTAGCCAAATTGCAGGACGAGAAGCAACTCCTCATGCAAATAGAGGCAACACATAAAAAGGAGGCCTAGCTTAAGGCCAAGCTGCAATCTTGGTTAGAGGAATCTTACCAGGTCACAACCAATATTCAAAAGAAGCCAACGGGCTTGCAACAGACACAATAGATAATTAGGTTAGCCACAGAAGTACCAGCTATAGAGAATCTAGTTGAGGAAGTCAAGCAGGAAATTGTTATACAGGAAAATGACCTCCTCCTCAGCTCAGAGGAGAAATACATGATGACTGAAGGACTAACCAAGTTCACAGGCCAAGTTGTCAAGCTAACATTGTCTAAACACTAGCAACCTGCTTTATAAAGCTTCCTAGCAAGCCTAAGGGTGTGTTAGTGCCTAAAGTATCTCTGTTTGTTACCTCGAGAAGAGCATTAGTGAACCCTAATGAGTTTCTATGGGTTAAGAGAATGGGTTGACTGAGAAATATCCCAAGATTCTCTCCTATGTCAACTCACAAAAGCAAGGAAACATTAGAACTCAACCTGTTTGGGGGAATTACTAATTCCTAATGGAGTATGCAAATGGGAAAGAGCACAAAGGCATGGAAACATCACTGCTTTTGCCTAATGGAACTCATGAAGGACTTGGAAACCCTATCCTCACATGCTATATATGCAAGGCTAGGGCCATTGTGAAAGATATTGATCCATTTGAAAGGATTGCCTATTTGACTGTTGAGTAGAGTCTCAAACTAAGGCATCAGAAGAGATTAAGGAGGGAGAGAGAGGGGAGCTGGAGGAGTAAGGGAAGGCTGATACAAATGATGGTTGTAATCACTCTTTCTACATCAATATAGAACTGCAACTGTGTTGTCCACTCCGAGATGTTGGTAGTATAACTTGTTTATATGTTTATTCAATATCGTTAGCATGAGTGGCTTAGATATATGCAACTAGATATCTTTATATGTTCATGCATTGTTTATTAAGGTTTTATGATGTGATATTACACTTGTCTTTTCTATGTGCAAGTTTTTATTTGTAGTTGGCTCAGGGGTCTTCCACCTAGCTACATTGTGCTCCCCAACAACACCACACTAAGACTCAAGGTAATAATTCCTTCTCACTTTGATACATTTGTTAATAATATATATGCATTCATCTTTGTGACAGTTGCAACTAATCTGATTATCTGCCAAGGATCTCGGGAAGATCCTTGAGGGTTTCTACATCACCAAACACCCATGCATTAATTCCTATAGTATAATTGGTGACTCTGCTGGGGACTACACTTAGTTCCCGATTTTCCTAGAAAGTTCCTAGATCTCTCTTTCTTCTAGGCCTTCCTATACTTCTTCATTCCCTTTCCGACCTCTGAGGACTATACAACACCCTTATCTTAGTGCTCAACCCTAGATGTGATCCCCACAGCCTATTTTTTGAGCCTTCTAACTCACTAACACTGTCTACTAGTGTAAACAGTGCTTTATAAAGCACTGTGTCCTCACAAATAGTGTGTTAGTACTGAAACTAACTCTTTGTAGCCTCTAGTACAGAGCGTTAGCCAACCATTTCTTGATAAACAACTAGCTCTATGACCTCATGGGTTGGGAAATATTCTTATAGATTGATCAGGGATCTGCATCTACACTTGTTTGACTAATCTGTGTCCTGAATAATATTTTTTTTTAAGAAAATAGCTTTACTTCTTAAAGTTCTTGTTTTCATTAAAGAAAAAATACAAATTGTTTTATTGTTTTCTGCTTAGCTGGTTAGATCTGCATTATTTGGTTTGAAAAGTTGTTAGTGAGTATTGAAGTTCTATCGATTATGCTAGTGTTTTACTAAATAGGATGCATGGTATATATCTTGATGTATGCATGACTCTCCCTTTGTAGAAGCAACTTATTCATCGAAAGTGAAAATTTACAAGCATTGTTTTTGCATGATTTGAGTCAGAGTCCCATATAACTTCATATGTCAAAACCCCTACTGAAGACTCTAATGAAGTAGATTTAAAATCTACCTAATAAAATCAATCAGCAACTCTTTTTAGAGTAAATGCACATTAGTTTAGGCTAGAATCTTGGGATAGGTAGTGTGAGTTAACTGCCCAAGACCATATGCCAAAACTAGTGTCATTAAAGAGAGAAATCCTTTTGTACTCATACTATCCGGGACCACTCTAGTAAAAGTGGAGCGAAATACAAGACAACATTGGACTGTAAGTGAAGGTAGCTTTCCTTTTCTTACATCTCCTTTGGGTATTCTATGTATCGAGGATATTGGAGCCGAGTCAGGGACTTAGGTATCCTGCCCACACAATCTACTATCTACAACTATATCCCCCTTGGTAGTGTCTGTGATTTGAGGTATCCTTAGTGGCCATAATTTTAGGGATGAACACAAGGTGACTGGGGCGGGCTTCCCTGGTACCTAACATAGACAAACCTACTATATCTTTGATTTTTGGGAGGGTGCTTATCTTCATGATAGTACTTGGCCCCTTAATCTGAGGTTTGAGCAAAGCTCATGAGTAATCGTAACCGTACATTTGGCCAACTCTCTGTTACTCATTGTGATATTGGGTTTCATCTCCAATGATCGATGCTTTTCAAGCAAGGTCATTTCCCTCTGCTTGTTGATTGATTTCCTTAGTGTATTTTTTATTTTTTAAGTGCCAGATTGTTATCACCAAGACTTTAATAAATATCACTATAAAATCTATAGATAAAATTTATCAGCCACCATGGATACATCTAGCCCTCATCATCAATCTAGATGGTTGTTAGGTCTTCCCCCACTCATTGTGGAGGATCTGTTGAGCCCCAGTGAACTGAATTCCCCATATTCAAGCAATCAGTATCTGAGATCTAACACAGAATTAGTTTGGACATCCCACGATTCAAGCTTACTGGAAGATTTCTTTATGAAAGGATTCCTTCCTCCACATAATTCTCTGATCACGAATACGTTGGGACCACTCTTGATTCCCATTGCATTTGTACCTCCTTTGTCTTCCCTTGGAACATTTCCACCCATCCCATCGATAGCTAATGGGTCATGGGCTTTTGTGGACACTTTTGGTCCACCACCACCTCCCCAGACAATAGTCAGTACTGCACCTCTAATGGAAAACCCTGCTATCCCATCTATCCCAGGTTCAAACCCTATCATGACACCCACCACAAGTGGAACCCAATACATTCTAGGTTCCACCCCTTTTTTGTCAGCCCCTAGACCTTCGACAAGTGCTACATATAGCGCTCCTTATAACGCTCAATATAGCATGGTTAGCATGGGTCCCCTCAACCACCCCTATGGTTGGAATCCATTATTTATTTCTAACCCCCAGGTTCAGATGCCTGGGAGCATAGTTCCAAATATGCATATACTGACCAGGAACGTAACAGTTCCCCCTCTGTTTACAGGTCAATAGGGTCATTCATTGATTTACATGAACCCTCCTTATGTCACTCAAGGACCTATATTTAGTTATGTGGTGAGTGTGAACCCTTAACAAGGTCCCAATCAATCCATATGGGCACCCTACTGACAAACTCAAATGAGTAAAGAGGGCACTCATTATCCTTGGGGCACTTCTAACCCCCATTCTAACAACCCCTATGGAAATCCACAGTACAATACTATACCACAAGGCACTTACTATACCACACAACCTGTGTATAATATTGGAAAAAACTTGATGGGAGGACCACAAGGATCCTCAAGTCATATGTCATCGCCTTGGTCAGATTTGGGGGCATCAAACACCTTTCCTTTCTTGGAAACACTTGATATACCCGACTTGTACAAACTCACAAATGACCCCATCTATCACAACTTACTTTGGCCACCAATCCCGCATAAAATCCCAACAGACATCCTGAAGTTCGAGGGGAAACAAGGGGAGGATTTGGGTACACACATCACCACCTATCATTTATGGTGTGTTTATAACTCCATGGTGGATGATAGTATCTAGCTACAACTCTTTCCCCGCACCCTTACTTGCAATGCAACCAAGTGGTACATTGAATTACCACATGCGTCAGTCAATACCTTTGGTGCTTTAGTGATGGAATTCTTAAAGAACTTCTAGCTACCCGTCTGCTATGAAACTGGGACGGAATGCCTCACTTCATTATGTCAGGACACCGCCACCCACATCTCTTATCATATACATGAATGGAGATGTAGGCGGAGGCTATTCAAAGCTCCCCTCTTAGACTATCTATTAGCGGATTGGTTCTACAATTCTCTACTCCCCCAAATCACTAAAGATGTTGCCTTAGGTGGTGTGGTCATGGAAGACCAATCCATTCATCATTCCTAGCACTTAGATTTGATATACTCATAGTCCAACACTTTATATGACATCATTCCCAATGCTCCCACTACTCAGCAACCCAAAGCGCATGCCGATGGGATTATTGGCGCAACCTTTGGGGATGTTGTAAAACAACTCAGTAGTCACATTTCCCAGTTGTCAATTGACACCTCTACCAAATTGAATGCTCTTCCTACCACCACAATAAACTTTGTGCAGTCTACACAAAATCTCGGTGGTAAGAACAAGAAGAATAAGAAACAGACCACTCCTTCTGAAGAGCAGTCAACAAAGCAGTACAACCCAAAGTAGAAGGTCGTTGCACCTCCTGACGATGGAAAGGACAAACCTGCCTAGTTCCCTTGCAAAATTTGTGTGGAAGACCACAGGACATATCATTGTTTGTGTCTCCAAGAATGCACAGATTTCATCGCTAAAAAGGACACCGGCAGGTCCCCTACAGTCCTAAATAATCCTTTCCCTACTCAGCAGCAGCAACACCTCTTTGCAAACCAACCCCAACCCCTGCAAGGGGGAAATGGCGGTTTGCATCATCCTTTATCTGGTGAAGGACCTTCTACCATTTACACCTTTGAAATGGTAGATTCACAAACCAGAACCAAATCTTATGGATCTCTAGTTGCTAATGCTAAGGAAGCCTCCTCGATTCAAAACCCACCGCTGCCTAACGATCTTCATATCGAAAGTTTGGTTGGTGATCTTGTGATTTTCCCCCCAAAAGGGGCACTTCATCGCACAACGCAAAATACATCTACACGTGCTGCCCAGAACTACAATATTGTAGAATATTTGGTGCAACAACCGTTAGTTATGTTGGTGCTCGAAGTATTACAAACCTGTCTTGCACAAAGGAAAGCTCTGCTTTCAGAAACTGGTGGTATTGACCCTCAGGATTCCATGCTTGCAAGTTTTGACATGGAAAAATGTTGGCTTGAGGGGCCTAACCTAGGTTCAGCATTAATTAGCCAAACAAATCCCTACACTGCTAGCCCTTTTAGCATCAACCCACAGAGCACGTACTGAAGTCTCACCTGAAGCAGTATGGGGGGATGATGGAACCAAGTTTCTACACCCTGAGATGGTTGTGATGTTGGTTGATTCCTTCTATTCCTACCTCCATGCAGTGTTATCGGGAAATCTAGTGTCTATGCAGAGCTGCTAGTCCCACTAAGGCTGGTAGCTACCTTAGAAACAAACAAACTAAAACCAATTTCGTTTCCCTTTATGAGAAGTAGATAAGAGGGGAAAGAAAGAGACCAATCTCTGTCTTGCGCTTGGTTCCTTACTTGATTCCTCTCCCTTCTGATAGATCTTTGCCACTCGCTTCCTCGTCTACCCAGCTTCAAAGAGCACCTATAGAATCAAAGCAGCATAACACTATCCAAGAACATAGATCTACTATCATAAACAATATAGGACCAGATATATATTGACCACACAAATGCATATATCATCAATCATACAAGAATGTGGAGGAAAACTTGAATAGATTTATTAATAATCAAGAATAGCAAAGAGGATTACAACCAATTGTTCTGACCGAGCATCATCCTCTCAGCAAGAAAGGCCTTCTTCACCTCATGAAAAGCTTAGATCACCCAACACTATGATGTTACACAAAGAAACCAGCAACACTTCCTTACAAGATACAAAATTCCAGCCTCAGGATCTCTAGGATGAGGGATTCATATATAGATGTTTGCAAGGGGGGTGAGCCAGCTTTTGAGATTTGATTAGTGTCCTCTCTCTGATAATTCTTGATTCCACTTGGAGATTGATGATCTCTTACTCATCCCTGGGCGAATGCAGAGAGGTAAGTGTCACAGGAGAAGTTTCTGGAAGATTCCATGATCCTCCACCTTGCAGATTGACCCTGCCATTTGTCCACTCTCGCCCATCGTACCCCATAGAAGGGCTTTTCAGTATGCATCGCACCTCCCATGTGTATTTAGGTGGGATGCAGCGCACTTTGACCATGGAGTAGGTGAGATGGTCCAGTTTTGACCAGTTCTGAGTAGTTTTTCATGGAGAACTTCTGGGAGAAGATGTAATCAGTTGACCTTGTTCTTTTAGAGGTTGGAACAACACTTTTAGGGACTTAAGAGCCCTTGGTTTATGGACATTTATGATTGGTGTTGCAATGCCCAAAAATGTCTATAACATGCAGGTCACTTTGGTCTAGGGCTTGCCAGATGAGCCCTTTATTCTGCCCTTCAATACCTCTACGAAAGGGTACGATTGCCCTTCGCACAGCCCTAACCTGTAGCTTAGGTACTTTCATGCTGCTATGGCAGCGAACCGTGTAGATTCGAAAATTAGTCTAAGTGACTTTCTTATCTTATCAAACCTTTATAGTTAACACTGCATAAACAGATATCTTTAATTGCATTTATTTTTCCAATGTAATTACATTCATTCGCGCATCATATAAGCATAATAAAGGAAATTCATACATAACATATCAAGATGTTTCAACAGAACAAAGACACAAAAATTGCAGAATATTTATCTTTATTGATATCTTCCAAGTGATTACATACTCTATCCACCCTGCGCACACAACTATAAGGGTCCGCGCACTTAGTTGCGGACTTACACCCTAGGCCTCTACGCACTCAACTGCAGAGCCTTTACCTACGCTATGACCTTAAACTTGGACTTTTTACCTTAGAGTTACAACTCTCTTACATGATTGATGACTGTAACTACTTAGATCTTAGCTCTTTTTATATAATCCCATGGTCCACAGACCATGGGTAGATCTCTTACATCCGACTTTACTTTACAAAACTGAGGGCAGACAACCCTTTATGACTTATGACACCTTCATGCTCTGCGACCACAAAATGCGGAGCCTTTACAATTTTATTACAAAGTTTGACCAAAACATGGGCTTTTAGCCCCAGAACTGTCCTTCGGGGATCCCATTCCCAATAGGCCCCCAACACAAACATCCTGACTTGCCCTTGTGTCACTCGGTAGGTGTGGAGATCTTTATGCGAAGCCCTTCTAGCTCAACTCGTATGACCGCAACCTCAGCTGTGCACTGTGCCGCTGCCTGCTGCATGTCATCCACTGTCTGTTAGGTCATTTCTCCCACGTTGTTGGCCTGAATCTTTTGTTGCGTCACTTGCAAAGTTGCAAGCTTGCCTTCAATAGATCTTGTCACTACATAAGCCTCATCCAAGCAGGGCTTTAGTCTTGCCTTCAGCACTGCTTCCTTATGCAGCACCGCATCCACTTGTTCCTTCAGCTTCTTGGCCTCTTGCAGCTTGGCTAGTATTTTTGTTAATGCTACAGTTCATGTTATGCCCTTAACATCATCGAAGCGTTGTTGTAGCTTGCGCACTTTTGTCTCTAGCCATTGTACATTGGGGTCCTCCTGCAAACTGGTCAGGACCTCAAATGACTATTCAAACAATTGTGTGCATTATTCTACTGCACTATCCACTGCAACGACTGCTTCTGTGACAGTGGTCGCCCGCTATTCCTTCACTTCTGGTGAAGTTGAAGGTTGGGCCTTCAACTATAACTCTGTAATTTTCAGGTTTAACTCCAACTGCACCCGCACCATCTCAGTCCGAGTGTCACGAACCCCTGTGGCCTGCTTACGGATGCATACCTCGACTGGCTTCTCCTCCGGAATGGCTAACTCTGGGACCATTCGGCATGCCTCCTCAATGACCTGCATAGTCCACTTGCTTTGATTGGTTGCCTCAGTCTTTGTGGTGATGGAAGTATTTCTCTGTAGGGCCATCTACTCATTTTTGATCCACTGTTCATTGATCACGTGGAGAGCGCGGTGCTCACAAGCCCTCAGTTCTGCAATTACTCCATCCTGCAAGAGGTGGAGTGCTTCATGCGGGAGCACTACCAGGTTCAACCATAATCCCTTTAGGGTGCTGACAGTGGGCCTATCAGCGTCATTCTCTGTGGTCAGTTCTCCATATGGTAGCACTATCGCACTGGAAGCCTTTGTGCGTAGCATATCAGCAACCTCTAAAGTGATGATAGCTAGGCTATTAAACACCGTGCTAGCTTGTGACACGCAGATCTACAACTCCTACAACTCTGTCTGGATAGCCCCCAGGATGATCTGTTTCTGCTGTTCAAATTGTTGCAGGGCCTCCACTGTGACATCCCTTACTGTGTCACCGATATCATGCAAGTCACCCATTTTTAATGTGATGGGGTCTAGTGAGGTCTTGGTCGCCTTTGATTTCTTCCTGGACCCTCCCTTCTCCAGCTCCCTTGGGCGCTTGATGTGGGCGGATGTCTCCTAAGGGTTTTCACTGTGCTATTCAGTCTCCTCTTCTGTCTCAGGTGAAGGCAACCTCACACCTTTGTCAGAGCCTCGCTCTACCCCACCTGTCTACTGCACTGCCTCGTGCTTCGCCTGGTACTTATCAGCAGCCTCATTTTTCCTCTTTTTAGCTAGCTATGCCATCTTAAGCTTGGCTCCTCCTTCTTCTTCTGCATGGCAGACTTGCTCCGCCAACTACCAAGTTTGTGGTAGTGAGCCACTCTGCCGGCCATTGATAAAACACTGCATCAATGGCATCATCCGTTGCTAGATAAGGCAAGTCATACCATTTCTGCGTAGGGTCCTTCCATGCCCTGATGGATACTCGATTGAAGTCAGATTTGAATTCGATGTAGCCCTGCAGGGTAGCGTACATCGTTGGTGATAATTGTGGTTTGCAATTAATGGCCATCCGGATGTTCATCTCCATCAAGATCCAAAATATCTTCCTATCCCTAACTTGTTGAGCATCCTTGGTCACCCACAATGAAGCGTACTTCGTTGCTTCTACGAGGACTGGCATGACCGAAGGGAACTGGCTATCATCTGGTAGCTCCCACACTACCAACACAATTGATAGCAAGAGCCACGCGTGGTGGAACATCTTGCTGAGTTGTTCTTCGCAGCAGTTCGCCAGGAACTCTCCGCGAAGGTAGTCTAACCAGTTGAACTAGACTCCTTCAGCGCACTGTGCTACTATTGCGATGATAGGTGCCAAAACCTCATCAGCGCAACACTTCCTCATCACCTTCCCTGCTAAGATCTGTGTGGTTACCTTCACAATAGGATCGCAAATGCTAGATATAGCATATCCACGCATATTCTTCACCAGTTTAAATTTTTCTTTCATCGATTCTGCAAGAGCCTTCTCACCACCTTTTCTTCCAAAGATCATGGCTAGATTCTCTCCTATATTTGGAAATCATGCTATCCAGTGAATCAACCTATATGTGTTGGGTATCGGCTCCTCCAACCATAGACACCCATCATGCACCAAGCATAGCAGCTACTTGATGACCAAAACTGTCACCGGGGTGTGGTTTTAGTGTGACAGCCATATCAAGTTGAGAAACCCTACCTTTTCTACTCCCTTGAGCCACCTCCGTGGCTCCAATGTGGTCATTCCTGTTTTTGTAACAATGATGTGGTGCATCAGCTGCTTGATCATTGGATGTGGGAACTTCTCATGATCCGCCAAGTCCCAGTCTTCAAGTTTCAGCAGTGGCAGTTATGCCAAGTGCGGTCTGTCGAAAACAATTTCGTTCAGCAGCAGAGGGGTTTATAGGGGAGTCTTGTCCTCAACAATGTCCTTTGGTATCTTAGTCTTAGGCTTGCACGGAGGGACATACTCCAGCAACCGAGTAATAGGGTCCACACTTGGGGCTTCAACCTCCTCCACTTCAGCTCCCACATCCTCATCGTCCATCGGGATGTCTTCAATGTCTTCCTCCTCTGGTTCTATGTTTATGGCCTTGCCTTTCTCCTATGCTGTGGGTTTTGGTGGGTTTCTCCTTGGTGATGCATGCAACGGTATGGCAGGCTGCTTGCCCTTTTTATCCTTCACAATCTCTTTAGTTGAGGTCAACTTCAATCTCGGTGTTCATGGTGATTTAGGGACTTCAGCGAGCACCTCAGTGACCTCTGGAGCAACTACTTCTGCCTCTATTTCCATTTCCTATGCTGACTCCTCTACTACTTCTTCGATATTTATAATTTATGCAGGTTCTGAAATCACACTTTCTAACAGTGCTCGCGACATCTCTGGCGAGTTTGCAAGTGTGGGAGTCTCTTTGAAAGCCTCAAAGATTTCTCGATTCATGGGTGCTTGAGAGCTAAACAACTCAATTCTCAAAATGCCAAGTGTTTTTCACTAGATAGCCACTTGTAATTTATAGGGAATTTTGAATTCAAATCCAACCGTTCCCTGCAAATTCAATTCATTAATGTCGGATTGGCAGCAAATTTTCATGGATCTAAGCCATAAATTTCATCTTAAATGTTAGTTGCCTGCTCCATTTGGTTGCATTTCAACCGTCAAATCAAGAATAGTGACTTTAATGGTCACTTTCCGGCTGACCTACACAATTTCTCCCTAGATAGCGCAACTCCCTCCATGTTGCCACAGACCCTATGACACTTCCTTGCTTCGCACCAGCCTCCAATCGCGTAGCTCCCCAACCCGAGCAGTGTAGTTTATAGTCCTGTGCCTCCTTTTAGCTTCCTAGAGTGCCAAGACTGTGCTACCTTCATCTAGTCACATGGCCAGACCGCCTGTGTATGGCTTCAAGCGACTGCCATTCACCTTTCACCTTCCCTAGGAAGGGCTCTCCATTCAATTTGACCAGTTGTACCACTCCTTCATCTGTAATTTCCTTAATGACATAGGGCCCTAACCAGTGCATTTCGAATTTCCCTGGAAATTTATCAAACTTACTATCATATAACAAAACTAGGTCATTTACCTTAAAGGTGCGCAGCTTAATATGTTGATCATGCCATGCCTTTTTGAGCTGCTTTTGGACCTGTTGGTGAAATCAAACTAGAAATTTCTCTTCCTCAAGTTCATCCAATTGTGTGAGCCTTTCCTCCAGGGCTCCACGATCCATCATACCTGTGAGTGTTGCTATGCACAGATTAGGCACAATATATTCCATAGGCATTACTGCTTCAACACCATAGACAAGCCTAAAGGGGGTTTGTCCAGTCTACTTCTTGCATGTCGTTCAATAAGCCCATAGTATTGCAGGTATGCGTAGGTCCCAATCACTTCTCTGAGCATTTCAAGCCTAGGTCAACGCATTTTCGAGCACTTTATTGAATGCTTCCACCGTCCCGTTAGCTTGTGGCTGATAAGGTGTTCTCTTTTGGTGATATATCTGAAATTCCTCCGTTAGTGTGCTGATCATCTCATTCATAAAGTGCGTACCGCAATCACTCATCAAGACCTTTGGACATCCAAATCATGTCAATACATACTCAAAGAAATTTGCAGCAATCACACCTGTGCAATCCTTCACAGGCTGAGCCTCTTCCCAACGAGTGAAATACTCTGTCACAGTGATAATGTACCTTGCCCTTGTCTTTCCTTGGGGCTGAAAGGGTCCCACAAAATCTATTGCCAATTTATCAAAGGGTTACAACATCATCTATGGATTCAAAGGCATCTCATCCCTCCGTGATGGCCTACCAGTCCTTTGACACACATCATATGCCTTGCAATATGCTTTTGAGTCCTGATGGAGGGTTGGCCACCACAATCCTGCACATAGAATCTTCTACGCAGTTTCTCTTCCTACATAATGTCCTCCCATGGCACCCCCATGAGCATCTGCAAGGATGCTGCTTCTTTCAAACTTAGGTACATATCGTTGCAATATCTCATCAGACCCCATTTGTATGCCAAGCAATGATAGAGAAATATGTCACGTGCACCACTATTTCCTTCTTTTGTTGGATAGTGTATCCTTCCGGGGTAGTTCCTGTCATTAGGAAGTGTATTATATCTTCAAAATGACCATCCATGACGCGCACTACAAATAGTTGGCGTCAGGCAATCCTTCCTCCAAATTAGTGGGCTCTTCCCTTGTTTCAATGCGCAACAGATGGTCTGGTCCCACGTTCATTCGTCCAGGCTTCACAATAACTTCAAAATCATACTCCTGGAGCAATAAGGGCCACCTACAGATTTCCCCCCCAACACAGGCTTATTGACCAAGTATTTCAAAGTGGAGTGATCTATATACATTTTAAAATTCCCACCCAACAAGTAGTGCCTAAACTTCTGGAGCACATACCCCATGGCTAACCGTTCGCGCTCGGTGATGGAATAGTTCTTCTCCACCTTGGATAACCTTCTGATTGTAAACACGATAGGATGGTCCAAGTCTCCTCTACCATCATGTGTCAGTATTGCTCCCAGCACTATACACGAAACATCGGCATGTACATGAAACTCCTTCTTCCAATCTAGGAAGACGAGAATCGGCGCGGTGACCATCTTTTCTTTCAATATATCCAAGCTCTTCTTACAGTCCTCATTCCAGCAGAATGTGACATCCTTTTTCAGCAATTTCTCCATAAGCGCAGTGATCTAGGCATAGCCTTTGATAAACTTTTTGTAATGTCCCATGTGTCCTAAGGTAGTGTGCAGCTGCTTCACACTCCTTGGTGCTTCCAAGTTCAGTATCACCACGATATTTGTGGGATCTATCATCAGTCCCTATTTACAAACCACATGACCCAACAGGGTCCCAAAAGGAACACAAAAAGACACTTCTTTAGATTGAGTGTGATCTGGTATCTTTGAAAAGTATCCAGCATCAGGCGCAAGCTTTCTACATGGCGTTTAACTTGCCCAAACACAGTCCAGTCATCAAAGTATACCTCCAGGAACTTATGAATAAATTCCTTGAATGCAACAACGACTATGTGTGAGAAGATCACGGGAAAATTCTTCAATCCGAACAGCATTACAATGTGCTAGAAACAACCCCACTCAGTCATGAAGGTTTTCTTGCTCCTATCTTTCAGCTTGATTTTGATCTGGTGGTACCCAGAGAACCCATCAGTGAAGGAATATGCTTCCTAGCCACCTACATTGTCCAACACTTCATCAGTGAACGGAGTTAGGAAAGGATCATGTACGCAAGCATCATGTAGCTTTCTAAGATCCATGCATATCCTTATTTCATCCTTTTGCTTCTTCTCCTATACCACCATTGGGCTTACCCAGTCAGATTCTTCCATTTTTCAATGATGCTTGCTGCGAGCATCTTGTCTAACTCTAAATGGACATTCTCCTTATACTTCAGATTGATATGGTAAGTTCTTTGCTTAACCGGCTTCGCGTCAGGCTTCAATGTGCTCTTCGTAACACCTAGGTCCTTGATTATCCCTTTTAAATCCATAAACTTGGTAGGGAATAAATCCGGGTACTCGCTGAGCAATTCAATCACCTTATCCACCATTCTGTCATCCTAGTAGTCTCCAATCTTTGTGAATTTGGGTTCTACCTCCATACCAATGTTTACCTATTTTGTTTTCAAAGGCATGATTATATAAGGATTCTCAATCTGCGGTCCTTCAACCTCACGGTGACCTTCTATTTCAGGGATATTAATATTTAGCAGATCCTCATCCTCCTCTTCAGCGGTTACATTATAGCATTCCAGTGTGTGACTTAGCTGAGTAGCCCACTCAAGTTGAACCAAGTCCAAAGGATCTTGCAGTATCCTAAAGATTGTTGCTTTCACCTCTTGTAATGCCTCATCAATACTGTCAAACCCATCTTTGAAACTGCATGTCATTATCAATCCCTTGCACAGAATATCCCATTCACCTGTACCATAGAGGAGCTCTGTTTCTATGTACCAGTTCATTGGGACGACGTCCAAGGTGTGACAGAACAAGTGCACCCATTCAGGTTGGGGCTTCTCTCCATAAGCCTAGGCCCATTTGGCCAAATGCGCGCACGGAACATCCTGGTCATCATACTTGTCTGTCATTCGCATCTTCAGCTTCCCAAAACATGTTCTATTCATTCTCCTACATTCATGCCAATCATCAAAACTTCCCTTATGCGTACCCCACCACCTTGCAGGTGTAGCACGCAGTGCCCAGTCCAATGCCTGGAAGCGCTACTTTTCTGGTACCTCCCTTTCAAATGCATCCAAAAATATATTGACATCATTCAGGCCATCATAAGTAGGCATATTTCTTACCACTGACAACACATAGTGCAGCGACCAGGTCATCATGTTGCAGTTCAACGTAGTCACTTCATGTAACCGATTTTTCCAGCACTCTAACTCTTCATCGGAGTCCGAGGTGTAGGAACTCTCATTGATCCAAATGGATCATAGAAACCCTCTAAGTCTTCAAACACTCGCAACTATCGCATAAGAATAACTTGTTAAAAAAGTCGGATTACACTATCAGTAGGCAAAAATATGAAGAAACCAATGAAAATAGGCTTATCAGAGGCTTAAAGCAACTTTGCATAAGAGCCGTCGGATCTGGCCGATCAATAGTCTAGATCTAATCTGCAAATTGAAATCGGCAATGGCAAGCAGAGGCAATCAGGGGCTATCACATGACATTTTTTATCGTGATCAATGCAGGTCAACGAGGACCATCGATCAAGCGTGCAGATCGACTGCCCATGTTAACTTGCAATATCGTAATCGACAAACACGGAGGAGAGATTATAATCGGCCCGAGGTATGTACGATATGCGATTTCGATCAATTGCATTGCAATATCGCATTGGCAAATTTCAATGGAGTGGGGCCGATAATAGCGATGACAGTGATAGCTGAACCCGATAATATTATAGACGATATTCTATATATTTTGAAATTCAGAAAGCGGCAATTTCCTTTGTATTTCGTATTTCCGCCAAATGAATGGATTACAAAGGAAATGCGCCTGATGCAATATTACGAACCCAAAAGGGTTTATTAATGTTGTTTAATACTATTTCAAGTCTGATATGAGCGGGGTTTCATGTTTTAATGTATTCTTTTTTTTATATAAAATGGAAATCACAAAACAGGCGGGATTTTGGGAGGACAAAAGGTGGTAAATGGTTTGGGTTGGGCTTTTCCCGATCCCATACAATGGCTGCCATGTGTCTCGACTGAGGAGGGAGAAAACCACCCTTATCAGGCAGTTTAACCCCATACGAAAGGGAATTGGGATGCCTAAAATGAACCACAACCATTGGATCTAGATCTCACAGATCAACAGTGGAGATGCGATGTTGGTATACAAGCGAACCAGATAGGAGTATAAGGCAGATTTATTGATATTTGAAGTCTGATAGACAGTGTTTGGCAGAATTTTCCTTTGTTTGGTATTTCTCTGTGTAAACAGAGAATGGCCATTTTGAAGGATTTCAAAGGCTCGATGACCCATCCAGTTACAATACATGGTGGCCACCATCCTTGAAAGCGTTTAGCGATTATTTCTAACTCTCAGAGGGGGATCTGAGCGGATAGAGGTCGGGAAGCTAGAGAGCCCCAGAAGAGGAAATGAACAGGTAGCGCCGATTGGCTTTAAATCCACATATTGACAGAAAACAGATGGGCAATGCTAACACAAAGCAACAGAGACAGAGAGTCAGTGAGGAGAGTCTGTGTACTCAGAAGAGACTTGGGGGATCCAAGTAAAGCCTTATTGTTTTGTATCTATTATGTGAGGCTCAAATTGTACTCACTATTGTAAAACTTTGTTTTGAAGACATAATAGAGAGGTCACCACTGAAGGTTTGACCAGGAGTGTTGGGTGAACTCCTTATTAAACTTCTTGTGTTTATGTGTGTTGTCTATTATGTTTCTTTTACTGCTTCACTGTCTATGTACTTTGCAATATTATCAATCCATTTCACAAAGTAACATAGGAAAATCCATGCACATGAGTCTGCAATACCTTAATAATTGTCTAAGATCTCATTATCAGATCAAGTGGTATCAGAGCTTTAGGTTTGCTAAGGATATACAAGCTTATGCTGGATTGTTGAATGCTAACTAGGTCAAAGCTCAAATTAGGAGAAGGAGAACTAGTTGAGACTAACCCAAAAATAGGAAGAGTCTATCCTAGGAGGAAAATGGCAGAAGAAGTTCCCTTGGAATTAGACTCTCAGTTCATGGACAATTTCATGACCATGAGAGCCATGGTAGAAGAGATGTATCGAGGATTTAAGGAAGTTCGAGGTGAAGATACTTCAACCTCCAAACAAGACAAAGGAATAGAGGAACCTCTTCTAGATGGCCATTTAGAAGGAAAAGGGAAAGGGAAAGAGCCTCCTCTATCAACACCTCCTTCTAGCCCTTTGATTAAATTAGATGTAAAATTTGATTTGCCAATATATGATGGAGAATTAAATGTAGAAAAGATAGATAACTGGATTAGGCAGATTGATGTATATTGCAGGGTGTAGAACATCGATTCAGAAAGGAGAAAGATTCAGCCGGCTAGCCTTCGCCTTGGAGGAACTACCCTAGTGTGGTGGGAAGGCAGGACACAAGCTGATTTGAAGAAGAATGGTAAAATTCTTTCTACCTGTTATAGACATATTTGGGCACTGCAACCCCAGTCACATATGTCCATAAACCAAGGGCTTATAAACCCCTAAAAGTGTTGTTTCATACCCTAAAGGAACAAGGTCAGCTGATTACATCATTTCCCGGAAGTTCTCCCTGAAAAACTACTCAGAACTGGTCAAAACTGGACCATACAGACTGCTCCATGCTGAGGGTGTGATGCATCTCACCTATCACATGCAAAGGGTGCAATGCATACTGAAAATACCTTCTATAGGGTGAAATGAATGAGAGCAGACAAATGGCAGAGGCAGTTTGCTAGGTGGAAACCAAAAGAATCTTCTAGAAACTGCTCATTTTACACTTGCCTCTCTGAATTCACCCAGGGATGAGTAAGAGATCATGAAATCTCTAAGTGGAACCAAGAACTATCAGTGAAATGACACTAATCAAAATCCTAGAAGCTGACTCACCCACCTGCAAATATCTATATATGGATCCCTTATCCCAGAGATCCAGGGGGCTGGAATTTTGTATTTTGTAAGGAAGTGTTGTTGGTTTCTCTTTGAGACATTGCATTGTTGGGTGATCTAGCTTTTCATGAGGTGAAGAGGGCTTTCATGCAGGGAGGATGGCAATGGATCAGACAGCTGGGTTGTAATCCTCTCTTCTACTACTTCTATCAATAGAGCTATTTGATTTTTCATCCATATACTTGTATATCTCTGAATCTTGTATTTGTGTATGCATTTGTATGGTTAATGTACATCTGATTCTACATTGTTTATGGTTACAGATCTCTATGCTTTGATGGTATTTTGCTGCCTTGACTCTACAGGTGTTCTTTAAAGCAGGACAAGTGAGAAGGGAGTGGCAAAGCTCTATCAAAGGAGAGAGGAAACAAGAAAGGAGCCAAGCGAAAGATTGAGGTTGGTACTCTCTGCTTCTCTCTCATCTATCTCTCATAAAGGAAAACACAAGTAACTTTGAATTGTTTGTTTCTAAGATAGCTACCTGTCTTAGTGGGACTAGCAACTCTGAATGGACACTAGTTTTCCCGATAACAAAATGGCGACTCCACTGGGGAGCGAATAGTTTGTTTTTTTGTTTCTATTTGTTTGCTTTATAAACTACAGATGGAGCCTGAAGTTAAGCCAGCTAGCCTTTGAACTGCATTTGCTATGCAAGTGCAAAGTAGATCAATGTTGCTTCAGTCAATCTCCAGGTTTGTTTATGAACTGAACAACTGACTTGCGAACATCCTAAGAGCCCTGGTGTTAGCTCAATAACCTCATTATATCAGCCCCTATACTTTTTGTTTACTGCCTATCATAAGCTTAGCCTAAATCCTTGAACTTAGCTGCAAACTGTGAGTGAAAACCAAGGTCAGTCTTGTCCCTGGACCATCGCACTGTCTCTCATTGGCAGTTTGGATGCATCACATCTCCCATGTGCTATAGGTGAGATGCATCCCTGTTTCCCTGTGTTATAGGTGCGATTATTGAATGAGACTATTTCTGCCTCTAGATTTTGGTTTTTTCTTCATTGTTTTTAGCTCTATTCAGTAGTTTTGTTGTCTATGATCAGTATATCACTATTGAAACCTTCTTCCTTTACATTATTCAACCTCCATTGATAAGGAATTTTGAATGTTTTTTATGTGTTTTTCATCATTTACAGTCCTCCTTTGCAAATAGTAGCTTAATCGAATTGTCGTCTTTTGATTTGGAAGTGTCGCAACTGTCATTTTTAGTCAGGGAAAAGAGTGTCGTAAAGTCTTCCTCTTTTAGATAGTCAATTATACTTTTTCCATTGTATTTGATTTGTATTATCAATTCTTTGAAGTGTCGAAAGCAGTTTTCAAGTCGAAATTGAAAGTGTCGTCTTAGTCTTCCTTTCGTTTTTGAAAAGAAATTGCTAAAGTGTCGCTTTGAGGAAAAGTAGTTCAGATCTGTACTTAGTTTTCTTTTTGTCATTCTCACATTAAGGAAATGGAAAAACAAATACATGCATGTGCATTTGCATTTAGACTGCATGCGGAAATTGATTTAGGAAAAGTGCATCTTAGTGTGTGCTCTCTGCTCTATGTTGAAAGAATTTTACTTCTCTTTCCTTAGTAGCTAGGATTTTCATTGCTAAAAGAAAGTAAACGACTGTTTATCATCTTAGATTGCATATTTAGGAATTGTATATCTACATCACGTGGTGAACCTTAAAGGCAAACTTCTTAAGAAAGATCAACTGTAAAATAAACCTCAATGAACATAAAAACGCTTTGGAACCTAACGCACAACATATAGAAGTCTAGGCTAGAGACGTATTTCGGCGTCGTAAAGCCTGGTAACTATCGTTTTCATCATAGTTTGGGTGATTTCTCCTCTTTGATACGAAAAGTGCCAGTATGGACTTGTGCTCCCCCGTACCGTTGAGTATATATTGGGAGACCACAATAGGCTATATCCTTTATCCTTAGGAAGCCGTGTCTACCGCCCTATCGATCGTAATGCACTAAACACAGCATTTGGGAAGATTTGCACCGTACTTAAAAAGTATTCTGCAGTTTTGCGATTGGTTTGGTAATCCCTCTGTCTAGATTTCCAGAGTAGTCACTTTCTTTCCTTTTCAGAATCCTTAAAAGAAAAGGTCCATCTGAGCACTTGTCACTTCAGGCTCATTAAAAATCGAAGGTGACTAGAGTCATCTTTAGCTTTTTCTCAACTCTTAGAAAAAGCAAGTTGTGTCAAAGTGTCATAAAATTCAATTAATTCGGAATAAAATTTTCCCATTTTTATTTTGAGTTGATCAAGTAATCCACAATCGTGGAAGAAAGTCAATCAAAACCCTGTCGTTCGCAGAGACTAACGAGTCAACCATCTTTGACTCTGGAAACGAAACCATTCCGGGCCAAGCGATCTCGTTTAGCTGGGTCAACGTCTCTTGGTTTATTTGAAGCTTGTGTTTCAACATCCCCAAAGACTCTAGTTACTCCAACTATTTCTGGTATCCCTTCCTCTACAGAAGAAGTTCTGCAGTTACAAGAGGACATTGGAACTGATCCTAGTGTAACAGTAAACACTTCTATTCCTGAACCAACTCCATCTAGGGCTAATTCAGAAGGTGTCACCCCTCCAACATTTGTTGCTGCAGAGTCTATACCTTCTTCAACACCCTAAATATTTAACGAACTTGATGGTCTGCCTCTTCTGCCTTGACTGATTGCTATAGAAGAGATTTTGGAGGATCTTCCATCCAGTACTCCATTTCATTTTGGAACTAGGATCCACATATATCCTTCTACTATAGTAGTCACCCTTCATCGCAAGTTCCTGTAGAATCGCTAGGAAATGTTTTGGATAGACTCGATATTTCTGAACAACCATTGACATCGAGGACTGTGTCATTCGATACAGCAGCAGCAGAACCTCTTGCCACTACTCCAACAATGTTCGCTGGTGTACCATCTGTCCCAACTAGTTCTCAACCACTACATGGAGTCCACCCAGGGACTATTTTGACAGTATGGTCTATTCCTATTTGTTCATCTGGAACCTTATATAGAATTTCTTATGTTGAGTCTCATCAAATTGATCCTTCCCAATAGTATCAATTTGGGTAGTCTAGTCTCCAAAGGCCAATTTTCCCTTTGAACACTAGATTTCCGCCATATGGGGGGCAGTATGCCTTTTCATTGTTCCTTCTGGGAGAACAACCATATGAGAGTTCACAATAGAATTTGGGTCAAGCTGGAATCACATCCAGTGGTTGGGTACCAATACTACATCAACAGCCGAGAGTTGTATATTCAATGCAACAAAATCAACCTGTGTCGAACATTCCCACTACACCGGCTATTGTGACGGTGTCGCAAGTACAAGTGCTACCTGTTGTATGTCAACCTCCAATCTCTTAGGTCGTAATACAACAACCTCTTGTCTCTTGACTCAATCACAACCGCCGATTAGTGGCTCCTTAACTGAAGCGACTCAGGCTCAAATGGGTACTATAACCCCTCATCTTGGTCAAACATCCAGTATTGGGCAACAACAAATGGTCTCATAGCCATGGATGGTGCAATATCAACAACTGCAATTCCAGCAAGCTTATCGAGGACCTAAGCAACAAAGCTTTGTAGGTAATGGGCAGCCATATATTCAAAACGGTTACCAACAATCATATTATAATGGTTACACCCATCAACCTTATCAAAGTTATCAGCATCAAATACATTATGCTGGTATGCAAAGACCCATGGCTCAGGCGATCCCATCTTATCCTGGGTATGCTTCGCCAAACCTGAATCAACAGTTTCCTTTCGTAGCAACTTTAGAATTACCAGATCTGAATCGGCTAACAAATGATCCAATTGCTTATGCCCCTTGGTGGTCGGCAATTCCTCATAAACTTCCATCAGATATTCCTAAATTCAATGGAAATCTAGGTGAAGATCCATCGAATCATGTGATGACCTTTCATCTGTGGTGTTTGTCCAACACTCTCAATGATGATTCGATTAGGCTTCACCTTTTTCAGCGAATGTTAACTGGTCCGGCAACAAAATGGTACATCGAATTTCCTAGAGCTTCATTCAATAACTTCAGCGCCCTTGCCACCACCTTTTTAACCCATTTTCAGTTACCCATAAGGTACGAAACAGGAATGGAGCTTCTTACCAATTTTAAGTAGACGACAGCCACTCACATATCTGATCATATTCATGAGTGGTGACGTCATCGTAGAATGATAAAGACATATGCTCCTGATCAGCTATTAGCTGAATGGTTTATTAAGTCATTGTTACCTTCTATTACAGAAGATGTGGCCAAGGGAGGAGTTGTCACTGAAGAGCAAGTCATTGCACATGCGCAATATCTAGACTTGATCTATACTTAGTTTGGCATCCTCTACGACAAAATTCTTGATGCTCCTAGACCGGAGTTTTCCGTTCCTTCTCCTCCTAAATCGAACAGGGACTCTCATGCCGGTGACGGCGTGATTGGTACCTCAAGTACACAAACTGCGAAGGCCTCATCTGGTAAAGCCCTTGTAGTTTCCATTAAAAGGGAAAATGACAAACTTCCTACCTCAGAGGTTAATGCCGTGTCGATCGACAAAGGCAAAGAACTGAAGCAACCAGGGGACAAGAAGAAAAACAAAAACAAAAAGAAGAAACACGATGATTTGTCTCCTAAAAAATCTTCTGAAAACCCTTCTGGGAAAACAAAACCTAATCGGCCATGTCTCATATGCGATGAGGACCATTGGACTAGAGATTGTCCGCATAAAGCTGAAATTAAGAAGTTCTTCAAGAGTTCAAAAACCTTAGCGGTATTTACTAATCCATTTCCAAACCCAGAAACCAATCTGGTTGCTAGCGCCAATGCTTCCCCATCCCAAGTGCTTATGTTTTCCATTTTAAAACAGCAAAATGATGCTTTGATATCGACAAGGAATAAGGATTACGAGAATCCACATCTGTCGAACAATAAGGCTGCAAATCAACCTAGTAGTTCGACAACAACTTCAACTAAAGTTGCACCACCCATCATTCCTGAGATAATGATAAAACCGCCAAAAGAAGTAGTACACAAATTGACATTTAATCCTTGTGCTCGAGCAGCATAGAATTATAACAGAACTATAATATAGTAGAGGATCTGGCCCAATCACCATCCGCTATGTCAACACTTGAAGTACTACAAAATTTCCCCTCCCAAAAGCAGGCTCTATTATCAGCAATAGGTGGGATTGACCTAGTGGATTCCAATATTGTGGCCTTTAATCATAAAGGATACGAACCTCAGTTACTGCCTCAACTCGCTTTCCTCATACAAGTGAAAGCCCTCAACAAAATTGTTCATCGAACAATGATTGATGAGGGGGCATCTACATGCATTATGTCAATGAGTTGCTGGAAAACTTTAGGCTCACCACCCTTGTCGCGATCATCAACGACATTAAAAGCATTCGATTGACGAACATACACCCTGTACGGGATTTTAAGTAACTTGCAAGTTGAACTGGGGGGTAAAATAGCAGAAATTGACATCAAAGTTATCAATGGAAACCTTGATTACAATATCCTACTAGGAAGGCCCTGGATTTATGCTATGGCTGCAGTTGTGTCAACATACTTTAGAATGATTGCATTTCCTTTTCAAGGAGAAATTACAATCGTTGATTAACAAACCTTCCTCCCCAACAATTCACAAGTTATGGGAAGCATTCCAATGATCCATGGAAGCTCTCAATCGCTTCAAAATATAGGAGTAGGCCTCCTAAAAGACCCTACCTTAATGGGTACTTTTTCCCTACTGCCTCCAAGTAATCTGGCGGAAGTAGCCACGGTGGAAACTTGCAATATGGTATCTTCTATATCTACAAAGATTCAGAAGATTTCCGAACATGATGTTAGCATGGATCATCGCTAGGTATTGCCTCCAAGCCCAATAGAAATATTGTAGCAATCAATTTTCTTGGCCTGGGTGGCAAACCCAAATCAACGCTCATCGAGTGTTTGGATAGATAGGTCTAAGGAATACAGTACCTCTTCAGATCCTTGGTCACATGTACATTCTACAGACGAAGGAATTGTTCAGTCAATGATGATAGGAGAGGCACCATGGGAAGATTACCACCATCGTTCCCATCTTCTGGATTACCATGGAGATTGTTCAAGCGACCCTAATCATCCGTCAGTTTTTTATTTTCTATCAAATACTATAAATACGGTGGATTCCGAGTGAAATCTGTCCAATATTGAAGAAAATATTGCCATAAATATCTCGACCAAACCAAATGTTGTAGAGAATATTCATGTCGGCAAATCTTTCTCTTCTTCAGAACTGGAAATATATTGCTCTCTCTTTCGCGAGTTCAGAGATGTCTTTGCATGGTCATATGAAGAAATGCCAGGTATTGACTCGAGCATAGTTGAACACGAAATCAAGATGTATCCAGATGTCAAACTAATACGACAACAGCTTCGGCAGATGCACCCGAAGAAAGCCGCTGCCATCAAGGCAGAAGTTGAAAAACTTTTACATGCTGGTTTAATTTACCCAATTCCTCTAACTGATTGGGTATCGAATATTGTTCTTGTGATGAAAAAACAAGGAACGATTAGAGTGTGCATTGATTACAGGGATGTAAATCAAGCCTGTCCAAAGGACAATTACCCTACACCCTTCATTTACCAGATAATTGATGAATGCACAGGATGCGAAATCTTTTCATTCATGGATGGATTTTCCAGGTATAATCAAATTAATATCCGCCCACAGGACCAGTCGAAGACTGCATTTATATGTCTGTGGGGCACATTCGTGTACTGCAAGTTACCTTTTGGTTTAAAGAACACAGGGGAAACTTTTGAAAGGGCTATGAATTATGCCTTCCATGACATCAAGAACATCGTTCAACCATATCTCGATGATCTACCTGCTCATTCGTGAAAGCGGACTGATCATCTGTAGCATTTGAGAGCTATATTTCTACATTGCCGACACTACAAGATACAACTCAATCCACACAAGTGTGTGTTTTGTGTCAGTTCTGGTCGTTTACTTGGCTTTTTGGTTTCTAAGGACGGGATTTAAATCGACCCATGTAAGGTTTAGGCGATCATCGATATGCCTCCATCTTCAAATTTGTTTCAGATTTAGAAACTCCAAGGGAAAGCAAACTTTCTAAGGAGGTTCATTCCAAATTACACCGAACTTGCTAAAGGTTATACGCGTCTTTGGAAAAAAGAAGTGCCCTTTAACTGGGATCAGGTTGCACAAGCTTCCTTTGATGCTCTAAAGGTATCCCTAATAAAATCATTATTAATGTACACTCTTGACTATCAAAAAGACTTTAACCTGTATCTAGTTGCAACAGATATGACCATCGCAATGGTTTTAGTTCAAGAATACAATGGAATGGAACATCCTATATATTATTTAAGTAGAAACTTAAATGATATAGAAAGGAAGTACTCCTATGTTGAAAAGCTGGCTCTTGCAGCTATTCAAGAAGTACAGAGATTTCGACACTATATTCTCTTCCGCAAAACAACCATTTTGTCAGATTGCAACCCTATGACTTACATTCTGTCGCTTTAGTTACTTGGGGGAAAATATTTTAAATGGATAGCCATTTTGCAAGAGTTTGATCTGGAATTCGTAAAATCCAAATCAAAGAAATCTCTGGTTTTCGCAGAGTTACTATGCGACTTCCCATTGTCGTCCAATGATTCAACATCCAAAGCATCAATCGTGGATGAATCTTTGTTTCTGATATCGTAGAGCGATCCGTGGTATGGAGATATAATCATCTATCTCCAAACCCAAACATATAGGCCTAACACCTCTTGCTCAGAACAACAACGTACTCGATACCAAGCAAAAGACTACATGATCGTCGGTGATACACTTTACTGTCGCGGTATCGATATAGTTCTGCGAAGGTGCCTCACCCATGAGGAAGACAAAAAAGTCCTAAATGATTGTCATTGAGGCGCGTGTGGGGGGCATCAATCTGGTTATGCTATGGTGCAAAAGATTTTACAATCAGGTTACTTCTGGCCAACAATGTTCAAAGATTGCATAACCGCAGTTAGAAGTTGCCATGCTTGTCAAATCTTCGACCGCAAAACCAGAATACCACCCGCACCTTTGCATCCAGTAGTTGTTGTTGGGCCATTCGCCAAATGGGCCATATACCCCACCTCGGCCAGGGGGCATGGGTATATCATAGTCGCAATTGACTATTTTACAAAATGGGCCAAGGCGATGCCTACATTAAACAATAGCGGTGAAACGACTGCTCTTTTCTTTTTCAACCATGTAGTCTTTAGATTCGGTGTTCCACAAGCTATAGTCACAGATCATGAATCGCATTTCCACAATCACATAATGGTTGAATTGGCTGCCAAATTAGGACTGTCCCACGACAGTTCTACTCCGTATTATCCGCAAGCTAACGGACAAGTTGAGGCAATCAACAAAGTCTTGAAGGACATGCTGCAAAGGATGATTGGAGTCCACAAACAGAGTTAGTACCTAATCCTGTACTCAGCCTTGTGGGCATATAGGACATCCGTGAGAAATGCAACCGGATTTACACCCTTTCAGCTAGTGTATGGCCTAGAAGCGGTCTTGCCGGTTCAGTTTGAAATTTCATCTCTCAAGCTCATAGTTGACCTTCTCCCTGGAACTTCAGAAGAAGAGGCTTGTTTCTTGGAACTAATCCAGTTGGATGAAACCCACTGTGATGCCGCCTTGGCTAATGAAGCTCATAAGAAACGATTCAAGGCGCAGTTTGACAAGAATGTCAAACCCCGTGTCTTCTCATAAGGTGACCTGGTCTTACTTTACGACCAGGAAGACGATAAATTGGGAGCAGGTAAGTTCCAATCATTGTGGATGGGTCCCTACATTATTAAGCGAGACTTAGCAAAAAGAGCCTACGAGCTAGTAGATTATGATGGGATTCCATTATTGCAACCCTGAAACGTGTTGTACCTTAAGCGGGTTGTAGTAATCTCTTTATATGCTTTTGTTACGTTTTTTGTTTTCATCAAGAGTGATCGTTTTGGTTAGGTAATCCACTTTTTCATTTGTTGCAAATGTTGAACCTATTGGAATCATTTGTTGGATATGCTAATGGAGCTAGTCGTAGTACGCAGAACCTATCTTCTACATCTTGGGCCATCTTTGATCCAAGCAGCAAGTTAGTGAGTTTCAGAGGGATATGTATTGGTCGGTCAACGAACAACATCACTGAATATAGCGCGTTGATAGAGCTTCTCTCTGATGCCATCGCACATGGCACACGCCGACTTGTTGTCAAGTTAGACTCACAACTCGTCATCCTACAGCTTACCAGCATCTATTCTGTTCGAAATCCAACTATCTATCGTATATTCCTAAGGGTCAGGATTTTGGAAAGGTAGTTTGATTCTATTCAATATCAACACATTTCCAGAAAACTAGACACATTAACTTATTCATTAGCAAATTATGTGTTAAATAGACATTTGCATCATTTATGAAAAAGAAGCATTTTAAACATTGGCATCAAGATCATATAACTTAACTAAAATAAAGCTCCGACAATCAAAAACATATATAATTGTTTATAGTTTTTTACAAAATGTTCCGTGTCCAAGACAAAATCGGTCACAGGACCCAAAAACTCAAAAATGTAGGAAAGCACCCTAGACTAATGGTGTTGGTGATAACAGGTCACCGCCTGTGCGATCATACATGAGCCTAGTCCATTGACTCGGCACGCCAGTGGTATGGCGCTGTAATCTCAGAGGTAACGTGTCGGTCCTCACATCCTGAACACCAAGGGTGAGACCCTCGATCTGATCCTGCAATATGGCAAGGATCTTAGCTACGTCTAGATCGTGAAGGACAGCCCTCCCTACAGCCTCTCCTGCTGGAACGGCAGCTGCTACCCTCGGGCGCACTGCTGGTCGCACCGGTCCAATATCTACACAAGTACATGGGTTTGATTAGTCTTGATAACATTTAAAAAACACAAGAACATTATAAAAGCAATAAACAAAGATATGGTCAGATCTTTTACTATAACGCCCCACTGCTCGCCAGCCAGCAGCACCAAATCTGGGTCGCCACGGAAATCCATCCCGGCATATGGATACTCGACATAAACCATTTTTTGACGGTTGAACCACTCAAAGAAGGCATCAGAGAATGAAATCTACAACTGACCAACATGTCTGGCCATAAGATCAACCCATCTCTGCATTTGTGGTTCTATTGGTGTTGGCACTCTGAGTGAAATGTACAGTGGTTGCATCAGTGAGATCTTCTCCAAGGAGAAAGCGGTCAGAATAGAACCATAACCAAAGTTCTTGGATCTTCCATTCTTCACCTTGGTAAGTTGTTCTTTTATCATTGGAAGTACTGCATCACACCAGTTGAATACCTTTGGTTCAAGGCAGTCCAAGTCATGTTGCATATAGGACCTGCTGGCCAAGTGAAGAGCCTCGCTACCAGCCAATCTAGCAAAGGTGAATGAGATAGTCCACAAGGAATGTTCAGTGACATCTCGAATACTGATCTTTCTATTCCTACTTGGCTGAGATCCATCTCTACAGAATCAGCGAATATAATCCTTCACGGATTCACCCCCACAGGCAGATCCTGATAGTGAGAGAGGGGCACTACGCCTCGATAAACCGGTCAAGAAGTAGATATCCTCAACAGTCAAAGGGATGGATTTACCTCTAATATGGAACACTTGGTCGGTAGGATCCCATGCATCGAGAAGATATTGCAATAAGTTGATTTTTTGCCTCATGCTGGATATGCGGAAGAACTTGAGCAAGCCACAGTTCCGCAATGCAGTCACCATACCTGGATCATGTAAGGCAAATATATCCTCTTCTTCATGCTCGCGTTCATGCCATGTAATGACCATATTGCTCCGATGAATCTCTGAAAAACAGACAAGAGAAGAATTAGGATCTTGATTTGGGGAAAAACAGGCAAAACTTCCATGAAAAATCAGTGCATAAACCTTCCTCCTTGCACCCATCGCACCCTAGCTATGTATAGGGTGGGATGTATACTGACTGGCCAATGGCTAGCTCAGTATGCATTTCACCTTTCGATGTGTACTAGGGGCGATGGGGAGAGAACAAACTGTTCAAACCCCAGAGGCCCAGAAAAACAGGAAAACATGCTCAGAATCAAAAAAGGAAAGAATGTAATTGAAGAGCTCAAGGTTAGCTCCTACCTGGTCCAGACAGCACTGAAGATAGTCCAAAGAATCACCCAGAATCAGATGATGAAAATAGAGGGAGAAAATACCTCCAGAGCTACAACAATCCCAAATTTGAATGAAATGGTAAAATGAGAGGTAAAAACTACTTTTATGTTACTATTCACATAATTCAAGTAAGGTATTTGTTTTTTAACTCATTTTTCAAGCATGTATTTACATTTCTAATCAGTTTGATGGAGCAATTGAACATGTAGTACAACCGTCAAGAGAACATAGTGTTAATGGTGAATTGAACATCTCTAACTATTATCACGAGCAATGTTTCCACAAAGTTCAAGCTAGTTAAAAAATAAACCTAGCTGTGAGCATATGTTACCCCAGAGTTCAAGCTCATTAAAAAATGAACCCACTTTTGGTAAATAACCTTTGTGATCGCATTACTATCAGCTTTTGAGCTTTGGTCATGTTCTTGCCATCACCTCCACTTTTTAGCCAATCATACGCCTCCACTTGATTGTTTACCCTTTTGAGGAACAGCTGTGACGAGTGATTCTGTTAGCCACCTTCTTTACACTGCCATGATTGAAAAGTTCCAAACCTTACCTGGAACTAGCTACTACCCGAAAATGTCACTCGTTCCTCAAAAAACGATTCTCTTTTAAGCTCTTTTTATACTCGTAAAATATAAAAAGATCGCTGAGCAATTAGCCTCTCCAGCTCGTTAAAGTGATTGGAAGTTCCATCCCTCCTCTAAATTTTAATATTTTTGGACCTGAGGGATCATTACACAAAAATATTGAGCGCTTGTCTTTTTCGGCTCGTTAGAGTGATTGAAAATGTCATCCCTTTCATATTATTTTATACTTTTTCAGACTTAAGGGGTTATACTACGAAAAAGGATTATTGGAGTTTCCTTTCCATCTCTTTTCAGACTCTCTAAAACTGAAAAGGACCAAGTTATCTTTGTCGTTAAACTCATTAAAACAATAGCGAAAAACTTTTCCATTATAGACAAGAGCGAGTTTCACTGTCACCAGGCTCGCTAAAACATAGCAACAGGTTTGCCCGAAGGGAAAATTATAGAATAAGCATTTGTTATCCTCCTCAAGCTTGACAAAAATAAAGAGGTACTAGTCAGCAATGACTGGGGAAAAAATTGGGAAGAAAACTTGAAGAACTTCATCGGTAGCAGGTCGCTCTTGAACATGACACTTTCACTCCATCACCATGATTGAGTCGGGTTGGGTTATTCCGTTCACCAGTCATATCACCATTGGTCCTCCGTACCATCCATTTTTGGGGTTAACGCTATTGATCCATTTTCAGTGTCACCGATATGTTCAAGAGAATTCGCTCAAAGAATTCACCAACCCAGCTTACGCCTCATCCACTGCAATACCTTCACTCTCCATTTTTCATGACCGCCACCTTGAACCTTGTATCATCATATCATTTTCACCTCTACAAAATCATTTGCTCCGTTCTATGTCATAGATGTGGGATTCATTAAGGCCCTCCTACGATGGGTCACTTCTTGTCGACATCAGCTCGTTATCCAAGAAGTTGACTTAGGAACAACCCTTTCAGTACTTTGAAGCTTGCATGCCTCAATGGCAAGTTTCTCACTTCTGGCGATAGGTTTACATCAATGGCCTTAAACCGAAAGATTTTGCATGGTGTTCGACATTGACTCATGTATTCACACCACGTGAATTGTACGTTAGTACCTTGAGGGTCATTATCATTATTGATTATTCCTCTCACACCTGTTAACAGCTTACATCATTGGCTAGTAATCAGGCGATGTCTTTTCATGTTCGACACCAAAACATCTTTTCACATGGATCGACTTGTACTCCGGGAGAAGATTGAACGAGTTTGAAGACCTCGGATTTAGTTTCATCCATCCGGGCTGTGATATATTCAGGAAAATAAAGACATCAAATGTACATCATAGCTGCATAGATAATCATCCAAGACAAGGGATGATGGCTCTACCAGAATCATCAGTCTACCACATAGATGGTTGTCTGTCCTATGTACATGAAAATGAATTTATAAAGTTGAGCATGGGAATGCCCACCTCAAATAGATCATGAAAATATTATGAAGATAATGTATTGTATTGTATCTTATTACAGGTCACCTTCCAGTTCGAAAAACCTCGGATCCTTGTGATAAAGCATTTCACCCGACATCAGAAGATTTACGACCTCATGCTTTAGGGGGCAACTGTTATAGACATATTTGGGCACTACAACCACAATCACATATGTCCATAAACCAAGGGCTTCTAAACCCCTAAAAGTGTTGTTTCATACCCTAAAGGAACAAGGTCAGCTGATTACATCATTTCCCAGAAGTTCTCCCTGAAAAATTGCTCAGAACTGGTCAAAACTGGACCATATAGACTGCTCCATGCTGAGGGTGTGATGCATCTCACCTGTCACATGCAAAGGGTGCAATGCATACTGAAAATCCCTTTTGTAGGGTGCGATGAGCTAGAGTAGAAAAATGGCAGAGGCAGTTTGCTAGGTGGAAACCCAGAGAATCTTCTAGAAACTGCTCATTTGACACTTGCCTCTCTAAATTCACCCAGGGATGAGTAAGAGATCATGAAATCTCCAAGTGGAACCAAGAACTATCAATGAAATGACACTAATCAAAATCCTAGAAGCTGACTCACCCACCTACAAATATCTATATACGGATCCCTCATCCCAGAGATCTAGGGGACTAGAATTTTGTATTTTGTAAGGAAGTGTTGTTGGTTTCTCTTTGAGACATTGTATTGTTGGGTGATCTAGCTTTTCATGAGGTGAAGAGGGCTTTCATGCTGGGAGGATGGCAATGGATCAGACAGCCGGGTTGTAATCCTCTCTTCTACTACTTCTATCAATAAAGCTATTTGAGTTTTCCTCCATATACTTGTATATCTCTGAATCTTGTATTTGTGTATGCATTTGTATGGTTGATGTACATCTGATTCTACATTCTTTATGGTTATAGATCTCTATGCTTTGATGGTATTTTGCTTCCTTGACTCTATAGGTGTTCTTTGAAGCGGGACAAGTGAGAAGGAAGTGGCGAAGCTCTATCAAAGGAGAGAGGAAACAAGCAAGGATCCAAGAAAAAGACTGAGGTTGGTACTCTCTGCTTCTCTCTCATCTATCTCTCATAAAGGAAAACACAAGTAACTTTGAATTGTTTGTTTCTAAGATAGCTACCCGTCTTAGTGGGACTAGCAGCTCTGAATGGACACTAGTTTTCCCGATAACACTACCTAGAGTGAATTTGTTTCTGCCATTAAAATAAAAATCTATCCACTAGCTTATATGCAGCAAGCAATGATGAGTTGGCAAACTCTTCGCCAACTAAAGGGGCAAAGTGTACAAAGCTATACCCAGGAATTTAGAAAAAGATCTTTAATTCTAGGCATTTCTCTAGGCTCACCTGAAACTTTGCTAAAGTATATAGGTGGTCTACATAGCTATTTGAGTCACACCATTCTCATGTTTAACCCCACTATCATAGATGAGGTATCCGTTCAGGCTACACATCTAGAGGCTAGAGGCAACAATGTGAACCCAGAGATTGGGGGATCATCAAAACCCACTGCAAGCAAGAACAAGGAAAAGAGGAAGCAGAAATGGAAAGAGATGAAGGCAAATGCTGTACAAAAAGACAAACCTTCATGCACTCACTATAAGAAGGTTGTACATGACGATGAACATTGCTGGTCTTTGCATCCGAAATTGAAACCCAAGAAGTTCGATGGTAAGAAGAAGAAGACTGTTGTTGCTATTCAAAAAGATTTGGGGTTAGACTCGAGTGATGAAACAACAGCCATAGCCACAGGTATAAAAGGTAAAAATTTTGAAGCATCTACTAGTAGTTTTTCACAATCTATTGTTAATGAAGAAAATGAGAGGAAAAGTCATGAACTTTTTCATATTAGAGTTATTTCCAAGAATCAAAAGATTGATACTTTATTTTATGATGGTTCACAGGTAAAATTGATTTCTGAAGCAATTGTAAAGAAATTGTGACTACTAACCACACCTCACAAGAAGCCATATCCATTAGGATGGGTATGTGATAAAGCAAAGCTACAAGTGACTAGACAATGTAAACTTAGGTTTGCTTTTGGGTCAACTTTTGTAGATGAGGCTGAGTTAGATATAGTTCCCCTGGATATATGTGGTATTGTTTTAGGATGTCCTTCCTTATATAATAGAAAAACCATTTTATATAGAACTGAAAATAAGTATCAACTCACAAAAGATGGAATAGAATATATTGTAAGAGCTCATCAGCTCAAAAATAACTACACTCTCATTAACTCAGGGTAGATGAAAGGAATTGTAAGTTCATGCAAGAAATTTTTACTAATGGTTGTAAAGAAAAAGACCCCTGATAAAACCAATGCATTTGAAGGCTGTGATGCTAAACAGAAAGCTGATTTAGAAAAAATTGTTTTAGAATATGATATCCTATTTGAAGAACCTAAAGGTCTACCACCCCAAAGGGAAATTGTATATGATATTCATTTGTAGCAAGATGCTCCATTGCCTAACATCAGAGTGTACAGGTTATCTGCTTTAGAGAATGCAGAGATCAAGAAGCAAGTACAGAAGCTACTCGAAAAAGGGTTCATAAGGCTAAGCACATCACCATGTGGATCTCTAATTGTCTTGGTGAGAAAGAAAGATGGCTCGTCGAGGATGTGCATTGATTATAGAGCACTGAATAAAATAATGATCAAGAATCGTTATCCTCTTCCTCGCATAAATGATCTATTAGATCAGCTGAAAGAAGTTGTTTACTTTTCCAAGTTAGACTTGCGTAGTGGCTACCATCAGGTCAGAGTTGCAGAACAAGATGCATGGAAGATTGCTTTCGAAACAAAGAAAGGGATGTATGAATGGCTAGTTATGCCTTTTGGGTTAAATAATTCTCCTGCCACTTTCATGAGAGTAATGAATGATGTACTTAGGCCTTTTATTGATGATTTTGTAATTGTATATTTAGATGCTATTCTCATTCTCAGTAAAACATGGGAAGAACATTTGAAGCAAGTAAAGCAGACTCTAGATGTTTTGAAAAAAGAAATTCTCTATGTTAAGTTATCAAAATGTGAATTTGGCAAAACATCTTTGAATTATTTGGGTCATGTTGTAGGGGGTGGTGAATTTAAGATAGATCCCTCTAAGGTTATCAAAATGTGAATTTGGCAAAACATCTTTGAATTATTTGGGTCATGTTGTAGGGGGTGGTGAATTTAAGATAGATCCCTCTAAGGTTGAAGTCATTGTGAACTAGCCTAAACCCAAATCTACTACAAAATTTAGGAGCTTCCTAGGAGCAGCACAATATAGAAGAAAGTTTATTGCTAACTTTCCTTGATTGCATCTCCCTTACATGCTTTGACAGGATTGAACAAGGTGTTTTAGTGGGGAGGAAAATAGTAGAAAGCCTTCGACACCTTCAAAGAAAAAATTAGTACAACACCAGTACTAGCATTGCCAGATCTTCAAAGACCATTTGAGATTGAAACAGATGCCAGTGACTATGCCATGGGAGCAGTGTTGATGCAACATGGTAAACCCATATGTTATCATTCTGAGACATTTAATTCTGTAGTAGTTAATTATCCCACATATGATAAAGAATTGTATGCATTAGTACAGAGTGTGAAAAATTGGAAACATTACCTAATGGGCAAAGAAACAATTATACATACTGATCATCAACCACTTCAATATTTGCACTCACAAAATAAATTGCAGCAATCAAGAGACTATAGGTGGATGGGGTTTCTACAACAGTTTCATCTTGTCATCAAATATAAGAAAGGCATACACAATAAGGTTGCAAATATGTTATCCAGACCAATCATACATGCATCTACTCTACTTAAGCATAATTAAGTATTGCATGAAAGCTACATTGAACAATAGGCTCAAGATGTAGATTTTAAAGATGTATATGCAACTTTAAGTCATGGAAAACAAGTAGAAGAATTGGATTATCATGTTAAGGACCAACTCTTGTATCATTTGGGAAAGTTATGCATTCCTCAGATTAAAAGTATTAACATAATCTGAGAAGCACATACTTCTCTAATATCAGGTCATTTTAGTGTAAGTAAAACAATTGCGCGGCTACAAAGGTCCTGTTATTGGCCAAGAATGCATGAAACAATTTTCAGATATATTAAAGGGTGTACCACGTGTGCTAAAAGCAAGCCCAACAATAGAAAACTAGGTTTGTACACTCCACTTCCAATTCCTTCTCATCCTTGGGAAAGTGTTTCCATGGACTTTGTTGGGGGACTGCCAAAATCTAGAAAAGGTCATGACTATTTATATGTTATTGTGGACATGTTCAGAAAATGTGTATTTTAATACCTTGTAATAAGCAGATTACAGTTGAACAAACAACAAAGTTGTTCTTTGAGCATGTATGGGTTCATTTTGGGTTACCCACTTCTATTGTGTCTGATTGAGATTCCCGATTTGTTAGGAAGTTTTGGCCAAGTCTATGGGAGTTAATGGACACCAGATTGAAGAAGAGCACAACATTTCATCCACAAACAGATGGCCAAATAGAGGTGGTCAACAGGACAATGATCCAGCTGCTCAGGGGCTATTGCAGCAAGCATCCCAAGATTTGGGATGAACGTTTATGTTATGTACAACATGCTTACAATTGTGCTAAACATTCTTCTACACAAAGATCTCCTTTTGAGACTTGTTTTGGTTTTATACCAAGGTATCCCTTGGATTTTGTCTTTAGTAAATACATAACATTTGATGGACATAGTGATGTGGACAAAGCAATCAAGTTCATTTAACAAATCCAAGAAATTCTCCAGGTAGTGTAAGAACAACTGGAAAACAGCCGATCCAAGTACAAGGTAAGGCATGACAAGCATCGAATTGGGCATAGCTTCCAAGCTGGTGATCAAGTCTGGTTGTACATCAGCAAAGACAGAATGCAAGGTGAAGGTAAGAAGCTAAAACCAATAAGGTATGGGCCTTTCAAGATACTTGAGAAAATTGGTGAGAATGATTTTCTCCTTGATTTGCCAGCTTACATGCACATCTATTCAATACTTAATGCAAAGAACTTGAGACTATTTGAACCTTCATTGATTGAATATCATGAAGAGCAAAGTCAGTTGCCTTCTATTGATGATCTATTGCCTAAGTATCTCAATGCGTTACAGGAAGATACATTTCTGGACAGGAAGGTGAGAACTATGCGTAGAGGGGATGTTGACTACCTTAGAATTGGACTCAAAGGTTCAAAACGAAGCAGTACAAGATGGATAGAGATTAAACAAGTGAGGAAGTTGTATCCTCACTTGATTGATGCTTAAAAACCAACTTTTGGTGGTCCAAAAGCATTTTTCATTGGGAAGGCATGATCCAAATGGATCCTAGAAACCCTCTAAGTCTTCAAACACTCGAAACTATCGCATAAGAAGAACTTGTTAAAAAAGTCGGATTACACTATCGGGAGGCAAAAACATGAAGAAATCAGTGAAAACAAGCTTATCAAAGGCTTAAAGCAACTTTGCATAAGAGCCATCGGATCTAGCTGATCAACAGTATAGATCCGATCGGCAAATCGCAATCGGTGATGGAAAGCGGAGGTAATCGGGGGCTATCACATGACAATTGTGATTGCAATCAACACAGGTCAACGAGGACTGTCGATCAAGCGCATAGATTGACAGCTCATCTTAACGCGCAATATTGCAATTGGCAAACATAGAGGAGCAATTATAATCAGCCCAGGGTATGTACGATATGCGATTGCGATCATTCACATTGCAATATCGCATCGGCACATTTCAATGGAGCGAGACCGATAATATCGATGATAGTGATAGCTAGACTTGATAAGATTATAGACGATATTCTATATATTTTGAAATCCGGAAAGCGGCAATTTCCTTTGTATTTCACATTTCCACCAAATGAATGGATTACAAAGGAAATGTGACCGATGCGATATTACCCGAAAGGGTTTATTAATGCTTTTGAGTACTATTTCAAGTCCGATATGAGCAGGGTTTCATGTTTTAATGTATTTTTTTTATATATAAAAGGGAAATCATAAAGAAGGCAGGATTTCGGGAGGACCAAAGGTGGTAAATGGTTTTGGTCGGGCTCCGCCCGATCCCATACAATGGCTGCCATGTGTCTAGGATGAGGCAGGAGAAAACCACCCTTATTAGGTAGTTAACCCCTGTACGAAAGGGCCACCTAAAATGAACCATAGCCGTTGGATTTGGATTTCCCAGATCAATGATGGAGATGCCATGTCAGTATACAAGCGGACCTGATAGGAGTATAAGGTGGATTTATGGATATTTGATGTCTGATAGACAGTGTTTGGCAGACTTTTCCTATGTTTGAACATATTTCTCTGTGTAAACAGAGAATGGCAATTTCAAAGGATTTCAAAGGCCCGATGACCCATCTCGTTACATTACAGGTGGCCACCATCCCTGAAAGCATTTAGAAATTATTGCTAATTCTCAGAGGGGGATCTAAGTAGACAGAGGTTGGGAAGCCAGAGAGCCTGAGAAGAGGAAACTAACAGGTAGTGCCGATTGGCTTTAAAGCCACAGATTGACAAAAAACAAACAGGCAGTGATGAGATAGAGCAACAGAGATAGAGAGTTAGTGAGGAGAGTCTATGTACTCATAAGAGACTTGGGGGATCCAAGTAAAGGCTTATTGTTTTGTATCTATTATGTGAGGATCAAATTGAGCTCACTGTTGTAAAACTCTATTTTGAAGACATAATAGAGAGGTTTCCATTGAAGGCTTGACCAAGAGATGTAGCCCAGGAGTGTTGGGTGAAATCCTTATTAAACTTGTTGTGTTTATGTGTGTTTTCTATTATGTTTCTTTTACTGCTTCATTGTCTATGTACTTTGCAATATTATCGATCCATTGTACAAAGTAACATAGGAAAATCCATGCACATGAGTCTGTAATACCTTAATAATTGTCTAAGATCTCATTATCAGATCACTTGCAATCCCATGTAATTCGTCCATCCATGGTGGGATTCACCCAATATTGGTCTCGCTCTGTTAGCTTATAGATATAGTGCAGATCATCATCACTCTCATAATTACAGACAAGTTTAGTATAGCGTGATCCTTCAGCAGGATCGAGGGGTACTATTACGCGTAGCGATTTCTTCTCAATGATCACCTTTCCCTTCTTTAGGTTGATTACCTTGTTCATATTAGTAGCCCAATCGATTCCCAGGAGCACAGGATAGGGGTTGTTGTCATCCACAATTTCTATTACTTCAAATTCATCCAGCATGCTCGCACCTTCAATATCCACAGTCACCCCTTGTATTCGCCCCATGGGGATGATCCTCTATTGATTTGCCATCCTTAGCTGAATCGGAGACCATTGCAGTGCGGGTCTCCCCATTCGTTCCGAAGTCTTCCTCGGTAGGATGTTCACATCTGACCCCAAGTACAAAATAACCTAATCCATTTCATATTCTCCTATCTATGAGGTCAGTCTCATCTCCCATCCTGTTCTTGTTTTATGCTTACCAATCTTTAATACTACATGTGGCTCACCTAGAGTGTTTCCGGCGCATTTGTTTATGAGCTCTTGTAACCCCTTCACAGCCTTACTATCGCACAGTAACTTCATGCAGGTCTCCAGGAAGATTGTGAACATAGAAGGGTCCATCTCCTGATCAGTCTTATCCCTGCTTTCTGAGGTAGAGGCCTCAGCGAAGCTCTTCTTGGCTTCCATGAATGTTTCACGTGTGCACTCTAAATCAAACTCAACCTCCTTTGCCAGAGCCTTGCGAACCCATGTACTATATTCAAGATGTTTCCCTTTATCATCTCTTATTGTGATTCCACTTCGGAGCACTATATTCATGTTTGGATCCTCTTCGCGTGGCTTAGATCTCATCATCTGCAGGTTGTGAGTTGGCGGAGGTGGTAGTGCCCCTTTGTCACGTATCCTTGCTATCAGTGTAGGGCAGTCTTCTGTTTCATGATCAAACAGTGTGTAATAGTTGCATGACAGATGGGTTGGGTTAGTGCAATCGTAGGCATAGTGTCCTGGTCCTCCACAATTGTAGTAGATCAACCTTCCCCGACCTCTGTCAGGTCCTCCTCCGCCTCGGCCTCATTCGCGCCCCTGAAATCTTATCTGCGCCATCCATGCACTCTGGTCAAGGGGTCATGTTTCTACCTAAACACTATAGGCAGGAGATCTATCCATCATCAATTCATAACTCTAACAATTACGCTTATCATGCCCTACCAACCTACAAAAGTTGCAGAACATTTGTTGTGGTGTATGTACAAACTTCTGCAACAAATGACAATTATCCGTGGCATGTTTTCCTGATACCTAACATATAGTGCACCATAATGTAGGCCCCGTGCTCGATCCTGCTTAAGCTTCTCACCTTAAAGGCATTGGTCCTCCTCCTGCATTGTAGTTCACAAAGCCCAGGCAATGGTCTTGGTCATGCTCCTGACTCTTGCATTTCAGGCACCGTACCTCTTCACGCACCTCGGGTCAAACCGTTCTATCTTGCTTCAGACTTTACATCTCAAGGCACAAATTCTTCAACTGTGCATGGATCTAATAAACCCTGAGATTTGGATCTTGCGTCGATGTTTCATGCAGTTTCATTGCAATCTCCAAGGCTTTCACCTTAGTTTTTATCTTCTGTTGTGACAGTCCAACCCTTAAGTGTGACAATAGCGAAGCCACAAACCACTTGTGATGTTGTCCGTCTATTAAGTTCATGTTAGCTTCGCGGATTTTACATTTCAACCTCTGATCTAATTCCCAAGGCATCTGGCCTGATTGCATCGTGATTTCCTTGAATCCCACGATCGACTGTGCCTCAGATTTAGGCCTATTGAATTCCCTATTCAATGTTGTCTTGATGTCTGCTACTCCAGCATTCGGGTTATCATTAGAGTACTTGCTATACTAGGTTAGCACATGATCTTGCAGAGCACTAACTAATGTCAGCTTCTTTATGTGATCTTCTATAATGCCCTGAGCTTCCCATACATCTTTCATGATGAACCAGAACTGGTCCAGGTCCTCATTACCAAAGCCTTTAAACAAAGGCAACTTCACTAAAGTTTCCATACTGAACTGTGGTGGAGGTGGAGGTAGTACAGGTGAAGTCACAGGTGATGGTGATGAAGTTGGAGGTGGTGTGGGTGGAGGTGGTATTCATGGGAATCCTTGTCTTATTAACATAATAACACTTCGCGAAGAGACCTGTGTTGTCCCTTCTTCATCACCTCGCAGAGGTGAAGTCAATGGACTATAATCAAGACCCTTTTTTCCTTTGTTCGTGTAATTTTTTCCACTTTGCGTAGCTCTGAACATCAAGGTAGATGCATAACCCATTTTTTGCACAATAGCATTTTAATCCAGGTATTCAAAGATTTCACGTACTTACCTCATGATCCTTTGAGAAAGTGTCACTCTGCCTCACTATAGCTATCTGAGGTGTTGACCACGAATTCAATCACAAATCCTCCTATGACACGATCGAGCCAATGGTCGACAGCATGGGCAATCTTGTCCTTAGATGCTTCCAATTTATGTACTAGCTCCCGGGTCCACACAATAGGACCATCAATTTTCCACCTTCCTTGGCTCTTTGCTAGCTTCGCAATCCACTCGTATAGCTCAACTAGAAAGGACCAGAAAAAGATTTCGTGGACCTCTGTATATAAGTATCTGTCCAACTACTATTCCTTTGTCAGTCGTGGGTTTCTATTTTCCTGCGCCATGAATTCATGGATCTTCCTATCCAACCAGTCTCCGATCTCTTTCTTAGTTGGATTCTAGTGATACAACATCACACATCTCTTATGCAGATTCTAGTCCTAGCAACAGAACCATTTGTTGGCTTGAGGGGGCCTAACCCAGGTTTAGCGTTAATTAGCCAAACAAATCCCTACACTAATGGCCCTTTCGGCATCAGCCTGTGGAGCACGGACTAAAGTCTCACCTGAAGCAATATGGAGGGATGTTGGAACCAACTTTCTCCACCCTGAGATGGTTGTATTGTCAATTGATTCCCTCTATTCCTACCTTCGCATAGGTCACTTCACTCTAGGGATTTCCAGATGAGCCCTTTATTCCACCCTTCAATACCTCCACGAAAGGGTATGATTGCTCTTCACGTAGCCCTAACCCGCAGCTTAGGTACTTTTGCGCTACTATGGAAAAAAACCATGCAGATTCCCAAATTAGTCTAAGTAACTTGCTTATCTTATCAAACGTTTATAGTTAACACCGCATAAATAGATATCCTTAATTGCATTCAGTTTTCCAATGTAATTGCATTCATCCATGCATCATATAAGCATAATAAAGGAAATTCATAAATAACATATCAAGATGCTTCAATAGAACAAAGACACAGAAATTGTAGAATATTTCTCTTTATTGATATCTTCCAAGCGATTACAGACTCTATCCACCCCGCGCACACAGTTGTAGGGGTCCACGCTCTCAGCTGCAGACTTCCACCCTAGGCCTCTGTGCACTTAGCTACAGAGCCTCTACTTACGCTACGACCTAAGACTTAGACTTTTTACCTTAGAGCTACAACTCTCTTAGATGATTGATGACTCTAACTACTTAGAGCTTAGCTCTCGTTATATAATCCCATGGTCCACGGACCATGGGTAGATCTCTTACAACCAACTTTACTTTACAAAACTAAGGGCGGACAACACTTTATGAATTATGACACCTTCGTGCTCCATGACCACAAAATGTGGAGTCTTAAAATTTGACCAAAACATGGGCTTTTAGCCCCAAAATTATCCTTGGCAGATCCTATTCCCAACAACAAATGTAAATCTCCCCTTTCACACTAGCTTGCATCTCAAGTGCAAATATTTTTGAAAGGGTGAGGAATACATAGAATTTTCATTGACGAAGGTGCTTCAACCTGCATCATGTTGGCTTCATTTTGGCTCGCTTTAGGTTCCCTAACCCTATCCCCACCATCAAATTTCCTTGAAGCTTTCAACGACCACACTTTCCTCCCAAAAGGTTACCTAGCTAGCTACCCCATCAGCTTGAACAAGAAAACGGTAACGGTGGACATCGAAGTCGTAGATAGAAAACGCGACTATAATCTATTGTTGGGTCATAGTTGGACTTACGCCATGACTGCCATTGTGTCTACTATATTTCACTTCATCCTATTGCCATTGGATGGAAAGATAGTCACAATGGACCAGTTTTCCTTTTCCATCCCTGATTATTCTCCATTACCCAATAGCTCTGTACCCTTAGTGGTTGGTGTACCTGACTCTTACGTCAGTATCGGCACCAGTCTACTGAAGGGCTCTTCCCTCATGGGTTGTTTCCCTCTTCTGTTGCCTGCGGTTCCACATATGGTCAATATGGTTTCATCCATTCCTCACGAACTGACAGATCCTTGGATCCTCCTGGCCCCTTCAGACATTGACACTTACAAAGAACAAATGCCGTTGTCACAAGCTGAATTTTCCTACCAGGGAATTCAATCTGCATCTGAATCTCTGGTCACTTTGGTCACAGCCAATGGTACCACCTCCCCTCCCATAACTACTCCTTATTTCGATCTCCTCAATCAAGTCCTACCTTCGAATGAAGCTATTAGAGAGATCATGTGTTTAGAAGAGAAACCTTGGGAGGACTCTCACCATTGTGTTTTGATATCTGATTTAGACACGATACCTCTTAAAATATTGTGATTTAATGCACTTGAAATCACTTCCTCACCTTATACAACTATCCAAACTTTGGACTCGGAGGGAAACATGGGCAATATTTCAAAGACATTGCTCATCAATATTTTTGTCACAACAGGCATTGTAGAAAACATCCAGGTTGGAGCAGATTGCACTCCTGAGGAAATTGCAAGCTTCACTTGCCTTTTTAAGGAATTTCGTGATGTATTCACTTGGTATTATGAGGAAATTCCCGGCATAGATTTGTATATTGTTGAGCATGAGATCAAGATATACCACAATGCTAAACCTGTCTACCAAAGGCTTTGACCCTTCCACCCTAATCCCCTTGACTCTTATTCATCTACACGCTCTGCATCCACAAATCGCAGAGACTACATATTTTACAAAAATTGTTACAAAAAATGACTAATTAATTCCATTATGCCCCTGGGGACCCCATCCCAACAGGCCCCAACTCAAAGATCGTGACTTGCCCTCGAGTCACTCAGCTAGTTGTTCTACTTTCTAGTGGAGTTCACTTAATGCTTTAGTCAATACTTGTAGCTCCGTTGTACTTTGTTATGCTACTTGTTGTACCTCCTGGACTAGTTTCTTTGTGGTTAGCCCCTCTACTACCAGCTTAGTAGTCCTCTGCGTCTGTTGCATAGTCTTCAGCTTCTCAAGAATGGTATGTGAGAATTGGTTGGCTTCCTCTGTCCAAAGATCAAGTCATGCACTGAGTACAGACTTATTCTTCTACAATCCCTGTATCTGCAACAATTTTTCTTTACTTTTCTATAGGCACACGAAGCGCTAGATTGGTGCTAATGTCTGCGATGTCGTATTGATTTCATCGTATTTTTGTTGAGCTTCCCTAAGTTTCGTGCTCAACTGTTGCAGTGTAGGATAATCTTGCAATGTATCCCGGAGGCCAAGTTCCTGAGTGAATATCTTGTTGCACACTTGAACAGCGACATCTATCTGAGTCATGGATTCTTTAATTGTTGCGTTCCTTTGTTCCCAAACCTCTGGCAGTGTGGTCATCTGCAACTTCAACTACATCTCAGCTATCTGCGTCCTGAGGTCGAAAGTCACCTTAGCAACCTTCTTCATTGAAGCATGCACTACAGTAACTAATTTCCTTACCTTGGCTAAAGCCTCTGCATCATTAGGTATACCCAATTCAGGTACGGATTTGTAGGCCTGCTCGATCGCTGTGACTAGGCTTTGATGTTGTATGCACAACTCCTCCTGATCCTTAAGGGCTTGTGCCGTTTTGACGAAAAGATGTCGGTTATTGAATTATAAATCACTGATAATAGTGAGTGTGTGCTTCTCTTGGATATTTAGCTCATCAGTGACCTGCTTATGTAGCGCATGAAGAGACTCAAGCAATAGCACAACAAGGTTCAACCCCATGTCTTTTACTGCATGAAGTATCGTGTGGTCCTCATCCGACTCCATGCGGACTGACCCTTCAGGTAAAGGAAAGACTCTAACATCCTAAGGCCAATCAATCTCTGATACTGCACTCCTTCCCTACGTAATTCTTTCTTGCGCTTCACTCGCCTTCCCGAAATCCACCTAAATTCTATTCACCTAGATCTACAACTCTCGCAAATCCTTCTGGACACTCCCGAATTTCAGCATGTATTGTTGCTCGAATTGTTGTAGCACCTTTGTCATTGTGTCCCAAATTTTGTCACTAATCTCATCGAGATCACCCTCTGTTAGCACCATCGGATCAACATGCATCTACTTATCACACTTCTATTTCTTACGCTTCCCACCTTGCTGCTCCTGCGTGCGCTTCTTCGGGATGAAAGGAGTGGTTTTCTCCTCACTGCCACCTCCTCCTTGCTCTAACAGATCTTGCTCATTAGTGTGGTGGAAAGTATACTTCTCACTTTCCTATGCATCCTTCTATTTGCACTTTTCCTGTGCTTTGTTAGTGTGCTCCTTCTCCATATGGGCCTTCTTTGTAGTTGTTGTAGCAGCCTCCTTCCTCTTTTTCTTAGCCAATTTGCGCACAACTTTCTGAGTGGCTTCCTTTTGCTTCTATGCAAAAAATATTTCTATGCCTATTCTTGTTCATGCATCTAACTCCATTGGCATGCACCATTCCTGCAGCCAAAGCCCCATAACTTCTTGGATATATGTATCTATCACCATATAAGGAAATGTGTGCCATTTCTACTCAGGGTCTTTGCGTGCTTTGATTGAGACCCTATGAAAACTAGCTTTGAATTCTACATAAGCCGATAGTTGCACATATAAGGTGGGAGACAACCTTGGCCATTGGTTAACCACCATGTGCATGTCCATCTCCATCAACACCCAAAAGATCTTTTTCTTCTTAACACGTGTTGGATCTTTTGAGAAACATAACGAGGCAAACCGCGTTGCCTTAGGAACTTCTTCTTTTTGCGGAGGAAATTGGATATCCTTTGTAACCTCAAAGCAACCAAAATAATTGACAACAATAGCCACATATAATGAAATTCCAAGCTCTCCCCCTAGGCCTCATGGTAGTTTACGAGGAACTGCTGGCATAGATACTTGGCCCAATTTTACTGAACCCCTATCGCACACTGCAATGCGAGTGATGTGACTAGCACTGAAGCTTCATCCATGCGACATTTTCGCATTAATTTTCCTGCTATAATATAGGAAGCCAACTATACTATCAGGTCTAATATGGACATGATAGAGTACCCTCGCGAATTTTTTATCAACCTAAACTCCTTCATCTTATCTGCCAATTCTTTCTCTCCTTTTTTTCCTCCAAATTCTTTGGCAGGGTTCGCGCCTTTGTAAGGTAGCTTATTTAGCCAATGATTAACATGTCAATGATAGGGATAGGCTCTCCTAACCATAGGCACCCATCATGCACCAGATGGAGGAGTTGGCGCACACAAAACATATTAATCGGGGAGTGATGATAATGTGTCACTAATAGCAGATTGAGCAACCCTGACTACTCAACACCACACACCCACTTCATGGGCTCCAAAATTGTAACCCTTGTGTCATCATAGTAGGTTTTCTGCATGTACTTGTGAGTTTCCAAGTGTGGAAACTTTATGTGGTCCACGAGGTCCTAATATTCCATTTTAAGCAATGGAATGCACGCCAGCCTAGGACCCTCAAACACAACTTGCTCAGGCAGCAAAGGTGTTGACAATGAAAATTTCCCCGTATCAAGATCCTTCGTGACCTTATATTTTCCCTTCCGGGGAGGGATATACTCACGTAGCCTCATCATAGGCAACACCCCTTCAACATCAATATCCTCAATTCCCTGGAATTCTTCTTCCTCTGGGTCCATTACTTTTTTTGGATGTTTATCCTTTTTTTGCTTCGCCTGTTTCTCGGTATGTTTCCTCAATGACACGCACACCAGCACCATCTTCTTTTGTTTTTCCTTTGTGGTTGGTTGCTTTTCTTTCTTAGCAGGCTTCTTTTCTTTAGCCATAGTCTGTTTCAGCCTAGGTAACCTAGGCGTCGTGGGCACAGCAGGGGTAGCCTCCATACTAGACATTTCTGATCCTAACGTGTCGGAAACAACTACTTCCAAACTTAGGGCTTCGGTGGGGTTAGTGGTAGTCATTCTTTCCATAAATAACTATCGGGTTGCGGGAGAATAGTTTGCTAGTGAGAGAAATTTTTCCCAGAACGCTCGACTCATATGCGATAGACAACAAAATGCACCAGCAAGTCTGAGAGTGCAAAGTGTTCTCTATTGGACCGGTATGTGCAATTTATAGGGGGATTTGAATTCAAATCCAACCATTCCCCCCAATTTCTGATAATAAATGTCATTTTGGTGGTAGATATTCAAATATTTTCACCTTAGTTTCTGCCACCCCGCTCCTTTTAACCATTTTTTGGCCGTCAAGTCATGAACAGTAACTCTGACAGTCATTTTCATGTTGGGTTGCGTGGTACCTTCCCCTCTCATGCAACTTCATCTGGTGCATCCTCATCAATCTCCACATAGCCTAGTCGTTGCCTTGTCATCCAACACGGGTAGTGTAGTTTATAGTCCCGCACTCCCTTGCAACTGCCTGGAGCACTAAGACTATCTTGCTACAATATACGCATTACATAGGATCACCTATATACAATTTCAACCTGCTCCCATTCACTCTTCCAAGGAAGGGTTCCCCATTTAGCTTCGTGAGCTGAACTGCAGCACCATTTGTAATTTCCTTGACAATATATGGCCCTAAACAATGCATTTGGAATTTACATGGAAATTTAGTGAACTTACTATCATATAACAGGACAAGATTGTTTACCTTGAATGTGCAAATCTTGATATGGCGATCATGTCATGCCTTTTTGTATTCCTTTTGTACTTGTTGATGGAATCCTATCGAAAACTGGTCTTCTTCAAACTCCATGATCTATGCGAGCTATTCTTCCAGGGCCTCGCAATCCGCCATATCTATCAACGTTGTTATGCGTAGGCTAGGCACAATATATTCCATTGGCATCATAGCTTTGACCCCATATACTAATCTGAATGGCATTTGTCCTATCAACTTCTTACAAGTAGTCCTATAAGCCCATAACACTACAAGTACGCATACGTCCGAGTCATTCCGCTGCGCATTACAGATCTTCATCGGCGTGTTCTCCAAAATCTTGTTAAAAGCTTTGATAGTTCCATTTGCTTGCAGGTGATATGGTGTACTCTTTTGATGGTAGACCTAGAACTCCTTGGACAATGCACTGATCATTTCATTCAAAAAGTGTGTACCCCTGTCACTCATCAACACTTATAGGCATCCAAATATTGTTAAGACATATTCAAACAAGAATTTTGTTGTCGTAACCCCTGTATAATCCTTAACATGTGGTTTCGCCCATCTAGTTAAATATTCTATCGAAGTGATAATGTATCGCATGGCCGTTTTCTTTCCAAGGGGGCTAAATTGGCCCAATAAAATCAATTGCCTGCTTCTCAAATTCCTGCAAAGACACCTGAGGATGTAGTGGTAACTCATCCCTTCACAATGATCTGCCAGTTATTTTACATGCATTGCATGCCTTACAGTATGCCTTGGAATCCTTATGCAATGTTAGCCACTAGAGACCTACGCGAAAAGTATTTTACACAGTTTCTTTGCCTGCATAATGGCCTCTCGCAGCTCCCCCATGAGCTTCAGAGAGAATGCTATCACTCTCAAAGTCCGACACATATCTTCGCAATATTTCATCTACACCCATTTTATACAAATGTCCCGCAATGACTGAAAATCCAGCTATGCACACTACTAATTCCGTCTTCTATTGACTTGTGTATCCTTCTGGTACCATCCCCGTAGTTAAGAAGTGAATAATGTCTGCAAAATATTCATCCGCTACGTTCACCGCAAAGAGCTGCGCATGTGGCAACCCTTCCTCCAAACTACTAGGTTCTTCACTTATTTCAATTCGTGATAGATGGTCAGGTCTCGCATTCAACCTCCCTGGATTTACAATGACTTCAAAGCCATATTCCTGAAAATAATGATAGCCATTTGTAAGTTCCCCCCCCCCCCCAACACAGGCTTGTTGACCAAATATTTTAAGGCAGAATGATCTGTATACATCTTGAAATGTCCTCCTAACAGATAATGCCTGAATGTTTACAACGCATATACCATGGCCAGCCCTTCGTACTCAATCGTAGAATAATGTTTCTTAGCCTTCAAGAACTTCCTACTTGCGAAGGCAGTAGGATGTTCCATTTCTCCTTCACTGGTCTATGTTAGAACTGCACCCAGCGCAATGCAAGAAGCATCCACATGTACATGAAACTCATTTCCCGATTGGGGAATACCAAGATTGGCATTGTGACCATCTTTTCTTTTAACACATCTAAACTGTGCTGACATTCTTCATCCCAACAGAATGTTGCATCCTTCTTTAGCAATTTCTCCATGGGCGCAGTAATTTGAGCATAAGCTTTGATCAATTTTCTATAGTATCTTGATTGTCCCAGCGTCGCACACAGCTGCTTGACGTTCCTAGGGGCCTCCAAGTTCACAATTACCACAATCTTTGTAGGGTCCACCATCAATCCTTCCTTGCACACAACATGACCCAGCAAGATCCCAAAAGAAACATAGAATATGCGTTTTTCAAATTCAGCATGATTTGGTATCTTCAACATGTATCTAGCATCAGGCACAGACTCACTACATGATGCTTCACTAATCCAAACACAGTCTATTCATCAAAGTATACTTCCAGAAGCTTATGAATGAACTCCTTGAATGCTGCTATGACTACGCGGGAAAATATCGCAGGCACATTCTTTAGTCCAAATGGCATCAGAGTGTACTGAAAAGAACCCCACTCTGTCATGAAGGTCATTTTGCTTCTATCCTCTAGCACGATCTTGATTTGATGATACCCCAAAAACTCGTCATTAAAGGAATAGGCCTCCTACCATCCAACATTGTCTAACACTTCATTTGTAAATGGTGTTGGAAATTGATTGTGAACACATGCATCGTTAAGATTCCAAAGATCTACGCAAATCCTTATTTTGCCTTTTTGTTTCTTCTCTTGGGCCACCATCGGGCTCACCCAATCGAATTCTTCAATAGGTTCTATGATGCTTGCCTCCATCATCTTATTCATCTCTTGGCAAACATTTTCCTTATACATAGGGTTAAGGTGATACAGCCTCTGTTTAATAGGCTTCGTGTCTGACTTCAATGTGATCTTCATAACACACAAATCACCGATTATGCCCTTTAAATCCAAAAACTTAGTGGGGAAAATATCCTGGTATTTTTGAAGTACTTCAACAACTTTATCTACTGTAGCGTCATCCCAATAATCTCCAATTTTCATGAACTTTTATTCTTCTTCAGTGCCAATGTTTACTTTCTTTGTTTTCAAAGGTGCAGAGATGTTTAGGTTTTCTATTTGTGGGCCTTTGACTTCACAATGCCATTTTGCCTTCGGAATATTGATGTTCCTTGGGTCTTCTTCCTCCTCTTCAGCGGTCACATTATAGCATTCCAATGTGTGGCACAGCTAGGTTCTCCAGTTCAGTTGGGTCCATTTCATAGGTTCTTTCAGTGTTTTGAAGATAACCACTTTAATCTCTTCCAACACTTCATTGATGCTCGCAAATCCATCTTCAAAGAGGAAAGAAAATAAGAATCCTTCCTTCAATACATACCACTCCGTAGTGCCATGGTGGAGCTCCATTTCCAAATACCCATTCATGGGAATTATATCCAAGGTAAGACAAAATATGTGTACCCATTCTGGCTACGGTTTTTGTCCCCCATGCCTTAGTCCATATTTCCAGGTGATCACGCGGATCATCCTTCCCATTATACTTCTCAATGATTTTGGTATTAGCAGGCCCAAATCATAGCTTCATCATTCTCCTGTAATATCGCCATCCAGCAAAACTATCATTACGTGTACCCCAGCATTGTGTAGGCATAGCACGCAGCGCCAATTCTAATGCTTGGAAGCGGTGGTGTTCAGGGACTTCGTGCTCAAATTCATCGAAAAACACATCTATGTCAGTCAAACCATCATATTAAGGTAACATTCTTACCTTTGATGAAATGCATCACAGTGCCTTCCTCATCATATTACATCGCAATGTATAGACTTCATGTAAGAGATTTTGCCAATGCTATAATTCCTCGTCTACATCAGAGGTGCAGGAACTCTCCCAGTCCCATGCAATTCACCCATCCGCTATTGGATTGATCCAGTCCTGATCTCGCACTGTTATCTTGTAAATTTGGTCCAGTTCATCATCACTTTCTTCATAATCGTGGATTGGTTCAGTATAGTGTGCCCCTTCTGCAGGGTCCAGTGGCACTATAACCCTAAGAGACTTTATTTCAAATGACATCGTTTTTTTCTTCAAATTGATGACCCCATTCATATCACTAGCCCAGTAATCCCAGGAGCACGGGGTAGGGATTACTATCATCAACAATTTCTATAACTTCAAATTCTTCCACCGCACTCGCACCTTCAATATCAACTGTTACTCCATATAACTATCCCATGGGGATGATTTTCTACTGGTTCGCCATCCTAAGCTAAATTAGAGACCACTGTAGCGTAGGTCTCCGCATCCTTTCCCATGTCCGTTACGGTAAAACATTTACATCGGACCCTAGATCCAAGATGACCTGGTCCATTTCATAATCACCTATCTGCAATGTTAACCGCATCTCTCGCCCTGTTCATGCCTTATGCTTGCCAGTCTTTTTGACCACGTGGTGTCCATCAGGGGCTTTCTCTTTTCTATTGTATTTATTTATTAATTCATGTAGCCCTTCCAAGGCCTTGCTATCACACAACCGCTTCATGCAAGTCTCCAAAGTACAGAAGGATCAACCTCTACAGGTGCGCTGATTTCTTGCATCTTGTCCTACCTTCTGGAGGTGGAGGCCTCAGCAAAGCTCTTCTTGGCTTCCATAAATGTTTCCTTAGCGCAATCCATATCAAAGTCGTCTTCTTTCTCTGGAGCTTTCCAGACCCATCCATATTCTTCAGGTTGTCTACCTTTATTAGTGCTAGTCTTCATTCCACTTCACAGCACAATATTAATACTTTGATCTTCTTCATAGGGCTTAGCCCTTATCATTTGTAAATTCTATGTAGGCTGTTGAGGCTGCATTTTCTTCTCTTGCATCTTAGCTATTGAGACCAGGAATTCTTCTATAGTATGGTTGAACTATCTACCGTATTTACATGATGGGTGTGTAGGATTCTGGCACTCCCGTGCATAGTAACCTAGTTATCCGCAGTTGTAGAAGATAATCTGACCACGACCTCTACCAGGTCCTCCTCCACCTCGGCCTCTTCCTTGACCCTGATAACCTCCACGTGCTCCTCTGATGCCTTGATCTAGAGGATTGCTTGCATACGGTACGTAGGGGTTCGTTCCATCATCATCTCATAGCTTCAACAGTGGCGCTCATCGCGGCCCACAGATTTGCAGAAATTAGAGAACAATTGCTGGGGTGTTTAAACGAACTTATGAAATAAATCAAAATTATCTATTGCATGTTGCCTAGTAACTTGAAAAATGGCACACCATAGTGCAGCCCCCATGCTCATCCTTGCTAGGGCTTCTAGATTTATGCGAATTAGCTCCCCTCCTGTAATATAATTCATGCACATAGGACAATGATATTTATCGTGCCCGTGGCCCTTGCATTTCAAACACCAGACTTTTGTGTGCATTTTTGGTTTAATCTCCTTGTCTTTCTTCAAACTCTATAATTCTAAGTGTAGGCTCACTAACTGTGAATGGATTTGTTGTATTCCCAGGTTCATATCCTGAATAGGTTATGCATGCAGCCTCATCATTAACTCCAAGGATTCTACATGTGTATCTATCTTCTGTTGTGATAGAGCGATTCTAAAATGGGGTAGGAGCGACGCGATAAACCAGTAGCGATGCTGGCTATTTGTGATTTGTATGTTAGCCTATCTAATCTAACACTTCAACCTCTGATCAAAGTCCCAAGGCATCTCCTCAACCTTCACCATGATCTCTGTAGATTAAATCACTGACTGTGAGTCAGATTTAGGCTTACTAAACTCTTTGTTCAAAGCTATCTTAGTCTTTACTAGCATTGCAAGAGGATTATCAGTGCAATACTTAATGTACCAGGATAGCCCGTGGTCCTGCAAAGCTGTAACTAACTACTCCTTCTTTATATTATGATTGGTGATCTATTGCATTATCCATACATCAATCATGACAAACTAGAAATTCTCTGCATCTTCACTTCCTATTCCTTTGAAGATTGGCAATTTCATTGCATTCACCATGTTGAATATTGGTGATGAAGGTAGAGATGTGGGTGAAGGTGTATGAGGTGGAGGTGGAGTGGATGGGTGATTTGTTCTAGGAATCCCCTGAGTTATTAGCTGAAAAGTGCTTTGCGGCGTAGTCTACCTCGCCCCTTCGTCGTGGCTTGAAGGAGGTCCAATCAATGGACTATACTCTGGCCTTGATCCTTTGTGATTTCTAAAGAATCGTTCACTTCGCATAGATTCGAACATCAAGGTAACAACATCGCCCGTTTTTCACATAACAACATTTTAATCCATGTATTCAATGATCTTAAATACTTACCTCACGGTCCTTTGAAGAATCTTCTCTCTGCTTCGCTATAGTTGACTAAGATATCAACTGCAAACTTTGTAACAAATCCTCCCAGAATTCGATCGAGCCAATGATCAACAACCCGTGCGATCTTTTTTCAGAGGCTTCTAATTGCACTAATTCTGGAGTCCACACTATGGGACAATCAAGCTTATGTCTTCCTTGACTATCAGTCAATTTAGCTAACTACTTGTATAGTTCAATTGGGAAGGTGCAGAAGAAGATTTCGTGTATCTCTGTGTATAGATATCTATTCAACCAGTCTTCCTTTGACAGACGTGGATTCCTATTTTCTTGCGCCGCGAACTCGTGAATCTTCCAATCCAACCACTTTTCAATTTCTTTCTTAGTCGGATTCTAATGATGCGACATCACACATCTCTTTGAGTAGATCTCACTCCCAGAAACTGAACCGTCTTTTGGCTTAGAGGGTCCTGACCCAGGTTCAGAGTTAGTTACACCAACCAACAAAACTCTACACTACTGGCCCTTTTGGTAACAACCCGCGTAGCGCACACTGCAATCTGACCTTAAGCAATATGGGGGGATGCAAGAACCAAGTTTCTGTATCCAGAGACTAGTGGCTTCCAGTGCCTTAGATCTACCTCCACGCAGATCGATAGACTTCTAGGGCTTGTTATTGTAACTCTGTTAATATGGCCTTCATACCTTCCCAAAGGTCCTTGATCAATCATTTTGGACCTTTAATGATCAATTTACCTACTTAAATGCATCAGAAAGAAATCCTAAGTTGGAGTTCACGCATATCTACTTAATTTGTCAGAAAACATAAGAGAAATCACCAAAAACTTTGCGGAAGTGCCTAAGCATTTATTGCATACATTATTAAGATAGATTCAAGAGAATCATGTAGCATTTAATCATTATTTCATAAAACATGCCCTTCATCAGCAACATATAACATAAACGAATATGAACAAAAATACTCAATAATTCTTCAGAAAATTGTATTTATTGATCTTTAATGCACTAAATATAGACTCAAACTACCCTGTGCACATAGCTGCAGGGGTCCTTGCACTCAGTTGCGAACTCTACATAGGCCTTCATGCACTCAACTGCAGAGCCTTCCCTTTTCTACCTAAGCACGGGAAGCAGAGCCTTCCTACCTTAGCTCCTACCCAAGAATCCTTAATGAACCCATTTCTCTATCTCAATTACTTCTTCCTTTCACTTAGACTCAACTATTTATAGACTTTTTTCACAATTCCATGGTCTGCGGACCATGGGTGAATCTCAAAACTGACTCAAAACTTTACTTAAAACAAGGGGCTAAGCCCCTTTTAATCTTATTCATCTACACGCTCTGCATCCAAAAATCATGGAGACTTTACATCTTTTACAAAATTTTCTACAAAAAATGACTAATTAATTCCATTCTTCCCCTGGGGACCCCATCCCAACAAAGTACTTTACAAAAGTGTCTTTAATCTGTTGCCATGTCAGTGTTGTTCTCTTCTCTATGAAAAATTGAGTATCTGCATACACTGGTAAATCAACTAATGTCTGCTCAACGGCTCCTCAATGGTGTCCTTTGATGTTGCGTTGTTAGATGACATGGTAACAATGACCACTGGAGAGGTGCTCAACAACTATTGTACTTATGGAACAAAGAGGGCACTCATGGAAAGAAAATGTCAGTTTAAAGAAAAACAACTTACAAGTAAAGTTCAAGCAGAAAAATTGGCACTAGATGCGAGGGATTGTGAAATTTTTCTGACAGGTGGAATAGGTTTCCTGTGGGAATCTGTATTACGTAGTTCTAGCTACCAAGATGGAAGTCTGCTGGTTGAAACTATGCAATGTGCAGTTCAGCCTAAGCAGAGGCCTGAGAGAAAGTGCATATTGTGTAGTCTCAGTGACAAAGCTGAGAGGTTGGCTCCTAGAACTGTGCAATGCACATTTGGAGCTAGCTTGAACTACACATTGTGAAATTCCAAAGGCCAATCTTATGGCATGAGCCTCCGTATTACGCCATGCCAGTTGTGAAAAGTGAGATCCGGCCAAGGGAAATGCATATCTTCCCAAGGGAAGTGTGAAAAACAAGAAAATCTAAGAGATAGTGTGAAACTGAGTGAAAATTTGACTAAGTGTAGATGAATGAATGTGAATCAAGTGTAGCAATTGATCAAATAGAAGGAAAACAAAGTAAGTGAGGAGAGTTGTTGCAACGGCAAACATTAGTGCACAAACACGAAAACTAATGCAACACTTGGGAAGGGAAATACAAAATTTGAAACAACACTTCTACAAGTTAAATCATGTTAAAATGTTAGCAATCATGAAGAGAAACACAAGTCAAACAACAAAAGTGACAAAAAAAGTGGAAAAATATGACAAAATAGAAATGCACATGGAAACGCTACGATGATCGCACCGAAGGCTCCTTGATCTCCTTAGGAATGCTAGAGCTCCAATATCAAATTTGAAAATGAGTTCTAGAAGCATTGATTCAATAGATTTGGATATATTAGGGTTTATGATGTGTATGCCTAAAATCAAGAAAAAAGTGACACTTGGTGGAAGTTTATAAAAATAACGGAAGTGCTTCCTTCGAGATACTAAAATAGATCCCTATTTTTTAGGGATTCTTTTTCCTTTTTTTTTTCTCGGGTAAACTTTCCATGTGCACTGCTAAGAAAGGCTACGCAGTTCTCGCGAACTGGGCAACTTTCCAGCTTAGTGCATTGCACAGTTTCTAAGCCTAGTGAGGGTTTCACAATTTTTGGGTTCAGTGTTGAGTTTCCTCCTCATGAATGTGCATTTTCTAAGCTCAAGTCTCACTGGCATTCATGACTCCATAATTCCCATCATCAATGTTGGCTTCCCTCAAGGATTTGGAAATTTCTGGGGGAAAGCCCAGAACTGATTTGGGACCAAGTTAGGATATCATATTGTGACTTAGAAAAATCAATTAAGCAAGCAAACACAAGCCAAAATGAAAAAATAAGTCTCATTCAAAGCATGAATACCTGGATCAGTGCGAGATGAGCTAATGTGATTAATATGGAAGGCTCCAAAATTGAAGCACAAGAAAAATTTAAGGAGGAGGTTGCAACTGCTACAACATTGGCGACACGCAGGGATGTTCATTTGGGGTAGTATCGGTGTTGACAAGGTTAATCCTCTCTGTGGACAGAGATCCCTCTAGCCCGATGAGTGGGTCTAGCAACTGAAGTGACAATCAACTTGACATGTTCCTAGGTTATAATTGAAAAGAATAACAAAGGATATGGCCTACCTCGTTATGATGATATTCTGATTTCCTTTGTTGAGGGGCCTCAAACTTCTTGTGTCATGGACTTGTTCCTATTTCTCTCAGCATTTATGTACCTGCACAAGTGATCAAGAGGCAACAAACCATGCCAAAACAAATAGCAAATCCAATAAAAACCTACTTAACTGATCAAGGAATGTCAAGCTAAATAATACATGAACATATATATTTTGGGAATATGAACCAACAGTTGTATATTATTAGAAAACAAAGGGAAGCTTACAACCAAAGCCTTGATGTTGATAGGCTCTCCTTGAGTGGTAATCCACGTCCAAGCCAAGAATTCTCCAAGCACTCCTTCTCCAAGTCAAATGAATATCCTCTAGGCACAATCTTAGCATAAGGTTGAAAATAGGCATAGACCAACCAGCCTCTAACCTGACCAACCATTTGGGAATGGGAGAGGATGAATTTATAGGCTAGGAAAGGGAGTTAGGAATTCTCCAAAGATAGGATTAGGCCCTCATCTCAAGGAGGTAGTGTTAGAAAATTATATATTACGGAGCAATGGAACACATAAAATATTGCAGAAATATAAACACAGAAAACGCACAAAACAAGAGAGACACAGATATACGTGGTTCATCCAATTTGGGCTACGTCCACCCCGAACAGCCAGTCCTTCCTTTCTATTATCCAGCAAAATGAAGAGACACAACCTATAGCAAATCCACTATAATATCCTCTGTTTTCTCTCACAGTCTCACCTCTCTGTTTTTCGCTCACAGAATACACATCTATGTCTCAGCCTCCAATACAATACCCTCATACAAAGAGAGGGGTTGCCTTCTAGGGCAAAAAACCCTAAACTAAACATAAGTTCTACCGTCAGATCATCTGCCTAATGAACGGCCCAGATTGACTAGAAATTACTATACTTTTACAAGGCAATTTTACATTTGTTTTTAGCTTCGGGGCCGCTGCCCCTGAGCCCCCGCCAGGGGACCGCTGGCCCCCGGACCCCCCAGCCGGGGGGGATGGACCCCCGGGGGGGACAAGACCCCCCCGCCCCCCCCCCCCCCCCCGCGTGGAGGGGTGTACAAACTTCCTGGGGTATACATCTGGCTGAAACAAAGACCTCTGAACAATCATGCTCCACACACAACAGGTAGCTCATAGGGATAAGACAAAGAGGCCAAGTTGAGAGGATTCGACCTCATCTATGTGAAACAACCTCCAGCTCGCCACTGTGGAAGCTTCTAGATCATGAAGCTTCTCATCCTCTTTGGGAAAATTACCTTTTTGGGATCATCATGGGTATGCAATGGAATAGAGAGAAGACATCGATGGTCAAGTACAGTGCAACAGGCGACCATCATTGTTTTAAGCCTTATAAGAGCGATGATCCTTATTTTAGGGTTCTAAGAGCTATTTCTTCAGGGAAAGCTCAAGGCATTTTCCAATCAAAGTCTTAGGAGGGATCTGAGTTGTATACATGGATGAGTATAATGTATAATGGTCATGTTTTGGCCACTTCGAGGTATGTCATAGGGAATTGTAGGAGGTGTGAAAAAATATTGTGTAACAAATGCCCCCTAAAGCATGAAGGTAGAATGAGGAATGATGGCTGAGATGCTTTACGAGATCTTGCAAGGATGAGGACATGCACTATTATGTTATGAAACCAGGTCACAAAAAGATAGAAAATAAAGATCAATGCCTTAGAATTCAGCCTCTTCAAGGGGGAAACCTCATTTACATTACACAAATGAACAATTCTTGGATGATATAAATGACAAAACCTCCTTTCTATATATAGGAGTCTAAGGGGTCACAATATAACCAAAGACGACCTAACAATAATAATATAAGGGCACAAAAATAACAATAGTGGGCTTCTATGGGGCACAATAATAACAATATGGGGACAATAGGGGCACAACAATAACAATAAGGGATACAACGACAATAGTAATCGGGGAATCACTAGTATTATAGGGACCTAACATGACCCCCTCCTTCAAAAAAGTGTTGTCCTCAACGCTTGAGTAGTTTTGGATGTTTCTGTATAAAATTCTCATCCTCCCATGTGGAATATTCAACAGGTAAGTTCTTCCACTTGATGAGATACTCTGAAATTGATCGATTTTGTAGCTATTGAGTTCTTGTTTCTTTGACTACTTTAGGTTCCAATATGATTTCTCCTTCCTCATCAAGTTCTGGAAATATTGCTTAAACTGGGAGCTTGTCACCTATAACCTTATTTAAGCATAACACATGGAAAACTGGGTGCACTCGAGAAGTTGCAGGATGCTCCAATTTGTATGCCATACTACCTATCTTTTGTAACACCTTGTATGGACCATAATACTTTGGTGATAATTTATTATCCTTCTTAGCTTGCTTGAGGGACATTTGTTTATATGGTTGTAGCCATAGGAATACCCAATCACCTGCATCAAAACTTCTTTCACTACGATGGTGATCTTCCTTTTGTTTCATTCTATTATGCGCCAAGGTCAGGTTATCCTTTAAGAGTTGGAGAACTTGTTGTTGATGCTTGATGTGATCTTCCACTATTTGAACCTTATAATTTTCTCTTAAATATGATGTGATTGATGGTGGATGATATCCATAAAGTGCCATAAATGGGGTCATTTTTCTTGTCGTATGGAAGGAAGTGTTATACCACCATTCAGCTAGAGACAACCATTTGACCCATTGTGTCTATTTATCAGACACAAAGAAACGAAGATATTCTTCCAAACATTTGTTTACTATCTCAGTTTTCCCATCAGATTGAGGATGATAATATGAGCTATGAGCTAACTCAGTACCAAGACAAGAAAATAATTATGTCCAAAAGTTTCCAATGACAACAAGATCTCTGTCACTTACAATAATCTTTGGGTTTCCATGTAGCTTTTGAATTGTTTCCATAAATGCAGTAGAAACTGTACTCGCTTTAAATGGATGAGATAATGCACAAAAGTGTGCATACTTGGTAAGTTTTTCAAATACCACCATGATAACACTCTTTCCTTCAGACTTGGGTAAACTTGTGATAAAATCCATTGAAACTTCCTCACAACGTTGGCTTGGAATAGATAAAGGTTGTAATAGACCTGGGGTCTTAATTGTTTCAACTTTATTTTGTTGGAAAACCAAACACTCTGCCACAAACTTTTGAATATCCAATTTAAGGCCATCCCAAAAAAAATCCTTCTTAACCTTGTGGTAAGTTTTTAAAAATCCTGAGTGCCCTCATAAGGGAGAGGTGTGCAATTCCCTAAGAATCTTTTGTTTTAGTTGGGAATTCTTACATAGGTATAACCGATCTTTGTACCATAATGACTCATTTTTCCAACTAAATGTATCAAATGTACTGGGATCTTGTTGTAACTTTTGAATGAGTGCCCACACTTCTTTTTCATTCTTCCATTCATCCCTTGCTTCATTTGTCCAATCTGGTTGGATAATAGAAATGGCGCAAATAAATGCTTCCACATTCTCATCCTTTCTTGAGAGTGCATCTGCCATAACATTTTTCTTCCCTTTTTTGTAGATGATTTCAAAGTCATAACCCTACATCTTTGTGACCCATTTTTGCTTCCCTTCCAAAGATAATATTTGTTCTAAAAAGTATTTAAGACTATCATGATCTATTTTTACCTTGAAGTGTCTTCCCATTAGGTAGGGTCTCCATTTCTTAATTGCATGTAGTATTGCCAACATTTCCTTCTCATAAATATCTTTGTGTAAATACTTTCCTTTGATTGGACAACTTTTGAAAGCAATGGGTCTTTCTTCTTGCATTAAAATAGCACCAATTCTATTTCCTGAGGCATCAAATTCCACAATAAAGGTTTTTGTGAAGTCTGGTGTAGCTAAGACTGGTGCTTGGCACATTGCCTCTTTAAGATGTTCAAAGGCCTTCGTTGCTTCTGGAGTCCATGAAAATTCATCTTTCTTCAATAATGTTGTTATAGATGCTTCTATTCTCCCATAATTCTTAATAAACTTGTGATAATACCCTGTCAACCGAGAAATCCTCGTAGATGCTTTATGGATGCGGGGATTTTCCATTCCTTGATGGTTTTAATTTTTCTAGGGTCTAGCTTAACATCTTCATGAGATACAATATGACCCAGATATTCCACCTCTTGTACTCCAAAGAAACATTTTAAGCTTTTTTCATATAATTGTTTCTCCTCCAATAGTTTGAGCACCCTGTCAACATGTTGAACATGATCCTTCCAAGACTTGTTGTAGATTAGTATATCATCAAAAAATACTAACACAAATTTTCGAAGGAATGGTTTGAAAATGGAATTGATTAAACCTTGAAATGTAGAAGGTGCATTGGTAAGGCCAAAAGGCATGAACAAAAATTTGTAATGACCCTCTTGAGCTATAAATGTTGTTTTTGGAATGTCTTCAGTCTTCATTCTGATTTGATGATATCCTGAACGAATATCCAACTTGGTGAAGTAAATTGATCCATGCAATTCATCCAACAATTCATCAATGACAGGAACGGGAAATTTATCTTTAATAGTGAGCTTGTTGAGCTCCCTATAATCTGGACACATGCACCATGATCCATCCTTCTTGTGAACCAATACTACTGGAGCAGAGAAAGAACTTTGACTACGTTGAATTATACCAGCCTCTATCATTTCTGCAACCATATGTTCAATTTCACTCTTTTGGGCATATGGATATCTGTAAGGCCTGGTGTTTGGAGGAAAACTTCCTGGAATCAAATGAATAGCATGATCATGATCACAAATAGGTGGGAGGCCTTTGGGAGTCTCAAATACATTGGAATGATTATCCAAGACTTTTTGGAGATCTAGAGAAATAGATGATTTCGATGTTGGAACCTCTAGTGAACATAATTGTGCAATTATGCCTCTTTATTCTTTCTTTAGAAGTTTTATCATTCCGTTAGAGCTAATTATCCTTCCCGATTTCCCTGTGATACCCCTTAATTCAACTTCCTTTCCTTCTAAAGAAAATTTCATGAAAATTTGTTAAAAATTAAAAGCTATTATACCCAAGGAGTGTAGCCATTAGACTCCTAGTACAACATCAGCACCACCCATTGGAATGGAAAGCATTGGGCTACTCAATACACATTCTCCCATGGATAGCTTGATCTTCTAGCACTTTCCTAAGCAAGTTATGGTTCCTCCACTTGCAACCATCACATGACACTTTGGTGCCGAATATAGGAAGCAATTCAATTCCTTGGCTATCTTACAATTAATAAAGTTATGGGTACTACCCGAATCAATCAACATTATTACCTTTTTCTTCTTGATATACCCTTCTATCTTGATAGTTTGAGGAGTGGTAATTCCAGCCAATGCATTACAAGATATGGTCAGATTCATTTCTTCTTTCTCTAGGGTTTGTTCCTGGTGTATATCCTTTTCTTTTGACATTTCTTCTTCCTTTTCTTCCTCCTCTTCTCAATCTATGTAAAATAATTTATTCTCAACACACTTATGACCTTTAGTGTATTTGCTATCACAACTGTAACAAAGCCCTTTTTCTCTTTTTTCTTCCAATTGTTGTGGTGTCAACCTTGTAGGTTGTGGATGGCTAGGGGCAAAAATTGATCCAAGTGGATATTGGTGGCCACCTACCAAGTCCACTTGGAACCCCACCATTGTTTCTCTCAGCTTTTCAGTTTCCTTAATTGTAGCACAATTTACTATTTTTAGCAGTTTTTCGGGTCCTAAACTTTCGGAACGGTTTTGAGGCCCTAAACAATGTTTTTTGGGAAAACTGGGAGCAACATTTGCTCTTCCCAAAGTTGTAGTTCTCAAATAGATCTTTCTAACGAGATATTGTGCTCATCTGCCAAAGTTACGACCATGGGAAGTTGATGTACCAATTTACCCAAATGGGGCCCACAGTTTGGCGTTTCATCTTCTAGGGTTAGATTTTTGGATGTTTAGGGTTTTCCATTGTTTCTCAACAATAAATAGGCCTTCGAGCCTCATTGTAACACAGTTCAGAGGCATGTAGCTGCCACATCTCTTCTCAGAGATAAGCTACCATCGCCCTAGATGGTTTATTTCCATTTCTGTTTGTAAGCATATTTCAACATTTCACATTAATGAAATGAAGTATTATTTCCACTACATCTTTGTTTTTATGGTTACCTCTGTAATTTTTTGCGTTCTTGTTTAAATCCGGATCAGTGGTATCAAAGCGATCTGCTTTCTTTCTCTATTTTTCTTTGCACATCCCCAACGTGGTCGAGCTATAAGGAGTTAGGGCTTGAACTAGTTGAACCTTTGCAAGACCAGCCTCACAAATCCCGATGGCCTCCCATGGTGAATGAAATAAAGACGAGGGGGCAGGAGATCCTATCAAAATCTTGCTCGAAGAATCCCTCGAGCGACAAAGGAACGCGATGATGGACAGCTTTTCCCAGATCCTTCAACGGCTACCCAGAGGTGATGCTTTGGCTTCTAGCAGCTACTCTGCAAACGCCACGCCCTTTAAGGTACAAGTTAATTTGGAATTCCCCATTTTCGAGGGTCAAATAGATGCAGATGTCATAGATAAATGGTTAAATCTGCTAGAGGGTTATTTTTCTGTTCATGATTTTTCCAGTCAGGAAAAGATTATTTTTTCTCTTCTCAAAGCAGCCCCCCATGTCAAGGACTGGTGGTAAACCTACTGCGAGGTGAAGGATGAAAGTACAGGCTCACTATTTTCAGCTGCACCCACTTGGGATTCATTCCAGGATGCCATCAAGGAGCAGTACTAACTTGTTGAAAGTTATGAGGATCAATACATAAAGTGGACCATGCTATAGCAGTGAAGGGACCAAGACGTGCCGAAGTTTACCAATATTTTCCATACCCTTCACACAAAGTTGGGTATCAAATATTCAAAGTAGCATTTGGTACTCAAATACTGTGGTTGCCTACACAAGTACATCCAGGAAGAAATAGAATTCCTGAACATCCCCTCGCTCGGCACAGCATACCGATATGCCATCAAGGTTGAGCAAAAGTTTAAACAGAAGAAGTGAGACTTTGGATTTACGAATTCAAAGCAACGGAAAGGTGCCCCCAAGCCACAGAAAAAAGGACAAAGCTAAGGCGGGATGGCCCAATACAACCCACCAAAGCTGCAAGAAAAGAACAATGCCGTGGAGCTGAAAAAGGACACGGGAAAGTGGTGTGAGTTCCATAAGAGCTCCACTCACAACACAAGTGAGTGTTGGGCTAAGAAGTCACTGGTGGCCAAGCTAAAGGTTTCATAATCATATGCATGTTCCAACTCTAAGTCAGAACCCAACAAGGGGAATGACAAAGGGAAGCATATTATTGATGCGAAGCCCAATGCCAGCGTCGCCACCACAAAGATACAAAAGGAAGAACCCAAAGACCCAGAGGAGGAGGAGCGTCTCTTCCACTCCCAGATGTGGGTAAAGGTCTCCTCGCTACAATTCATTATCGACAGCGGGAGCCAAAAGAACCTCATTTCGGCAGAGGTTGTGAAGCAGTTGGGCTTACCGACCATAGCACATCCACAACCGTACACCATCGGGTGGCTTCACCAAGGACGGGATCTTCGCGTGAGCTAGTAGTGTCACCTTGCATCCAACATCAAGCCCTTCATGGATGAGGTATTGTGTGACATTGCTCCCCTTGAAGTTTGTGATGTATTATTAGGACAACCATACTTGTGGAAGCGACATGCTGGGTATGAATCAAGGCCCCGTGCTGTTATTGTTACATTGGGCAATAAGTTGTATAGGATACCAGAGGTAGCACCACCTACCACAATCTCTTTGGTTACTGCAAAACAATGTAGTAAGCTCATTTCCAAAACCGGTAAATTTGTTTTCCTGATGATATGCCCTCAAGGAAAGAAGAAGATGGTGGCCACGACCTCTAGACAGGACCCCTCCGCACAACAACTACAGATGGACAAGGTCATGGAGGAGTACGAGGACATCTTCACCTCCCCCGCAGGGGTTCCTCTGCACTGTCAGGTCAAGCACTCCATCGATCTGACCCCAGGTGCACCGTTGCCCAATGGACCAATCTATCGGTACTCCGTTCTGGAGAACGATGAAATCAAGGGGTAGATTCAGGAGCTGCTGCAAAAAGGTCACATCTGTCCAACTTCATTACCTTGTGGGAGCCTGATCATGTTGGTACAGAAGAAGGATGGGACTTGGAGACTCTGTATTGACTATCAGGTGCTAAACAAGATCATTGTCTATAATAGCTACCTGATCCCACGGATTGATGACCTCCTGGACCAAATGAAGGGGGAAAAATATTTCAGCAATATCGATCTAAAGTTAGGATATCACCAGGTACCAATCGAACCCTCGATGTGTGGAAGACTGCATTCAAAGCCAAGGAGGGCCTTTTCGAATGGTTGGTTATGCCTTTTGGATTGACGAATGCTCTTGCAACCTTCATGAGGCTAATGGATGACATATTGCAGCCATTCACCAACTCATTTGTAGTGGTATACTTGGATGACATCCTAATCTTCAGCCAAAGTTGGGAAGAGCACCTCCACCACATCCGACAGGTTCTCCAAACACTGCGGCAACACAAGCTATGTTCCAATTTGTAAAAATGAACTTTTGGCATGACCTAGGTTCAGTATCTGGGATACATTATTGATGAATAGGGGGTGCATGTGGATCCAGCCAAGATCCAAGTCATTCGGGATTGCCCATCTCCAACCACTCTGACAGAGCTTCGTAGCTTTCTAGGTCTTGCCAACTTCTACCGTAGGTTCATGTTGGGATTTTCTCATATCACTTGGCCCTTGAGTCAAGTCACCAAGGGAGGAGCGAAAGCAAAATTCTTTTGGTCTGAATCTCAATGGAAGGCATTCATAGAGTTGAAATATCGCCTCTGCACAACACCAGTGTTCGCATTACCAGATTTGCAACAACCATTTTAGGTCGAGACAGATGCCTCTAAATATGCTATTGGGGCAGTCCTTACTCAACACAGGCATCCAGTGGCATATCACAGTGAGACACTTTCAAACACAGTCCGGAAGTATCCCACTTATGACAAAGAGATGTATTCCATTGTGCAGTCATGTTGACAATGGAAGCATTACATTTTGGGGAAGGAAATGATCATCCACACAGACCACTGACCCTTATAGTTCATATAGACCCAATGGAAATTGCAGAATGATCGCCATCAGAAGTGATCCACATACCTGCAACAGTTCCATTTGAATATCAAGTATAAGAAGGGTAGCATCAATAGTGTTTCAAATTTCCTCAGTCGACCGCCGATCATGGCGTTAACCACTGTGCTCAACTCTTATGGGCACGAGACTTCTGATTGGCCACTTCTCTACAAAAGCAACCTAGAATTTGGCCACACATACTAGACACTCTTGGAGGGTCAGCATGTTCCAGATTTTCACCTCCAAGATGCCCTGTTAAGCCACCTGGGTCACCTTTGTGTTCCTTCAAGTGAGTGTGTCAAGATGATTTGGGAAGCACACTACAATCGGGTTGCTAGGCATTTTGGGGTTGAGAAAACGGTGGCAGTACTGCAAAAGTATTTCTATTGGTCGAATCTTCGACAGGATGTCGAGAAGTACATCAAATCATTCACTACCTCTACCATTGCCAAACCGACCATCAAGAGGCAAGGCCTCTATACCCCGCTGGCTACCCCTAGTTGACCTTAGGAATCATCTCCATGGATTACATGGCAGGCATTCCTTCCACTAAGCATGGAAACGATTGTGATTTTGTGGTCATCAACAGGTTCTCGAAGATGGTCATTATGGTGGCCTACAAGAAGAATATCATAGCAGAAGCCACTGCTAAACTCTTCTTTGAATGAGTGTGGGTGCACTTTTGGATCCCACGGTCTATCATCTTAGATTGGGACAGTCAGTTCCTTAGTACATTTTGGTCCAGTCTCTCATCGATGCTAGACACCAAAATCACTAAGTCCACAGCCTTCCATCCTCAAACTGATGGCTAGACAGAGGTTCTCAATAGGATGATTGTACACATTTTGCACATGTACAACTCAAAGCATCCACACACATGGGATGAGAGCCTCCCCTATGTTTAGCACAACTACAACGAAGTTATTCACAGCTCAATTGGCCACAACCCTTTTTAGGTGGCCTTGGGATTCCAACGACTATGTCCCATTGATGTGGCCATTCCATTTGCAGCTACTCATGCAAATTCAGCTCATGTTTAGTCCGAAACAGATAAGGAAACCAGCTTCATTGAGCACATCCAACATATTCACCAGCAGGTCCATGACATTCTAGAGAAATCAAATGCCAAGTACAAGCAGCAACATGATCAACATCGGGTGCCACACAAGTTTCAGGTGGGTGACAAAGTCTGGCTGCATTTGCAAAAGGAACGCCTTACCGGATCCTATCAGAAACTGAGACCACTTCAATATGGTCCTTACACCATTACCAAGGTTGTGGGAGACAATGCATTTGAGCTCAGCATTCCCCCATTCCTTGGCCTGCACCCAGTGTTCAATGTGGACTGCCTTCGGCCATACTTTCCACCATTACTAGACACATCTAACATTGCAGAATAGCTCACACCCACATAATTAAATCCAGATTGCGTGGGACAAGTTGCAACTAATTGGATCATGGACACACACATCAAGCACACTCGCCAACAGAATATCCAACTGTATCAAGTTGTCAAAGCAGGCCAACTCCTTCACCAGGGCAAGTGGCTCACCAGGGACCAAGTTCAGTAGAAGTTTCCTCATCTCATGGAGGAACTCAACGCAATGGGGACCATTGCTTCCTAATGGGGGAGGAATGATCCAGGTGGATATTGGTGGCCACCTACCAAGTCCACTTGGACCCCCACCATTGTTTCTCTTAGCTTTTTAGTTTCCTTAATTGTAGCACAATTTACTATTTCTAGCAGTTTTTTGGATCCTGAACTTCCAGAACCGTTTTGAGGCCCTAAACGACATTTTTTGGGAAAACTGGGAGTAACATGAGTCCATGGACCGATGTTTCTCTTCCCAAATTTGTAGTTCTCGGATAGATATTTCTAACAAGATACTGTGCGTGTCAAACAGAGATCATATCCCAAAGTTACGACGCCGGGAAGTTGATGTACCAATTTACCCAAACGGGGCCCATAGTTTGGTGTTTCATATTCTAGGGTTAGGTTTTTGGATGTTTAGGGTTTTCCATTGTTTCTCAAAAATAAATAGGCCCTCGAGCCTCATTGTAACATAGTTTAGAGGCATGTAGCTGCCACATCTCTTCTTAGAGATAAGCTACCATCGCCCTAGCTGGTTTATTTCCATTTCTGTTTGTAAGCATATTTCAGTATTTCACATTAATGAAATGAAGTATTATTTCCATTACATCTCTTTGTTTATGGTTAACTCTGTAATTTTTTGCGTTCCTGTTTAAATCTGTATCAACAACACTTCCATATTTATGGTTGTGAGTGGTAGCCTTCCTTGTTGCCATAATTTTTCTTCCCATTTTTCTTGCCAACCTGAATGCCTTCTCCAATGAATCAAGTTCCCAAAGGTGAACCTCATGTTGGATGTTATCCTTTAAAGTCCCTATGAACGCATCAATCCTATGCTCCTCTGGAATATCTTTTACCCTAATATTCACTTTTTGGAAGTCCCTAATGTGCTCCATCATTGAACCCTTTTGTTTGAGATTTATCAATTCGCTAAAAAAAGTGTTGCTTTTTGTATCCTCATAATGTGCTATCATTTCATCCATAAAAATAGCCCAAGTGACAATTTGTTTATGAGAGAAAAGCCAGCAATACCATACAAACTAATTTGGTTCCAAATATAAACTTGTAATTTGTACCTTTTGTGTGCTTTGGACATTATGGAGATCGAAAAATTACTCCATCTGTAGTATCCCTGTTGTGGGATCCTTGCCATAAAACTTCTTCATATTGATCTTTGGAACATGGTGGTTCTTCGATCCAACATTAGAGTCTATGAAATCATGATTAACATTTATTTTGTTCTCATCATGTTTTTTGTTTACTACCCTTTTTCCACTAGTAAGCATTTCTTGTAGAAATTTTTTCAAATCTTCCATCTTAGATTCCACGCCTTTCTTTAAATTATCCATCTTAGCTTTCACACCATCCATCTTAGCTTCCACATCATTCATCTTAGCTTCTATGCCTTTATTTAAACCATCCATCTTAGCTTCCACGCCATACATCTTAGCTTCTATGTCTTTCTTTAAACCATCCATCTTAGCTTTTGTTACTTTTTGTGTGAGTGAAATTTGTTGCACTTGGTCTCATAATTTTGATATATCATGTTGCATTTCTTCCTCTTCTTCATGAATCATGCTAGAGATTTCAGGTTGCTTACTATCTGTTTCCATTTCCTTTCTTCAGGGCATCAATTACTAATGATAATACTTCACTATGCCCTTTGAATTCCTTCAAACTAATTTTTCAAACCAAACTTATGCAAAAATTTAAAAAAACTACACACATTGTTTCACCTTGTAGCATCTCGATATTGAAATGACTGTAACTCTGTAATTTCAGATCTTCAAGGTCTAAAATTGTGACCTGCAGTATCCTTTTGTGCCCTCTTTCCAATGCCACTAGTCTGATCAAAATTGGATTCTCCAAGAAAGAGTTATGCCCCACCTCCCAAGATGACCTGCTTATATACTATTTCAGTAGAGCGGACATTTTACGAAGTGCCCCATGTTATTGTTTCAACCTTTGGACCTAAAACCAATATACAGAAAATTACAAACTGTCCGCTTTCTGTAGCTTCTTACGCAATTTCAATCTGATGCTCAGAGAGGAAGTTACAACGATTTTCCCAAGGCCACTTGTTTAAACTATAATTCGGGAGTCTGCAAAAACCCTAACTTCCTTAGATTATATCTCTGAACATATAGCGAGACAAGATCTGAAATTTTGACCCTAGCTTCATCATGATTTTGGCTCAAATGGGTTTTAATTTTAGAGTCTAAACCTTCGTATAAAAAACAATTATAGCGAAACTTCCACGATGACCTGTTTGAGATGAAATTATTGAGCTTTCAAAAACCCTAACTTCATCAGATCATAGCTCTGAAAATATAGTGAGAAAAGATATGAAATTTGCACCCAAGGTTCAAACCGATTTCTTCTCAAATGGGTTTTTTTTAGCTTCTGAAACTTCGTAGCAAAAAATTTATAGCAAAACTTTCACGATGGCCTGTTTGGAGTAGTGAAACCCTAGAATCCAAAGCTCTAATACCAAATGTTATGAAACCAACTCACAAAAAGATACAAAATAAAGATCAACGCCTTAGAATTCATCCTCTTCGAGGGGGAAACCTCCTTTACATTACACAAATGAACAATTATTGGATGATACAAATGAAAAAACCTCCTTTCTATGTATAGGAGTCTAAGGGGTCATAATATAACCAAAGCCGACCTAACAATAATAATATAAGGGAACAAAAATAACAATAGTGGGCTTCTATGGGGCACAATAATAACAATATGGGGACAATAGGGGCACAACAATAACAATAAGGGATACAATGACAATAGTAATGGGGGAATCACTAGATCAACGCCTTAGTATTCAGCCTCTTCGAGGGGGAAACCTCCTTTACATTACACAAATGAACAATTCTTGGATGATACAAATGAAAAAAACTCGTTTCTATATATAGGAGTCTAAGGGGTCACAATATAATCAAATCTGACCTAACAATAATAATATAAGGGCACAAAAATAACAATAGGGGGCTTCTATGGGGCACAATAATAACAATATGGGGACAATATGGGCACAACAGTAACAATAAGGGCTACAACGACAATAGTAATGGGGGAATCACTAGTATTATAGGAACCTAACATGTTAGGAGCCCTGCAAATCAAGGCTGCATATACATATCTTAGACCAAGACATGAATCTACAGCATGGATGTAGCCATCTGGACGATGAAGACTATATGAAAAGATCCATGGTATGGGTGCAACCATCCAGATAACGAGGATCATAATAAATATAAAGTCCCACGGTATGGTCACACCCATCCATATAGTAGAAACATGTGTGCAATCATGAACAACATATAACTCCACGCAACCTGAGTCATATTAGACAAGACCCAGGGTCTTGCACTCCATCCTGACCCAATTAAAGTATGAATTCTAACATGCGAATGAATGTGTTGAAGTCGAACATGCTAGAAAACCACCTGATTACTAGCCAATGATGTGGACCATTAACAGGTATTAGAGAAACCACCAATAACGACAATGGATCTCAAGGTAAAATAGTACAATCCATGAATGTGATAATGAAGCTGAAGTCGAACACTCGTGGAATCACTTGATCGAAAGCTAATGATGAATACCTGTCATTGGATGTGAAGAACTTGACATTAAGGAATGGAAGCTCTAAGGTATTAAAGGGTCATTTCTAGGTCATCTTCCTGGATAATGAGTTGAAGTCGAAAGGAAATTACCCATCAAAGGAGGGTCATAATGATTCCCCCATCATCAACATGAAATGAGGAACAAAGTGGAATAATTTTAAAGACTGTAACAATGACTCAAATGGTGTATAGGTAAATAACTGCATATTGGACTTCTCTTGAACATATTGGCAACATGACTTCAGAGTGTGGCAGCATCTAACTCGACATAGGACTAAAGGTCATGATGAAAATATGGAATAGTCAAATGAGAGGCAAAATGGATCACGCAAACCGAGGAGGACAAGTGACTAAGTGAGGATATACCAAACTCGACACAAGAGCAGAAGAGTGTCATTTTCAAGAGCGAAACACTGCCTATACAAAGGATGTTTCATCTTCATTTTTACCCACTATTTCTAGCAAGTACCCCAATTATTTTTATCACAAGCTTGAAGGGGATATCATATGCTTGTCATGTAAGTTCATACTTCGAATGAATCCATCCTAGTAATTTTTACGAGCTCTATGAAGGAGAATCTCGGTCTCATCATGGTGACGAGTCTTTCATTGTGAAGTTTTAATGAGTTCGATGTAAGAATAACTCGGTATCTTTTTCACATTTAGAGAGTTTGAAAAAGATACAAAAAAGAAAAATCCACCATATCCCTTTTTGTAATTTGTCTCTCAAATCCAAAAAGGTAGAAAATAATATTCGTGAGAACCTCCTAGCCATGTTCGACTAAGGTGTTCCTTTTTCGTACAATAGTCTATCTCAGTCCGGAAAAGGGCTAAACTTATACTGAGTAGATGACAATTTATTTACTTTAATGAGTTCGAAATGATAAGTACTCATAAATCTTTTCAGATTTTTGGAGTCTAGAAAGAGCTCAAAAAGGACTCAACCTGGAGGAAAGAGTGGCATGAAAGGACAACAACTAGTTCCGGCAATGATGGAACTGCTCAAAACATGTAAAGGTCAAGAGGCTGGCTAATAGGATCACTCATCATAGATGTTTATCAAGCAAGGGTAAAATAACCAAGTGAAAGCGTATGATCCACCAAAGAGATTGTTATCACCAAAATTAGACCTTGATAGGCTGCTCATCAAGTCAATCTCAGTGTAACTATTTCAAACCAATCTTTTGGCTGAGTCTTAGCCTCCTCAGCCTGAGAGGGCTCTCTCAAGGGTTAATGATATTGATTAAAGATATAGATAGATGGCTAACTCTATGGTTTGTGATTTTATATGTTTATAGGTTGAAAGATGGAGACTTGCTACCATTGGGCTATGGAGTCAGTGACAGAGATAAAGATAACAAATAGCTCTTCTTATAAAACTGAGGCTCGTATATACTTCAATGAAAGAGTAACACATTCAAGAAAGTTTCAATAACTTGAAGTTCATAGAAGTCAGAGCATGTGGGCATGAATTCTGAGTAATGATACATTAAGGTATTCAAAAGGAAAGTATTAAAAGTGATTCATCAAAGTTTAATACTTAAAGGAAGTCAGAGCATGAATAACCATGAATGCTGAGTAATAAGTATTAAAAAATTGAGGAAAAACATCCAGAGATAGGACCCAAGAACTTAATTCACTATAGTTTAACACTTAAAGGAAGTCAGAGCATGTTCCTCCATGAATTCTGAGTAATAAGCGTTAAGACTATGGAAGTAAAACATATCAAAGATAAAACATAAAGCTCACTGAAGTACACTAATAATCTTAGATTCCGAAAAGTTAAACTACTTTTGTATATATCAGTCCCTTCACAGCATTTACAAAAGTAGTCCTTTTCTATCACATTTTTCCCTTGTGTACATCAAAGTTTACATTACTTATAGGCATCTAGCCTTTACAACAAGTCTGCCAAGTGGCTAGACCATTAGACTTTACAACTGACACCAAATCTAACTATTAACTAGATTCATAAAACTAGGACCAACACCTTTTCGAATTAAGAGTTAGTGTCCTACTATGACTCAAACACCTAATTATTACATTTAAACCAAACTGATCCAAATCTTCCTTGAAAGGAATCCTATCTCTTAACCATGTTGACCATCAACCAAACATTAATATTCTGACTGCCTTCGTGAATTTACTTTGCCTATCATTAAGGAGATATTAGTTTGATGACCTAGCACATGTAGACTAGTGTCTTCAAACTCTTCCTTTAACTGAATATCTCCAGTTGTCAAATGACTAGTGATTACCCCATTACTATTGTAGTTGTATCCCTTATTAATATTGTTGTGCCCCTATTGTCCCCATATTGTTATTATTGTACCCCATAGAATCCCTCTATCGTTATTTTTGTGGCTTTATATTATTATTGTTAGGTTGGCTGGGTTATATTGCGACTCCTTAGACTCCTATATATAGAAAGAAGGTTTTTTCATTTGAATCATCCAAGAATTGTTCATTTGTGTAACGTAAAGGAGGTTGCCCCCTCGAAGAGGTTGAATCCTAAGGCGTTCAACTATCTTTTCTTTCTTTTTGTGAGCTGGTTTCATAACATTTGGTATCAGAGCTTTGGATTCTAGGGTTTCGCTGCTGCAAATAGATCATCGTGGCATTTTCACTATAAATTTTTTTCTGCGACGTTTCAGAATCTATAAAAAAACCCATTTGAGATGAAATCGCACTGAACCTCGAGTCTGAATTCCAAAGCTTTTTGCACTATATTTGCGGAGATATGATCTGAGGAAGTTGGTTTTTTTGTAGAATCTTGAATTACATTCCAAACAGGTGACCTAGGGAAAATCATCATAACTTTCTCTCTGAGCATCAAATTGAAATTTTGTCAGAGCCAAAAGTCAAAACAGTGACTCGTGGCACATCGTACAAGTTCGCTCTACTAAACTAGTCTATAATCATGTCACTGTGGGATATTTGGCATAACTCTTCCATGGAGAATCCAATTTGGATCAGACTAGTGGCATTGGAAAGAGGACACAGTGGGCTACCGCAGGTCGCAATTTCAGAACTGGATGATCCGAAATTATAGAGATACATCAAATTCAATATCAAGCTCCTACAAAGTGAAAAAAGGTGTGTAGTTTTTTTCAAATTTTTTAATAAGCTTGGTTTGAAAAATTAGTTTGAAGGAATTCAAAGAGCATAGTAATGCATTATTATCGGTAATTGATGCCCCGAGGAAAGAAAATGCAAACACCTAGTAAGCAACCTAAAATCTCTAGCATGACTCATGAAGAAGAGGAAGAAATGCAACATGATATATCAAAATTACGAGACCAAGTGCAACAAGTGTCACTTGCACAAAAAGCAATAGAATCTAAGATGGATGGTTTAAAGAAAGATGTAGAAGCTAATATGGATGGTTTAAAGAAATGCGTAGAAGCTAAGATGTATTGTTTAAGAAAGGCGTAGAAACTAAGATGAATGACGTGGAAGCTAAGATGGACGATTTGAAGACAGGCATGGAAGATTTGAAGACAGATTTGACAAAGTTTCTATAAGAAACGCTTACTAATGGTGAAAGGGTAGTAAAGAAAACTCATGATGAGAACAAAAGAAATGTTAATCATGATTTCATAGACTCTAATGTTGGATCAAAGACCCACCATATTCCAAAAATCGATATGAGGAAGTTTGATGGCAAGGATCCCACAACATGGATATTACAGATGGAGCAATTTTTCGATCTCAATAATGTGCAAAACACACAAAAGGTACGTATTGAAACTTTATATTTGGAACCAAATGCTTTGCTCTCATAAACAAATTATCACTTGGGCAATTTTTACGGAAGAATTGACAGCACATTATGAGGATACAAAAAGAAACACTTTTTTTAGCCAATTGATAAGTCTTAAACAAAAGGGTTCAATAAGGGAGCACATTGAGGAGTTCCAAAAATTGAACATAAGGGTAAAAAAATATTCCAGAGGAGCATAGGATTGATGTGTTCATAGGGACTTTAAAGGATAATATCCAACATGATGTTCGTTTATGGGAACCTGATTCATTAGAGAAGGCATTCAGGTTAGCAAGAAAAATGGAAAGCAAAATTATGGCAACCAGGAAGCATACCACTCACAACTATAAAGATGGAAGTGTTGTTGCCCCTAGTCTTCCACAACCTATAAGGTTGACACCACAAAAATTGGAAAAAAAAAAAGAGCAAAAGGGCTTTGTTACAGTTGTGATAGCAAATACACTAAAGGTCATAAGTGTGCTGAGAAGAAATTATTCTACATAGATTGTGAATAGGAAGAAGAAAAGGAGCAAGAAAGGTCAAAAGAAGAGGATATACTCCAGGAACAAAGCCTAGATAAAGAAGAAATGGATCCGATCATATCTTGTAATGCATTGGCTAGAATTACCACTCCTCAAACCATAAAGATAGAAGGACAAATCAAGAAGAAAAAGGTAATAGTGTTTATTGATTCAGGAAGTACCCACAATTTTATTCATTGTAAGGTAGCAAAAGAATTGAATTGCTTCCTATATCTAGCACTAGAGTGTCAAGTGATGGTTGCAGATGGAGGAACGATAAATTGCTCTGGAAAGTGCCATAATATCAAGCTATCCATGGGAGAATATGTATTGACTAACCCAATGCTTTCCATTCCAATGGGAGGTGCTGATGTTGTACTAGGAGTCCAATGGCTACAATCCTTGGGTACAATAGCTTTTACTTTTCAAGAAATTTTCATGAATTTTCTGTGGAAGGAAAGGAAGTTGAATTAAGGGATATTGCAGGGAAACTGGGAAAGATAATCAGCTCTGACGGTATGACAAAGATTCTAAAAAAAGAACAAAGAGGTGAAATTGCACAATTATGTTCGCTAGATGTTTCCACATCAGAATCATCTATTTCTCCAAATCTCCAAAAAGTCTTGGAAAATCATTCCAAGGTATTTGAGACTCCTAAAGGTCTTCCACCTATTCGTGATCATGATCATGCTATTCATCTGATTCCAGGAAGTGTTCCTCCAAACATCAGGCCGTACAGATATCCCTATGCCCAAAAGAGTGAAATTGAATGTATGGTTGCAGAAATGCTAGTGGCTGGTATAATTCAACCTAGTCAAAGTTCTTTCTATGCTCCAGTAGTATTGGTGCACAAGAAGGATGGATCATGGCGCATGTGTCTGGATTATAGAGAGCTCAACAAGTTCACTATTAAAGATAAGTTTTCCATTCCTGTCATTGATGAATTACTGGATGAATTGCATGGATCAATTTACTTCACCAAGTTGAATCTTCGTTCAGGATATCATCAAATCATAATGAAGACTGAAGACATTCTGAAAACAACATTTAGAACTCATGAGGGTCATTATGAATTTTTGGTCATGCCTTTTGGCCTTACCAATGCACGTTCTACATTTCAAGGTTTGATGAATTCCAGTTTCAAACCCTTCCTTAGAAAATTTGTGTTAGTATTTTTTGGTGATATACTAATCTACAGCAAGTCTTGGAAGGATCATGTTGAACATGTTGATAGGGTGCTACAACTATTGGAGGAGAAACAATTATATGCAAAAAGATCCAAATGTTTCTTTGGAGTATAAGAGGTGGAATATTTGGGTCATATTGTATCTCATGAAGGAGTTAAGGTAGACCCTAGCAAAATTAAAGCCATTAAGGAATGGAAAATTCCCACATCCATAAAGCATCTGCGAGGATTTCTTGGGTTGACAGGTTATTATCGCAAGTTTGTTAAGAATTATGGGAGAATAGTAGCACCTCTAACAACATTATTGAAGAAAGATGCCTTTTCATGGACTCCAGAAGCAACAAAGGCCTTTGAACATCTTAAAGAGGCAATGTGCCAAGCACCGGTATTAGCTACACCGAACTTCACAAAAACCTTTACTGTGGAATGTGATGCTTCAGGAAATGGAATTGGTGTTGTTTTAATGCAAGATGAAAGACCCATTTCTTTTGAAAGTCGTCCAACCAAGGGAAAGTTTTTACACAAAGCTATTTATGAGAAGTAAATGTTGGCAATACTACATGCACTTAAGAAATGGCGACCCTACCTAATGGGGAGACACTTCAAGGTAAAAACATATCATTATAGCCTTAAATACTTTTTAGAACAAAGATTATCCTCTGAAGACAACAAAAGTGGGTCACAAAGATGTTGGGTTATGACTTTGAAATTATCTACAAAAAATGGAAGCAAAATGTGGTGGCAGATGCACTCTCAAGAAAGGATGAGGATGTGGAAGCATTGTTGTGCACCATTTCTATTATCCAACCAGATTGGATAAATGAAGCAAGGGAGGAATGGAAGAATGATGAAGAAGTGTGGGCACTTATTCGAAAGTTACAACAAGATTCCAGTACATCTAATACATTTAGCTGGAAAAATGATTCGTTATGGTACAAAGATCGCTTATACCTCTGTAAGAATTCCCAACTCAAACAAAAGATTCTTATGGAATTGCGCACTTCTCCCTTAGGAGGGCACTCGGGATTTTTAAAAACTTACCACAGGGTTAAGAAGGAATTTTTTTGGGATGGCCTTAAATCAGATATTCAAAAGTTTGTAGCGGAATGTTTGGTTTGCCAACAAAATAAAGTTGAAACAATTAAGACCCCGGGTCTATTACAGCCTTTATCCATTCCAAGCCAACGTTAGGAGGAGGTTTCAATGGATTTTATCACAGGTTTACCCAAGTCTGAGGGAAAGAGTGTCATGATGGTGGTAGTTGATAGACTTACCAAGTATGCCCACTTTTGTGCATTATCACATCCATTTAAAGCCAATACAGTTTCTACTGCATTTATGGAAACAATTCAAAAGCTACATAGAAATCCAAAGATTATTGTAAGTGACAGAGATCCCATTTTCACTGGAAATTTTTGGACAGAATTATTTTCTTTTCTTGGTACTCAGTTAGCTCATAGCTCATCTTATCATCCTCAATCTCATGGGCAAACTGAGATAGTAAACGAACGTTTGGAAGGATATCTTCGTTGCTTTGTATATGATAAACAAACACAATGGGTCAAATGGTTGCCTCTGGATGAATGGTGGTATAACACTTCCTTCCATATAGCAACAAAAATGACCCCATTTATGGCACTTTATGGATAGTAGCCACCATTCATCACATCATATTTAAGAGAAAATTCTAAGGTTCAGGCAGTGGAACATCACATCGAACATCAACAACAAGTCCTCCAACTCTTAAAGGATAACCTCGTGTTGGCACAGAATAGAATGAAACAACAAGCAGATCAGCATCGCAGTGAAAGAAGTTTTGATGTAGGTGATTGGGTATTCCTATGGCTACAACCATATAAACAAGTGTCCCTCAAGCAAGCTAATAACGATAATAAATTATCACCAAAGTATTATGGTCTGTACAAGGTGTTGCAAAAGATTGGTACTATGGCATACAAATTGGAGCTTCCTGCAGCTCCTCGAGTGCACCCAGTTTTCCATGTTTTATGTTTAAAGAAGGTTATAGGTGACAAGCTCCCAATTCAAACAATATTTCCAGAACTTGACGAGGAAGGAAAAATTATATTGGAACTGGAAGCAGTCATAGAAACAAGAACTCGACAGCTACGAAATCGATCAATTTCGCAGTATCTCATCAAGTGGAAGAACTTATCCGCTTAAGATTCCACATGGGAGGATGATAATTTTATACAGAAGCATCTAGAACTACTCAAGCATTGAGGACAACACATTTTTAAGGAGAGGGGCATGTTAGGTCCCTATAATACTAGTGATTACCCCATTACTATTGTAGTTGTATCCCTTATTAATATTGTTGTGCCCCTATTGTCCCCATATTGTTATTATTGTGCCCCATAGAATCCCTCTATCGTTATTTTTGTGGCTTTATATTATTATTGTTAGGTCGGCTGGGTTATATTGTAACTCCTTAGACTCCTATATATAGAAAGGAGGTTTTGTCATTTGAATCATCCAAGAATTGTTCATTTGTGTAATGTAAAGGAGGTTTCCGCCTCGAAGAGGCTGAATTCAAAGGCGTTCAACTATATTTTCTTTCTTTTTGTGAGTTGGTTTCATAAAAACCATGTTGACCATCAACCAAACATTAATATTCTGAATGCCTTCGTGAAGTGACTCTGCCTATCATTAAGGAGATATCAATTTGATGACCTGGCACATGTAGACTAGTGTCTTCAAACTCTTTCTTTAACTGAATATCTCCAGTTGTCAAATGATTGATCTGATACTCTTTGTCATGCTTTGATACTCTTTTCATGCTAATTTGGAACTGCTTTAGGTATGTTTTACCTTTCTCCCTCCTCAAGAAACAACCTTTTCACCTTCAGCCACTTCATCAACCAATAAAAATAACTTTGTTTTTCCTGAAAAAGAAGGTTGCACTCCTAAGCTCCTATCTCTTGATCCCTGATAGTTGTTATAGCAATGGAGGAGTTTTTTGTAGATAATAATGTTTATAAGAAAAACCTCTCTCATTTTTTTGAAAACCAACTTCAGTTGTCCGGAATCTGCATTATAAAATCATGTATAAAACAGGAAAAATTCAGAATTCTAAAAATAGGTCTCAAAGGAAACTTCAAATATCCAAATTGGTAGCACCTGGGAGAAATTTCAAAGAGGTTTTTGTTCCTTGTTATGTTCTTAGAAAAAATATCCTTCAGATTTTTGAAACTCATCTTAATTTTCCTGAAAATTCCTTTTGAAACCAACAGCTCAAAATAGTCCAAGAAACACACAAATCCCCTTGCAGCTCCTGGTAGAAATACATGTAACTTGTCTGGATGAAATCTTGTGTGAAGCTGAGGTCGTCCATGATTAGTTAAAGCTCTATAGGCTCCTATCCAAACACATAGCCTTCTTTTTATGCTTTCATCTCCATGGCAATTTCCTTTATAACCCAAACTGCCCTCTTAAAAATATGACAGTTGTAAAAGAAACTGTTTGGACAGCAAGCTGTTTGTCACAAAGTTAACTTTTTAAAGGTGACAACTGACTGATACATGTAAAGGTTGAAAGGTAAATGACAGAGAGGAGCTTGGGTAACTTGTTTAATGAATTATATTCGAATGTGGAGAGAAAGGTGACAAAACACGGGATTGCAAAGAAAAAAATGAGATGGGATTTATTTAGAAGCATGACCTTGAAACTCTCAAATATTAACCATTCATCATGATGGAGAAAAAATTTATAGACTAACACATCTTTCGTAGCTCATTTAGTTTGAGTCATCAATTTCTCCCACCTCATAATGAATTTAAAGAAACTGAGAAACCTCTTTCAGTTTTCAAAAATGATTTTTCAATTGCTCAGGAACCCCTTGGAAGTTGACTACTAAAAACAGAAAAACAGGGTTTTTGCCTCATAGTGTGCTACAAAATTAGCTTGTTTTCATAGCGCAAATCACCTTTTTTGAACTAGCTGCGCTACGAAACTGTGTATTCCTATATGAATGCAAAAATTTAACCCTAAACTTAATGGAATGACTTCTAAATGGAAAATGTGACCTATTTGACCATGAAGTGAACCTAAAGGACTTTATTCGGAAATGAAAGATGGCATTTTAAGACTTCAAACCCTATCACTTACCCTTTTATCAAGACTAAAATGACTTTTAGACCTCCTTGAAATCATGACCAAAAGCAGAGTTGACACAACGATGTTTTGAGAATTTTTGGGTGATAATAGTGGCTCCACTAGGGATAGTGTGCCCCAGTGGTACACTAAGAACCGATAGCTCTAGTGTTGCTATCCATCCTTTAGAATAAAAATCTTAAATTCTACCCAATATTCTCCCCAAGCTTTAATGATTTTTGCAAGAGGGACTCAAACTGCACCTACTAAAAGATGCTCAGTGAAACTACCCTAAGCTTATTTGCACATTCCTACCTACCCTATCAGCTACAATTTCCACTTTAGGTCAGGCAACATGATATTTCCAATAAAACCAATCAATTGTCTTTTCTAATGCTTGAGGCTCTTGACTGCATTCGACCTCAAAATAACCATGATAGTGAGATGACCAAATCAACTTATAATGTATCTGATCTTCATAATGCAAATGAAAATGAAATACTGGTGTGCAAAGCTTTGCCATCTATTCAGTTATAGGGTCAAAGAGGACATGGTTAATTTGATGATCATCATAACATTCTATATCTTCAGACAACTGATTCTCAGCCACACAAGATTCCTTTGATATGCTATCCAACTGCTTTTCTAAATGATTCCCACAAACAATGTAGTTTTCCTCATTATTGTGATCATTCTTTGATGTAAGCTGCTGCAAAGTATGACATAAAAAATCACCCTTTCCTATGACTGAAGGATATAAAAGCTATCTTCCAGTATTTCTTCTTGGTGTTTGCAATGATTTTCATACTCTTTATGATAAAAAGACTGGCAAGTTTGCTACATCTTTACATTAATCTTAGAGCATGTAACGTGGTTTTCATAAGTAAACCCCTGCTGATTTTCATGTTGCATTTTATGGGATGTTATCCTTTCTTCTTGGTGTTGAAATGTATTTTTATGAAGAGCCTCTAAAATTTCTTCATCCATGAATTCATCATCATCATAACAATCCTCCAAATATTGAATAAAACTCACAGAATGTTTATAGCAATCTTTGACCAGCAATAAGGAGGGATGACACTGTTTATACATCTCATAGAATACATCATGGAAATTAGCAAGAGAATATAATGAACCATTTTCCAAGCCTTTATACCAAGACCATGATTTTCCTTCTAAAGTGGTCATAAACATCTTCATGAGACAATCTTCAGGGAACTGAACCTTAAGACTGTGTAAATTCATATGGAACCTAACCAAATGAAGAGAAACATTGTCTTTCTTTTCATCTTTGAATATTGGAAGATCATCTAAACATTCAACCTTTGGCATAGGATTTGGAAAACCAAGGAAACTTCATCAAGCTACTAATCTTCTAGTAGTGGAGTCACATTCCAATTTGTTATTTGATGTGTGGAGTCACCAAGGTAGATGCAGCCTCGAATAGCTTCCTGAGCTCCTACTACCTTCAAAAGCTCAGCTTCTTGATTTCGGGAATGAGTAATCTTCAAGCTCCCGGCAGACGCACCAAAATGTTATCACCAAAATTAGGCCCTAATAGGCTACTCATCAAGTCAATCTCAGTGTAACTATTTCAAACCAATCTTTTGGCTGAGGCTTAGCCTCCTCAACCTGAGAGGGCTCTCTAAAGGGTTAATGATATTGATTAAAGATATAGATAGATGCCTATCTCTATGGTTTGTGATTTTATATGTTTATAGGTTGAAAGATGGAGACTTTCTAACATTGGGCTATGGAGTCAGTGACAGAGTAAAATATAACAAATAGCTCTTCTTATAAAACTGAGGCTTGTATATACTTCAATGAAAGAGTAACACATTCAGGAAAGTTTCAATAACTTGAATTTCATAGAAGTCAGAGCACGTGGGCATGAATTCTGAGTAATGATACATCAAGGTATTCAAAAGGAAAGTATTAAAAGTGATTCATCAAAGTTTAATACTTAAAGGAAGTCAGAGCATGAATAACCATGAATTTTGAGTAATAAGTATTAAAAAATTTCGGAAAAACATCCAAAGATAGGACCCAAGAACTCAATTCACCATAGTTTAACACTTAAAGGAAGTCAAAGCATGTTCCTCCATGAATTTTGAGTAATAAACGTTAAGACTATGGAAGTAAAACATATCAAAGATAAAAGATAAAGCTCACTGAAGTACACTAAGAATCTCAGATTCTGAAAAGTTAAACTGCTTCTGTACATATCAGTCCCTTCATAGCATTTACAAAAGTATTCCTTTTCTATCACATTTTTCCCTTGTGTACATCGAAGTTTACATTACTTATAGGAATCTAGCCTTTACAACAAGTCTGCCAAGTAGCTAGACCATTAGACTTTACAACTGACACCTAACTACTAACTAGATTCATAAAACTAGGACTGACACCTTTTCGAATTAAGAGTTAGAGTCCTACTATGACTCAAACACCTAATTATTAGATTTAAACCAAACTGATACAAATCTTCCTCAAAAAGAACCCTATATTTTAACCATGCTGACCATCAACCAAACATTAATATTCTGACTGCCTTCATGAAGTTATTCTGCCTATCATTAAGGAGATATCAGTTTGATGACCTGGCACATGTAAACTAGTGTCTTCAAACTCCTTTAACTGAATATCTCCAGTTGTCAAATGAATGATTTGATACTCTTTTTCATGCTCTGATACTCTTTTTCAGGCTAATGTGGAACTGCTTTAAGTATGTTTTACCTTTCTCCCTCCTCAAGAAACAACCTTTTCACCTTCATCCACTTCATCAACCAATAAAAATAACTCAGTTTTTCCTTAAAAAGAAGGTTGCACTCCTGAGCTCCTATCTCTTGATCCCTGATAGATGTTACAAAAATGGAGGAGGTTTTTGTAGATAAGATTTTTTATAAGAAAAACCTCTATCAGGTTTTTGAAAACCAGCTTCAGCTATCTGGAATCTGCATTATAAAATCATGTATAAAACAGTAAAAATTCTAAATTCTGAAAATAGGTCTCAAAGGAAACTTCGAATCTCCAAATTGGTAGCATTTGGGGGAAATTTGAAAGAGGTTTTTGTTCTTTGTTATGTTCTTAGAAAAAACTCCTTCATATTTTTGTAATTCATCTTCATTTTCCTGAAAATTCCTTTTGAAACCAACAACTCAAAACAGTCCAAGAAATACACAAATCCCCTTGTAGCTCCTGGTAGAAATACATGTAACCTGTCTGGATGAAAGCTTGTGTGAAGCTGAGATCGTTCATGATCAGTTAAAGCTATATAGGCTCCTATCCAAACACATAGCCTTATTTTTATGCTTTCATATTCATGGCAATTTCCCTTTATAACCCAAACTACCCTCTTAAAATTATGACAGTTGTAAAAAAAACTATTTCGACAGCAAGCTATTTGTCACAAAGTTAACTTTTCAAAGGTGACAGTTGACTGATACATGCAAAGCTTGAAAGTTAAATGACAGAGAGGAGCTTGGGTAACTTGTTTAAGGAATGATATTCGAATGTGGAGAGAAAGGTGACAAAATGAGGGAGTGGAAAGCAAAAAGTGAGATGGGATTTATTTAGAAGCATGACTTTGAAACTCTCAAAGATTAACCATTCATCATTATGGAGAAAAATGTTATATACTGAAACAGCTTTTGTAGCACATTTAGTTTGAGTCATCAATTTCTCCCACCTCATAATGAATTTAAATAAAATGAGAAACCTCTTTCATTTTTCAAAAATGAGTTTTCAATTGCTCAGGAACCCCCTTGGAAGTTGACTACTAAAAACAAAAAAACAGGGTTTTTGCCTCATAGTGTGCTACGAAATTAGCTTTTTTTCATAGCACAAATCACCTTTTTTGAATTAGATGCGCTATGAAACTTTGGATTCCTATATGATTGCAAAAATTTAACCCTAAACTTAATGGAATGACTTCTAAATGGAAAATGTGACTTATTTTATCATGAAGTGAACCTAAAGAACTTTATTTGGAAATGAAAGATGACATTTTAAGACTTAAAACCCTATCACTTACCCTTTTATCAAGACTAAAATGACTTTTAGACCTCCTTGAAATCATGACCAAAAGCAGAGTTGACACAATGATGTTTTGAGAATTTTTGGGTGATAACAGAGATGGTGACAATGGGATGAAACAACCAGGGCTCATTTGGCAAAAATTGGCTTATAAAAATGGCAATCACAAGATGTAAAGTGGGAATGGTTTCATTTTTACACAAGCTTGAAAAATGGGAAACTATGCTTGAGTATACTTTGAAGATGGTTTCATTTTTTCACAAGCTTGAAACATGAGAAAAAACTATGCTTGGATTTGGTTTCATTTTTACATAAGCTTGAAATGAGGATAAACTATGCTTGAGGATGGTTTCATTTTTACACAAGCTTGAAACCAAGATAAACTATGCTTGAGATAAGTCTTCATGCCCCCAGCATACTAAGACGACAACAATTCGAGGTACATATTTTGTTGACAAGGTTGTCATCTCTATGAACCGAGACAATCCCTCTAGCCTAATGAGTGGGTCTAGCAACTGAAGTGACAATAAACTATACATCTTCCTAGGTTACAATTGAAAAGAAGAATGAAGGAGATGGCCTACCTCATTCTGATGCTATTCCGATTTCCTTTGTTGAAGGGCCTCAAACCACTTGTGTCACGAAATTGTTCTTTCTTTTCTCAGCATTTATGTACCTGCACAAGTGATCAAGAGGAAACAATGCATGCCAAACCCAATAGAAAATCCAATAACAAGCTACTTAACTAATCAAGGAATGTCAATCTAAGTAATACATTAACATATATATTTTGGGAAGATGAACCAGAAGTTGTATACTATTATAAAATAAAGGGAAGCTTACAACCAAAGCCTTGATGTTGATAAGTTCTCCTTGAGTGGTAATCCAATTCCAAGCCAAGAACTCTCCAAGAACTCCTTCTCCAAGTCAAATGAATAGCCTCTACGCACAATCTTATCATAAGGGTGCAAATATACATAGACCAACAAGCCTCTAACCTTACCAACCATTTGGAAATGGGCGAGGATGAATTTATAGGCTGGGAAACGGAGTTAGGACATCTACAAAGATAGGATTAGGACCTCATCTCAAGGAGGTAGCTCATAGGGATAAGACAAAGAGGCCAAGTTGAGAGGATTCGACCTCATCTATGTGAAACAACCTCCAACTTGCCGCTCTGTAAGATTCTCGATCACAAAGCTTCTCATCCTCTTTGGGAAAATTACCTTTTTGGGATGATCACGGGTATGCAATGGAATAGAGCGATGCCATCATTGGTCAAGTACAGTGCAACGGGCGACCATCATTGTTTTAAGCCTTATAAAAGTGATGAGCCTCATTTTAGGGTTTTAAGACCTATTTCTTCAGGGAAAGCTCAAGGAATTTTCCAATCGAAGTCTTAGGAGGGATTTGAGTTTTATACATGGATGAGTATATTGTATAATGGTCAAGTTTTGGGCACTTCGAGGTATGTCACAGGGAATTGCAGGAGGTGTGACAAAATATTGTGTAACAGATGCACCCTAAAGCATGAAGGCAGAACGAGGAGTGATGGATGAGATGCTTTACGATCTCTTGCAAGGATGAGGACACACACTGTCAGGATCCCTCCAAATCAAGGACGCATATACATATTTGAGATCAAGACATGAAAATACGACATGGACGTAGCCATCTGGATGATGAAGAATATATGAAAAGATCCATGGTATGGCACAGCCATCGAGATAATGAGGATCATCATAAATATAAATTCCCACGGTATGGTCACAACCATTCATACAGTAGAAACATGTGTACAATCATGAACAACATATAACTCCATGCAACTTGACTCATATTAGACAACACCCGGGGTCTTGCACTCCATCCCAACCCGATCAAAGTATGAATTCTAACATGCGAATGAATGTGTTGAAGTTGAACATGATAGAAAACCACTTGATTACCAGCCAATGATGTAAACCGTTAATAGGTATGAGAGAAACCACCAATAATGACAATGACTCTCAAGGCACAATAGTACAATCCATGAATGTGATAATGAAGCTGAAGTTGAACACTCATGGAATCATCCGATCGAAAGCCAATGATGAAGGCATGTCGTCAGATGCGAATAACTTGCCATTAAGGCATGCAAGCTCTAAGGTACTAAGATCCATCTACATATGTGCCCCCCCCAACATAGTCTTATTGACCAGGTATTTCAGCGCAGAATGGTCAGTATACATCTTGAAATGTCCTCCAAGTAAATAGTGTTGGTATTTTTGGAGTGCGTACACCATCACTAATCCCTCATGCTCGGTGGTGGAATAGTTCTTTTCTACTGTCGACAATCTTAGACTTGCAAATGCGATCGAGTGATCCATGCCCTCCGTTCCCTCCTGTGTGAGTATTGCTCCCAACGCAATACATGATGCATCAACATGTACATGAAACTCCACATCCCATTTTGGGAAGACTAGGATTGGAGCGGAGGCCAATTTCCCCTTCAGGACATCCAAACTCTTCATGGAATCATCATTCCAGCAATATGTAACATCCTTTTTTAATAGCTTTTCCATTTGCATTTTTATTTGGGCATAGCTTTTGATGAACTTCCTATAGTATCCTGTATGCCACAAGGTATTGCACATCTATTTAACACTTCGCGGTGCTTCCAAATTTAGAATAACGGCAAGCTTCGCAGGGTCCACCATCAGTCCTTGTTTGCAGACCACATGTCCCAGCAGGTTTCCAAAGGGAACGAGGAATGTGCACTTTTGAAGGTTCAATGCAATCTAGTGACAGTGGCAAGTATCTAGCATCAAGCGTAAGCTTGCTACATGGTGATTAACTAATCCGAAGACAGTCTAATCATCCAAATAGACCTCCAAGAACTTGTGGATATTCTTTGAATGTAGCCACAACGATGTGCGAAAAAATGGTTGGCGCATTCTTCTGTCCAAACGGCATAATGGTGTATTGAAAGCAGCCACATTCCAATGCGAAGGTCGTTTTGCTCCTGTCTTCCGGCGCGATCTTGATCTGATGGTACCCTAAGAAGCCATCCGTGAATGAGTATGCTTCCTGGCCACCAACATTCTCCAGTACTTCATCTATGAATGGTGTTGGGAATGGATGATGTACAAAGGCGTCGTTCAGCTTCCTGAGGTCAACACATATTCTTATTTCACCCTTCTTCTCTTTCTCCTGCATGACCATAGGACTCACCCAGTTAGATTCTTCCACTGGCTCAATAACTCCGGCTATGAGCATTTTGTCTAATTCTTCACTGACCTTTTCCTTATATTTCAAATTCAAGTGGTAAGGCCGCTGCTTAACCGACTTCGAGTCGGGTTTCAAGGTGATCTTCATCATTCCTAAGTTGCCAACGATCCCTTTTAAGTCCGTAATTTTGGTTGGAACAAATATTGGTACTCGTGGAGTAACTCAGTGACCTTATCCACCGTGGCATCATCCCAATAGTCCCCAAGCATTGTGTACTTCGGCTCCACCTTCATTCCAATGTTTACTGCTTTTTTTTAGTGGCATGGTGATGTCGGGATCCTCAATCGATGGTCCTCGAACCTCACGACAACCTTCTATTTCTAGAATGTTGATATTTCATGGGTCCTCATCATCCTCCTCAACATTTATGTCATAACACTCTAGTGCACAGCTCAACTGTGTCACCCACTCTGGCTGGAGTACTTCCAGGGGCTCCTGGGGTGTTTTGAAGATAGCTACTTTTACTGCCTATAGCGCATCGTCAACAGTATCCCACCAATGATTTTCAAGTGTGAAAGTTAATAGAAATCCCTCATGCAATATATCCCATTCACTTGTACCATGGCAGAGCTCCGTCTCAGTATACCAATTCATGGGTATGACATCTAGGGTATGATAGAACAAATGTACCCATTCAAGCTATGGCTCTTCCCCATAGGCCTTGGTCCATTTCACGAGGTGTGTACGTGGATCATCCTGTCCGTCATACTTGTCTACTAGCCACATCTGCGGTTTCCCAAATCGTAGGTGCATCATCCTGCTTCATCCGTGCCAATCCTCAATACTTCTCTGATGTGTACCCCACTACCTTGCAGGCATCGTGCACAGTGCCCATTTCAGAGCATCGAACTGCTGCTGTTTCGGCACTATGCTTTCAAATTTGTTCAGGAATTCATCCACTGCTGTCAACCCGTAGTATCTAGGCAAATCCCTTATCTCCGTTGTCATGCATTACAGTGATCTAAATATTAGGTTACAATTAAGCATGGTTACCTCATGTAACCAGTTCTGCCATCGTTCTATTTCTTCGTCTGAATCCGAAGTGCAAGAGCTTTCGTGCTCCCATGAAATCCTACCATCTACTGTTGGATTCACCCAATCTTATTCTCGCATGGTTATCTTGTCGATACAATCGAGATCATCATCATTATCATCGTCACACACTAGTTCAGTGTATCGCTCTCCTTCAACCAGATCTAGCAGTACCACTACGCGTAGTGACTTTTTCTCAAAAATAATTTTGCACTTCTTTAGATTTATGACTCCATTCATATCAGTGGCCCAATCTATGCCTAATAGCACGGGATAGGGATTTCTATCATCGACAATCTCTATCACTTTGGAATCCACCAGCGTACTCGCACATTCAATATCCACTATTACCCCTTGCAATCTCCCCATGGGTAGGATCTTCTGCTGGTTCGCCATTCACAACTAAATAGGGGACCATTGTAGCGAGGGTCTACCCATGCATTCCCATGTTTGTTTCGGCAGTACGTTCGCGTCCGATCCAAGATCCAGAATTACCTGATCCATTTTGTACTCTCTGATTTATCTCATTTCCCTTCCTGTGTGCAATGCATGCTTTCGAAGTTTTCGGACCACGCATGGTTCTCCTAACCCCGTGCACCTAGTGATAATTTCCAGTAGTCCTTTTATAGCATTGTTGTCACGTAGCAGTTTCATGCATGTCTCCAGAAAGGTAGTGAGCATTGAAGGATCCATCCCTAGTTCTAGTTGATCCTCACTACCTAAAGTGGAGGCCTCCGTGAAGCTCTTCTTAGCTTCCATGAACGTCCCCTTTGCACACTCCAAATCAAATTCAGGTTCCTTTGTAGGAGCCTTGTGAACCCACACACTTTCTTCTAACTACTTACCTTTATCATCACTAGTGGTGATACCGCTTCTGAGCACTATGTTTACATTCGGGTCTTCTTCGCACGGCTCAGACCTCATCATTTTCAAATTCTGAGTCAGGGGAGGCTGGAGTACCCCTTTTTCACGTAGCCTCACTATAAATGTAGGGTAGTCTTCTGCCTCATGATCAAACTGAGTATAGTATAAACATGATGTTCTCGTCGGGTTCATACAATCGCGGGCATAGTGTCCTGGCCCTCTGCAATTGTAACAAATTAGTTGTCTGCGACCCCTTCCTAGTCCCATTCCACCATGACCTCATCCTCACCCCTCAAATCTAGCACGCACCATTCCTGAATTTGGGTCGAGAGCTTTCGATTTGGTTTGTACTTTGTAGGCAAGAGTCTAATCCATCATTATTTCGTATCTTCTATAGGTGTGCTCATCATGGCTTACCGACCTACAGAAATTACAAAACAATTGTTGGGATGTCTGCATATACTTCTGCAATAGATGACAATTATTCGTAGTGTGTTTCCCTCCAATCTGATGGATCACGCACCACAATGCAGGTGTCATGCTCGGTCCTACTTGTGCCTTAGGTCTTAACGGCATCGGTCCTCCTCCCGCCAAGTAATTCGCGAAAACTAGACAGTGGTCCTTGTCATGCCCCTAACCTTTACATTTCATGCACCATACCTCCTCACTCGCCTCTTGCCAAGGTGTCTTGTCTTCTTTTAAATTCTGCATTTCCAGACACAAATTTTGTAGTTGTGCATGGATTTTTTGGACTCCCAGACCAATATCTTGTATAGGGATCTCATGCAATCTCATTTCCATCTCCAAAGCTTCGACCTGGGTGGAAAGATTTTGTTGTGACAGCATCATCCTTAAATGCGGTGTTAGTGATGCTATAAACCATGCGTGGCGTTGTCCATCCATCAAGGTCATGTTGGCTTTGCAAATCATACTCTTCAGTCTCTGGCCTAGATCCCAGGGAGTCTCGCCCAAAGGCATCATGATTTCCTTAAACTAGATAATTGATTTTGTCTCTGATTTTGGCCTGCTAAATTCCCTATCTAGCGCAGCCTGGATTTCTGTGATTCCTGTGTTTCGATGGTCATTATAATGCTTAATGTACCATGTTAGTGCACAATCCTACAACACGCTTACCAATGTAGCCTTCTTTATATTGTCATCCATGTTTCCTTGTGCTTCCCATACTGCCCTTACCACAAACCAAAATTGGTCCAGATCTTCATTCCCTACTCCTCTGAATACCGGTAGTTTGATCGCGCTCACCATACTGAACTATTGTGGTGGCGGAGGTGGGGTGGGCAAAGATGGAGGTGAAGATTGTGAGACGAGTGGCGGTGTAGGTGGAGATGGTAAGCATGTAATTCACTGCCTTATCAGACTGACCGCACTTCTCGGCGAGACTTTCGCGAGCTCCTCCTCACTTTCCCACAAGGGTGAAATTAAGGGACTAGTTTCTAATTCTTCACTACTTCTGTTTCTGTAGATCTTCCCACTTTGTGTAGTCCCAAACATTAATTTATTAGCATAACTCTCTTTTCACACAAAAGCATCTTAATCCAAGTGTTCAAATATTTAATATACTTACCTCGCGGTCCTTTGAGGAAGCATCGTTTTGCCTCGCTGTAGCTGACGGTCATATCTATAGCGAACTCGGTGATAAATCCTCCTATAATTCGATCGAGCCAATGGTCCACAGCTCACGTGATCTTATCTTCTGACACTTCTAGTTTGCACACTAATTTCAGAGTCCACACGATTGGTTTGTCGAGTCTACACCTTCCTTGACTGTCTGTTAGCCTCAGGATCCACTCATACAGTTTAGAAGGAAAGGATGCAAAGAAAATTTCATGGATTTCCTGTTGGACACCTAATCCTCTAAGGGTTGGTGTGGAAGCTAAATAGACTAAGGAAGTCCAAGAGACCTTGGGATGTGGAACCCAACGGTCACACCATGTACTATAAATATATATCGTTTGTTAATAATAGAGGTACTCTCATGTTTATCTTTAAAATTGTGTTGCTTCCATGTGTGTGTTTAACATGGTATCAGAGCGGGCAATCTCCTGCCCTACTCAAGTATGAGCCACTTGTTTATGTGAGCATGTTATTCTGTGGCCTTTCTATACATATCAATCCTATACCTCTATTCTAGACTGCCATCTCTATAAAATCTTTGTTGTTGAATGAGTTGGTCAAGAGTTAAACGTTATACCATACCCTGAATTTTGTGAACCGCCTTAATACGCTTTCCAAAATCTATCTGCACCGGTCAGAGCGTAGGTCTCAAATTAGTTTTATATAGAGTAACTCCTCTGACATTTCTATTCCTAGTATATATGTTCTTTCTCTACGCGTTAATTGAAGTTCAAGGTTTATATTCTAAGTTATAGTGTTACTCCTGCAGTAAATTTCAGATGTATTAATATATCCGTTGAGATTATTGTGAGCACTATATCATCTAGTTCATAGCTACTCCAATCTGAGTTTGGTTTGGAATTGACTTTTGGTCTCGTCAAATTTAGGGCTCTGCCATCTAAGCCTATATGTCTATTACCTCTAAGGTAGCCTTGAATTTTTCCTCTGGTAGTGGCAAGCATTCCTTTTGAATACGGAAGCATACCTACACGGGAAAAGGCATCTTCAAAGTCTTGAATACTTGTCTGGTTCATTGTTCTATTCTATTTCAATTCATTCCAATTCCAATGGTAGACGTGAATCACTAGCCATGCATTATAAGCAGAAACTCTAGTACATCATTTTTGTGTGTTTGAAGGTCAGTCCATTCAAATTCAATTGAGAATTTTATTCTCTACACATTGTATTGAATGTTTGTGTTGACACACTAACCATAGCCCCAACTCAAACATCAAGTCACTACCTAGAGGTGTTGTGCAAGAAGGGTGTTTGTGTGAACCAATGACAGTCATCCTCAGCCTATTCATTGTCAGCTCCGTTGAAGCGAACCACCTTTCGTGGCTCTCCAAACCACTTGTCTAAACTGTGATTTGGTGTTGTGTGTCAGACTTGACTTGTGGTGTTGTCTGTCAGGCCTGATTATATCATTTCTCACTCCTCCGTGGTATTACATCGTTCACACTTCGATCCCTACCACTTCAGTTCACACTTTGGTATCGGAGCTCCTCCATACCACAGCTCCAATATAAATTGGCGGAAGTGTTAAATTTATAGCGGAACAGAGGAAAACCCGACAATTTTGAGTCAAAAGTTGAAAGGGAGAAATAGTCGTCCAATCGATAGATCGACAAATCAAACAGTCATCGCTTGGAAAAGGCACGCGGAAGACAGCCAGCGAAAAAGGTGGTCTTCGCACATCAAACATATTTCAGGGGCATAAAAAGTGGTAAGCGGTAGTCCCATTAGTCTGCCCAATTCCACTCACCATTCGACATGTAGCCACTAGAGGAGAGAGAAAAACCGCCCATTTCGGATGGGTAATTTTCACACAAGTTTTCCTTCTGGAATCGTTGAAGACTGTCAGATCCTATGAGTGCAGATCTATGGTGGAGGATGGTCGTGCAAGTTTGATTGATTGTGGAAAGGATATCAACCGTCAGATCGTGGGGTTGAAATCTATGGTGGAGAATGAACCCAATAAAGTTAAACCTTGGGAACTGTGCGAAAGCTGTGGATTGGTGAAAAGGTGAGTTTACGTGTATTCCGCTATTGGTTGATTGAACAGGTTCTTTGGGAATTAAAACGCATAGTCATTGTATGTGGTGCTCTGTGGTCTTCATATACAAAGAATGTTGATATACATTATACCTCCGTGGTCTCTGCTTCAAACTTTTGGTATCCATTAAAAGCTACTCCGTCCATTAAGTCTATGAAGGCTGCTAAACTAGCTGCCCCAGCAAAGAAGCCAATTACTAAGAAGGCTACTCCAGGTTATATACATTAACGCTATCCAAATATATACATTGTTGATAAGTTGAACATTGTTGGTATAATGCAGTTTGTAGAGATAGTATAACGCTATCCATTGTATTGTTTCAATTGCGTTTCCATGATAATAATGATGTCCAACATGATATAACACCTAAAGGCCAGCAGGGTTGACAAGTGGATGTGAAATCTTTGAATTTTCTTAACATTGGCATGAGAATTTTAATGTTGAGCATTGAGAATTGCATAAGGCAATCCCCTTGGTGTTGTATTATTCAAAATTGAGTGGGGATGATTGAAATTCCACGGCCTGGAACTACTATATTCTGCTTTGAATGCATTGAAGGCTATTGTGCACGGGTGTTATATGGTGTATGGTAGATGAAATATAGAAGCTAATCTCATTTCTGTTGGGGTCTTGTTATTGCTAGAAGAGAAGAGCCTGTGGTCTGCAAACCTGTCAAGCTAGACATTCTATTAAGGAAGCAATATTGGGCTTGCTGCATAGAAATTAAGGCACAAGACATTGTGAAGTGAGAACATGAGCAGACATCAATGTAAATTAATTCATGTTGGCAAATTAATTTTCTAAAACCATTATTATTTCTACAAGTGAATTTTTGGTCTGATTGTTTGGAAAATGGATAAAATTGGTGAAGTATTAGAGTTGTTAAGTACTGTAATACACTGAATAGTTCATGATACAGTGAAAATCAACAAGAACACTCTCTGTGATATTAAAACCTATCTGCAGTATACACAAGACAAGATAGAATTTTTGGAGCTTGAATCTCAGCTACAACAAGAAGAATTAAAATAGAGGAGTCATCTTTCTGAACCTATTTCTGTTCAAAACAATGAAACATACTCCCATAAGCCGTAATTTGATTCAGATACAGTGCCCAATAAAACAGCAAGGTTACATGCAGATGCAAAAATTCAGTCTACATTTCCCAAGCCCATCATCAGACCTTGGGAAGAACTTGTCCACAACAAGCACATAACAGGTCTTGGATATGACAAGGAGGTTTCCTTTCATATTCCAGATTACTCAAAGTCCATCTAGTTTCAGAGTGCTGGATTTCTTCATGACAGTTCACCTTCAGCTGTTCCAGATTCTACCCCTCTTCCATAGCAACAGATTGTGAAATGCCAACACTGTGACCGAGTTTGCCATCTGAAAGATCACTGTTTTGAACTTCATCCATGTAAGCACTATTATAAAACCAATCATTCTTCAAACAGATGCTTCAAAAACAAACCTCTAGCAAGAACAAAGATTCATCTTAGATGGATCGCTTCTTGGCAATGGGCATCAACAACCAAGAAGATATTCTAGTCACATGTCAGAACTTGTTCTAGAGTATTGAACAGTCTTACAGTTGAGTTTTCTCCATCATCTCACCTTGTATCTAACAGGGGGGGAAATGATGTTCATCTACAAGCTTCAAAGCCACATCAAGTGAGCCTGAGCCACAACCTTCCATACCAGATTCAGAGTTGTAGCTAGAGACAAAGATGCCCCTAAGCATGCCTTCAGTTTGTGACACCTCTTCAAAGAATTGGGAACACTTCATCTAGCAGAAGACTTCAGCTTCTTGCCATTTTTGGAAGAGTTCCAGGAATTGTATTAAGCATTCCAGAGTTGTTGGTCATCGTTAAACCATCACAAGTTGAGACTTCCCTTTTCAGGTTGAAGTTCTCCCTTTTATGCGGGGTGAGACCTCCCTTTCATGGTTGAAGGTTTCCCTCTTCAAAACATCAAAATAACTTCCTCTAGCAGAATACTTGAGCTTCATGCCAGACTTGGAAGAGTTCTGGGAACTGCACTAAGCATTCCAGTGTTGGTGGTCATCCTTAAACCACCACCCTTTATACCAACATTTCAGAGAGCACATTCAGTGATCTGAAAATCACCCTTGAGTGACCTCAGTTAATTAATTATTGAATGAAGGTATTACAGACTCATGTGTTGGTGTGTTTCTATGTTATTTTAGGCAACGAATTGATCAGATTGCAAATTACACAGACACTGGAAGATGGAAAACAGCGAGAGAAACACATTAAGAAAATACAGAACACAAAAATTAATAAGGATTTCACCCTATCCTCCAGGGCTATGTCTCTAGTTTAGCATTCAATGGTGACCTTCTTTTACTATGTCTTTAAAGCAAAGATTTACAATGAGGAGCTCAATTTGAGTCTCCTGAAACAAAATTGCTTGGCAGGGTGGTTCTTGGATTCCCCAAGCCACTAGAGTGCACAAACTCTTTTCTGTACCATCTCTTGACATTTCTGGTCTTTAATGGGAGGAGCCCAATGTGGTGCTTAGTTCCCGACATATCCTCTCAGGGATTGCTCGATGCTGCCTTATGCTGCAAGTCAACTTGGCTCTCTATCTTTCTGCTTCTTGCTTCATTATCTTTTATTTTCTCTGTCTTCGTCTTCTTCTCTATGTTTCTTCCTCTCGATGTCCTTTATTCTTTGTCTTTGTTCATGTCTTTAAAGCCAATCGATCTCATGACTACTCGCTTCCTCTTCCACCCCCGTCGGATCACCTATTGCTGCTCACTTGGGGTTCCTTGTCTCTACGTCATCATCAACAACTCACAGGGAGTGGCCACTTGTCCTCTTGCGAACTGCACCAGCTCTTCTTCGTTGGTTCGATTTTTCAGTTACACCGTGGAATGAGTCATCCGCCAATTTGGCGTCAAATTGGATGGCAAGATTCTCTCTGTCGCAGATTAATCCCCTATTAAATCTAGTTCCTCCATAGGGCACGATCTCCATTGTTAGATCTGGAGCCCCCAGATCCTATGAAATTCACTCATTTCACACAGTTGACTTGCTCGACCGTTAGCATGCGATGAGCGGTGGTTTTCTCTCTCATCTGCCTGCCACACGTCGGGCGCTAAATGGAATCGCTCGTTTTTCTCCAAATCCGCTTACCGCCTAAGGGTGTCCCCAATATACTGCCGGTTTTGGAGCACACGTCCTACCTTTAGCCTTTAGTGCTTTCCCCACGATTTTCCCGACTTCCATGCGACTGAGCACACGGGACCTTTCCTTCTGAAGGTGTTTTGCCCAGCGATGCATGATTAGTGTTAATCGCACATCAGAAATGGCCCTCTTTTCCTGATCTGGGCTTCCCAAGTGCCAGTTTTGCCTCCTATGTGGTCTCCATGGGCCTTGGTCATCGCACTTTGACCGAGGTCCTCGTCGTTCCTCGCTAGCTGCCAACTGTTACTGTCTAGAGGTCTTCCTGATCACTCTATGCTCTTAATTTCGACATTTTTGTCCTGATTTGATACAGTAATAGTACTGTGATAATCTTCATGGATCCAATTCGAATCATGGCCTTCCCACTGAAAAATCTTTTGGACCACCAAAAGTTGGTTTTCAAGCATCGACTAAGTGAGGGTACTGTTGTCTCACTTGTCCAATCTCAATCCACTTTGCACTACTCAGCTTTGAACCCTTGAGCTCTACTATGAGGTACTCAACATCTCCTCTACGTGTCATCCTCACCTTCCTATCCATAATTGTGTCTTCTTGCAATTCATTCAGATATTCAGGTAGCAGTTCATCAATAGAAGGAAATTGACTCAGCTCTTTGGGATCCTCAATTAGTGAGGGTTCAAACAATCTCAAGCAATCTGCATTTACAACTAAGTAGATGTGCATGTTAGCTGGTAGATCAAGGCGAAAAGCATTCTCACCAATCTTCTCAAGTATTTTGAAAGGTCCATACCTTATGGGCTTTAGCTTTTTACCTTCACTTTGCATCCTATCCTTGCTGATATACAACTAGACTTGGTCACCAACTTGGAAACTATGCTCCATCTGATGCTTGTCATGCCTTGCCTCATATTTGGCTTGGCTCTTTTCCAGCTATTCCTGTACTGCCTGGTGGATCTCTTGGATTTGTTCAATGAACCTAGTTGCCCTATCCACATCACTGTGTCCCTCAACTATGGTATCTTTACCAAAGACAAAATCCAAAGGAGACCTTGGTGTGAAACCAAAACAGGTCTCAAAAGGAGATCTCTGTGTAGAAGAATGTTTTGCTTGGTTGTAAGCATGCTGCACATAACACAAATGTTCATCCCAAAGCTTAGGATGTTTGCTGCAATATCCTCTGAGTAACTGGATCACTGCCCTATTAACTACTTCTATCTGGCCATCAGTTTGTGGATGAAAAGCTATGCTTTTCTTCAGTTTTGTGTCCATTAGTTCCCACAGACTTGACCAAAAATTCCCCACAAATCGGGTGTCTTGATCAGATACAATGGAAGTGGGTAGTCCAAAATGAACTCATACATGTTCAAAGAACAGTTTTGTAGTTTGTTCAGCTGTAATCTGCTTATTACAAGGTATCAAAATACACATTTTGCTAAACCTATCCACAACAACATATAGATAATCGTTACCTTTCCTAGATTTAGGTAGTCCTCCAACAAAATCCATGGAAACACTTTCCCAAGGGTGAGAAGGAACTAGTAGTGGAGTGTACAAGCCTAGTTTTCTATTGATGGGCTTGCTTTTAGCACACATAATACACCCTCTTACATATCTGGAAACTGTCTCATTAATTTTTGGCCAATAACAAAATCTTTGTAGCTGTGCAACTGTTTTACTTACCCCAAAGTGACCCGATATCAAAGAAGTGTGTGCTTCTCTAATTATCTTTACTCTCCCAGTTTGTGGAATGCATAACTTCCCATGATGGTATAAGAATTGGTCCTTCACATGATAGTCCAATTCTTCTACCCGTTTGCCTTGACTCAAAGTTGCATATACATCTTTAAAGTCTATATCTTGAGCATATTGTTCAATGTATCTTTCATGTAGCACAGAATTATTCTTAAGTATAGTAGATGCATTTATAATGGATCTAGATAACACGTCTGCAACTTTATTGTGTATGCCCTTTTTATATCTAATGGCTAAATGAAATTGTTGTAGAAAACCCATCCATCTATAGTGTCTTGATTGCTGCAACTTAGTTTGGGAGTGTAGATATTGAAGTGGTTGATGATCAATATGTATTACTGTCTCTTTGCCCATTAAGTAATGTTTCCACTTTTTCACACTCTGAACTAATGCATACAATTCTTTATCATATGTAGGATAGTTAACTACTGCAGGATTAAAAGTCTCAGAATGGTAACATATGGTTTATCGTGCTGTGTCAACACTGCTCCCATGGCATAGTCATTGGCATCTATTTGGATCTCAAATGGTCTTTGAAGATCAGGCAGTGCTAATACAGGTGTTGCACTAATCTTTTCTTTCAAGGTGTCGAAGGATTTCTGATGTTTGCCTCCCCACTGAAACACCTTGTTCAATCCTGTTAAAGCATGTAAGGGAGCTGCAATTGAGGAAAATTTAGAAATGAACTTCCTCCAATATTGTGCTGCTCCTAAGAAGCTTCTCACTTCTGTAGCAAACTTGGGTGTAGGCCAGTTTACAATGACTGCCACCTTAGATGGATCTATCTTCAATTCACCACCCCATACTATATGACCCAAATAATTTAGAGATGTTTTGCCAAATTCACATTTTGAGAGTTTAAAATGAAGTTTTTCTCTTTTCAAAACATCTAGTGTCTACTTAACATGCTTTAAGTGTTCTTCCCATGTTTTACTAAAAATCAAAATGTCATCCAAATACACATTAACAAAATCATCAAGAAAATGTCTGAGTACATCATTCATTAATCTCATGAAAGTAGCAGGAGCATTAGTTAAGCCAAAAGGCATAACCAGCCACTCATACAATCCCTGCTTTGTTTTGAAAGCAGTCTTCCATGCATCTTGTTCTGCAACTCTGACCTGGTGGTATCCACTATACAAGTCTAGCTTGGTGAAATAAACAGCTTCTTTCAATTGATCTAAAAGATCATCTATGTGAGGAAGGGGATAACGATTTTTTATTGTTATCTTATTGAGTGCTCGGTAATCAATGCACATTCTCCACGAGCCATCTTTCTTTCTCACCAAAACAATTGGTGACCCACATGGTGATGTGCTAGGCCTGATGAACCCCTTCTCAAGCAACTCCTGCACCTGCTTCTTGATTTCATCATTCTCTAAAGCAAACAACCTGTACATTCCAATGTTAGGCAAAGGAGCATCTTGCTGCAAAATAATATCATGTACTATTTCCTTTTTGGGTGGCAGACCTCTAGGTTCTTGAAACAAGATATCATATTCTGAAACAACCTTTTCTAAATCAGCTTGTTGTTTGGCATTACAGCCCTCAAATACATTGGTTTTATCAGGTTTCTTTTCCTTTACAGCCATCAGTAAGAATTGTTTGCATGAATTTATCATTCTTTTCATCTGCCCTGAGTTTATGAGAGTATAATTATTCTTGAGCTTGTGAGCTCTTACAAAGTATTTGATTCCATCTTTAACAAGTAGATACTTGTTCCCAGCTCTATAGAAAATGGCTTTTCTATCATACAAGTAAGGACTTCCTAAAACAATTCCACATATATCCAAAGGAATTATGTCTAACTCAACCTCATCTACAAATGTTGACCCAAAAGAAAACTTGAGTTTTCACTATCTAGTCACTTGTAGTTGTGCTTTATCATTCAACCATCCTAATGGGTATGGTTTCTTGTGAGGTGTAGTTACTAATCCCAATTTCTTTACAATTGCTTCAGAAATTAAATTTACTTGTGAGCCGCTATCAAACAAAGTATCAATATTTTGATGTTTGAAAATGACTCGAATATGAAAATTCTCATGTCTTTTTCTCTCATTTTCTTCATCTTTAAGAGATTGTGCAGAATTACTAGTAGATGCTTTAGAATTCTTACCTTTTATACCTGTGGTTGCAATGATTGTTTCATCTCCCGAGTCTGACCCCAAATATTTCTTAATAGCTGCAGCAATCTTTTTCTTCTTGCCCTCGAACTTCTTAGGTCTCAGCTTTGGATGCAAAATCCAATAGTGCTCATCATCATGCCCATCCTTTTTACAGTGAGTGCATGAGGCTTTGCTTTTTTGTACAGTGTTAGCCTTCCTTGCTTTCTAATTATGCTTTCTTTTCTCCTTGCTCTTACTTGCAGTGGGTTGGGGTGGTCCCCCAACTTCTGGATTTCCATTCTTTCCTCTAGCTTCTAGATGAGTAGCTTGTACAGACACCTCATCTATACTAGTGGGATTAAACATGAGGATGGTGTGCCTCATGTAGCTGTGTAGACCACCAGTGTACTTCAACAAAGTCTCTGGTGAGTCTAATGAGATTCCTAGAATCAATTCTCTCTTTCTAATTCTTGAGTGTAACCTTGCACACTTTGCCCTTTTAACTATCAAAGAGTTTGCCAACTCATCATGGCTTGTTGCATGTAGGCCAATGGATAGAACTGCTTTTTGATTGTAGACACAAATTCACTCCAGACAGAGATAGTCTTACCATGTCTTTTCATGTCAGCTTGGGTTCTGCCTTCCCACCAAACCAAGGCAGTGCCTCCAAGGTGTAGGATTACGAGCTCAATCTTGCTCTTGTCTGAGTCGATGTTCTACACTCTTCAATACACATCAATTTTTCTAATACAGTTGTCAAACTTTTCTGCATTTAAGTCTCCATCATATATAGGCAAATCAAATTTAACATCTAACTTGATCAAAGATGCTTTCTTGTTATGTACAAGGCTATTAGGAAGTGTGAGAAAGCTTTCCTCTTTCCCTTTTCCTTTTGAGTGGTCATGGGAGTGAGACTCATCTTCTCCTTTGTCTTGTCTAGAGCCTGATGAATCTTCACCCCTATGTTTTCTAAAGTCCCTATACATCTCTTCTACCATGGACTTTATGGCTAGGAAACTTTCTATGAATTGAGGGTCTAGCCCCATAGAACCTTCCTTTGACATTGTCTTCCAAGGATAGACTCTCCCAATTTCAGGATTAGTTTCGACCAACTCTCCTTCTCCTAATTTGAACTTTGATCTAGTGAGCATTCAACAGCTAAATCAACACAAGCTTGTCTAACCTTACAGCCTAGAGCTCTGATATCACTTGATCTAAAAATAACCCTTGAGTGACCTCAGTTAATTAATTATTGAATGAAGGTATTACATACTCATGTATTGGTGTGTGTCTATGTTATTTTAGGCAACGGATCGATCATATTGCAAAATACACAGACACTGGAAGATGGAAAACAGCAAGAGAAACACAGTAAGCAAATACATAACACAAAAATTAATAAGGAGTCCATCCTATCCTCCAGGGTTATGTCTCCGGTCCAGCTTTCAATGGTGGCCTTCTTTTATGTCTTTAAAGTAGAGATTTACAATGAGGAGCTCAATTTGAGTCTCCTGAAATAGAATTTTTTGGCAAGGTGGTTCTTGGATTCCCCAAGCCACTAGAGTGCACAGACTCTTTTCCGTACCATCTCTTGACCTTTCTGATCTTTAATGGGAGGAGCCCAATGTGGTGCTCAGTTCACGATAGATCCCCTCAAGGATTGCTCGATGCTGCCTTATGCTATAGGTTAGCTCAGCTCTATGTCTTTCTGCTTCTTGCTTCACTGTCTTTTCTTTTCTCTGTCTTCATCTTCTTCTCTCTGGTTCTTCCTCTCGGTGTCCTTTGTTCTCTGTCTCTATTCATGGCTTTAAATCAAATCGATCTCATGACTGCTCGCTTCCTCTTACACCCCAGTCAGATCACCTGCTACTACTTGCTTGGGGTTCCCTGTCTTTGCATCATCATCAACAACTCACAGGGAGTGGCCACTTGCCCTCTTGCGAACTGCACCAACTCTTCTTCGTCGGTTCTATTTTTTGGTTACATCATGGAATGAGTCATCCGCCAACTTGGTGGTCAAATTGGACGTCAAGATTCTCTCTGTCGCGGCTTAATCCCCTATTAAATCTGGTTCCTCCATTGGGCACGATCTCCACCATTAGATCTGGAGCCCCCAGATCCTACGACATTCGCTCATTTCGTGCGGTTGAATTGCTCGATTGTTAGTGTGCGATGAGTAGTGGTTTTCTCTCTCATCCACCTGCCACGCGTCGGGCGTTGAATAGAATCGTTCGTTTTTCTCCAAATCTGCTTACCGCCCAACGATGACCCCGATATACTGCCAGTTTTGGAGCGCAGGTCCTGTCTTTAGCCTTTAGCACTTTCCCCATGGTTTTCTCGACTTCCATGTGACCGAGCGCTCAGGGCCTTTCCTTCTCGAGGGATCAGAAATGGCCTCCTTTTCCCAATCTGAGATTCGTAGGTGCCATTTTCGCCTCTTGCGCGGTCTCCATGGGCCTCGGTCAATCCACTTTGACTGAGGTCCTCATCGTTCCTCACTGGCTACCAACTATTATTGTCTAGAGGTATTCCTGATCACTCTGTGCTCTTAATTTCGAAGTTTTTGTCCTAATTTGATCAGTCATGGTACTGTGATAATCTTCATGGATCCAATTTGGATCATTCAGCCTAGTGTTGCCATGCACTTTTGCACGTTTTGTATTACAGCTCTCTTATTGGACTCATACATAACCCTTCAGATTAATGGGGGGAATGTTGGAAACCTAATCCTCTAAGGGTTGGTGTGGAAGCCAAATACACTAAGGAAGTCCAAGAGACCTTGGGATGTGGAACCCAATGGTCACACCATGTACTATAAATGTATATCATTTATTAATAATAGAGGTACTCTCATGTTTATCTTCAATATTCTGTTGCTACCATGTGTGTGTTTAACATATCCATATATAAGTAGCACTCCAACCAGTGGTCCTTAGATACTTGCAAATTCCTATTTTCCTGTTCAGGGGTGATTTAGCTAAACAAATATCGGTACTACTAGCCCTTTCGGCAACAGTTCGTGGAGCGCGGACTGAGGTCTCACCTGAAGTAGTATGGGAGGGTGTTAGAACGAGGTTTTCGCACCCTAGAGATGTTTGATGATTTTAGGTGGTCCTTGGTTTTACCCTGCATGTACGTCGCTACGAGCATCTATCAGTGCCTCGCAGCCTGTGATGTTGCCTTCGCACAACCCTACTCGGGGCCCAATCCATGTTATTACCCAATTCCTTACTAATAACCTGATATGAGTTGATCACTTAGCTTATCTGTGTGTGTGTCTAGTTATACTTAATAGTGTTCAACATTCATATAAGTGCGCACGATAAAAAAAACAGTACAATTGCATATGGTATCAAAAAGGAAATAACACAAGAATAGATATACAAGATTTGGCATCAAACTTCTCGTTATTATTCTTCCTCCTTGGTTACAGAATTGACTCCGCCTTGCGCACTCAGCTGCAGGGGTCCGACGCACTCAGCTGTGAACTCTACTAGGCCTCTGTGCACTTAGCTGCAGAGCCTCTTCCTCCTACTATGACCCAAAGCACTTGGATTCTTACTCTATGCTCGCTATCTTCTAGACTTCATTTGGTTTTCCACTTTTTTCTTATTTTACAACTTAGAGGCTCGCTCTATTTATACAATCCCATTGTTCGCAGACCATGGGTATGCCGACACTACATTCAAAACTTAGGGCAGACAACCCTCTGACTCTAGCATACAATTTGTGCTCCGCACCGGCAATTCGTGGAGTCTTTACAACAATAGTACTCAAACTTGGGCTTTGAGCCCCAAAACATGTTGTGGGGGGATTCCATGCCCAACACAGAGCCTACGTGAGCAGCTTAATGCTGAGCCTGGGAGAGCAGTTTGACGCAAAGAAGATCAGAAGGATTCTGGGGAAGAATAAGTGCTTCATATGGGGTAGTACTTGGTCAAAGGGTGTCTGTAAAATTTCTCATTCCTATTTTGTTGATTGTATTTGTACAAGAAAAATTGTTGAAGAATAATAAAAACCCTCATTTGCTGCATTGGTTTTCCCACATTGGGTTTTTCCATAGATGATTGTCCAAAAATAATTGTGTCATTGTGGTTGTATTTTTTCCAGTGTATTTCCTTACATTTACTTTCTGCAATGTTTTAATTATGAAGGCTGCAGTAGAATATATTTCGATATTTGTCGTAAGAATACTGTAGATAACTTATTTATGAGGTAATGAGTAGAAGAAATAATATTAATCACTACAGGAGGATTGCTATTTAGAAATTTTCACATGGTATCAGAGCTACATGGAAGCAGAAGAGAGAAGTCGGAGGACCGAGCATTGAAAGGAGAAGGGAAATTGAAATTTCTGCAAGGGTAGAAATTTGAATCTCCTAGAGGATTACGCCATTCAAGCCAAGGAGATTGTATTTCATGGGAAAATTCTCTCTGAGTGAGTCGACAGAGAGGTAAGTCTTTCCAATCGAAATTTATCAATGGTAGAAGGTACAATGCAGCAAAAAATTCAGCAAGGAGAGTTGTCTTAGGTGGGACACATTTTTCCTACAGCAGTTGCTGGGACAAGTTAGTGTGAGAAATTTGCACAATATGGATACTCAAAGTGTCTCATATTTATCTACCAGATTAGATTAAGAATTTCCATGCCTAGCAAATTCAGCATCAGTGGATGTTTGATACATTGATAGCGGGGCTTCAGATCATATGACTGGAGAACGAGAACATTTCTTGAGCTATCAAGAAGAAGAAATGGACTTCTAAATAACTATGGGAAACAGAATGAAATGTACTCTAGTAGGGAGAGCCACCATAGCTTTTCAGATGGAAGCAGGGACCAACATTCGAGCCACCAATGTTCTGTATGTGCCAGGATTAGGAATGAGCTTAATTTCAGTGTCCTAGTTACAAGAAAAGGGATATGATATATACTTCATAGGAAAGAAGGTATATTTCAAGCATCCAAGTTGGAAGAAGAAAAAGAAAATTTGGGTTCGAAGCAACAAGTTTTATAGTTTGCAGCTCGAATCACCAATGGCACTGATAGGAAGAAATTGTAATTGTGAGAAGGAGTGACATGAATTATGGAATAGGAGAATGCGACAATTCACCATGGAGCACTGAGGATTCTCAGAGAGACTGTTATAGGGGTATCAGTCCTTAGTAGTTAACATGATGACTTGTGTAGAGGACATGTCCTAGGAAAGTACGCTAAAGCAGATTTTTCCAGAAGTAACAATAGAGCAAAGTGTGTATTAGGATTAATACACTCATATTTTTGTAGTCCTATGTCCACAAAGGCTCTTAGTGGTGGTGAATACTTCGCCACCTTTATCGATGATCACTCTAGAAAAACCTGGAACTATTTCTTAAAGACCAAGGATGAGGTCTTTGATCATTTCTAAAAGTTCAAGGCTCTTGTTGAAAATATGAAAGGGAAAAAGATAAAGGTATTTCATTCAGATAATGGTGGAGAATATATAGACAAAAACTTCATAGATTTATGGAAAAAGAAGGGCATCAAAAGAGAGTGGACAACTCCATACAATCCGGAGCAGAATGGAGTAGCAGAACGGAAGAACAAAATTATTGTTGGGTAATCCAAAGCTATCTTGTATTAGCGGGATATACCTAGGTATCTTTGGGAAGATACTTGCAACACATCAGGATATATCCAAAATAGAACTCCTGATAGAGCATTGGGGAAGAGAACGCCCGAAGGAGTTTTCACAGGGAATAAGTTAGAAGTCAGTTATCTTAGGATACTTGAAAGCATGGCTTATTATCACATTCCAAATGAGAAGCGTAGTAAATTGGATTAGACTACAGAAAAGGGGTACCTTGTAGGATACAACGAGACCTCAAAGACCTATATAATATACATGCCTAGCAGTAGGAATATTGTAGTAAGACGGAATGCAAATTTCATGGAAGACAAATCTCTCAGGAAATCTCGTGATATGCCTGTAGAATATCAGTCAGGATATGTTCCGTTAGTCCAAGAGTAGCAAGGGCAACAAGAAGGAAAGGTAGGAGGAGATACACCTGGATCAAGTACAGTGACCAGCACTAGTATATCCTTAGAAGGAGGAAATGTAGATGATTATCAACAAACGGAACGATGAGATCAAGAGGAAGATTTGGTTGAGCCTCCCACCACCAGTGGTAGACCTAGTAGAGAAGTACGGCAAACACTAAGGGACACATAGGAGTTTGTTGGATCTCCTAGAGCCAAGAAGAGGTAGTGTGGAAACCATATAGATACCAAGCATTGGTAGCTAAGGTTGAAGAACCCTCTAGCTTTCAAGAAGTTGTTCAACACCAAGTATGGGTGGATGCCATCGTGGAAGAATACAATTGCATCATGACGAATGATGGCTGGGAAGTAGTACCTAGACCAGAAGATAGATCAGTTGTAGGATCATGATGGATCTACAAGATCAAGTAAAATGTATATGGAAACATAGAGAATTACAAGGCAGTGGCAAAGGGGTATGCTAAAAAAGAATGAATAGACTATGAAGATACCTTCGCCCCAGTTGCTCGATATACCTCTATCAGATTTGTTATATCCCTAGCAGCTCAAATGGGATGGGAGATTCACCAGATGGATTTCAAGACAACATTCTTGAACAAAGTGATAGAAGAGGAGGTGTATATAAAACAACCCGAAGGCTTCGAAACTCGTGAAAAGAAAACTCACGTTTGCAGATTAAAGAAAGCCCTATGCAGGCTCAAGTAGGCACCTAGAGCATGGTATGGTCAGATCGATATTTAATTACAGTAGTTGGGCTTTATCAAGAATGATGTTGATCCCAATCTCTATTATTTGTTGGTAGAGAATGAGCCTCTTATTCTGGTATTATATGTAGATGACCTATTCTTAACTGGATCATCCAGGCTCATCTAGGATTGCAAGAAGAATCTTGAAGCCAAATTCGACATGGACTTAGGATTGATGCATTATTTTATGGGGTTGGAAGTTTGGCAGAAGAATAGGGAGATATTCCTTAGACAAGGAAGGTATGCTACAAAAATTTTGAAGAGATTCAGAATGCAGGATTATCGACCCATGGCTACTCCCATGATCACCAACTAGAAGAAAATAGATGCATCAGAGGACAAAGAAGTAGATCTCACCTTGTACAGAAAGCTCATTGGGTCACTCATGTATCTTAAACACTAAACCAAACATTTGTTTTTATGTCAACACTATTAGTTAGTTCATGGTGAAACCAAAAAGGGTGCATTGGGCAGTAGCATGACACATTCTTAGGTATGTACATGGAACAATCAAATATGGGTTGAAGTAATCCAGAGGGGAGGACGTTAGTTTGAATGGGTTTACTGATGCAGATTGGGCAAGTAACTAAACAGGCCAAAAAATTACCTCAAAGTACCGCTTCAATGTTGGATCAGGGATGATATCTTGGTAGCACTGAGTTCAGCAAAAGCAGAATATATGGCAGCCATCAAAGTTACATGTGAAGCCATATGGCTCTAAAAATTGCTTCTTATATTATTCAGAAAAAGGATGGAAGTGACCAAGGTTTATTGTGATAATCAGAGTTGTATCAAACTCTCTAAGAATCCAATATTTCATGATCGATTGAAACATATAGATATCCGTTTTCACTTTATCAGATACTGTGTTCAACATGGTGTAGTATAACTATAGTATGTCCCCACAGGGGAGAAGGTGGTCGATATACTCACAAAGGCTCTCGGAAGAGCTAAGTTCACTAAGTTCAGAGAGAAAATGGGTATGGTTTAAAATTTGTTTCAGTAACAATAGCAGTTTGCAGTGCAGGGACAATTGGTAGTGCTAGTGCCAGCAGTAGCACAGATGTAGACATTTAGAGGGAGTTGTAGTACAGATGTAGCATTTGTTGTGGCAGTGTCAAAGGAAGTAGTATAGCTGCAACAACAGTGCAGTAGTTGGTAGACAGCATGTCAGACATCAGCAGTGCAGAGGACGATGATTCAGAGTTAGAGCAGTATGCAACAACAGTATATTGCTAGAGCACATTCCTCGCTAAGAGGGCGTGTTTATTTTGGGTAGCATCAGATGTTCTCTATGCCTCAAGTTTTGTAGGGATACTTGGGCACATGGATTCCAAAGAACCCAGAAATTGTTTTGGGAAATTCCACCCATAGACGATTTTGTTAAAATAAATAATATTTTTAATGGGGTTCCTAAGTCTAAACTTAGGAAAATAAAAATACTAATGGGTATTAACCTAATTGTGGGTGAATCTTCTAGATAAAGATGGAGATCAAGTCAAAACAATTTGATTCTTTGATTAGGAGTTAATCTAGGTCATTGGTTGTCCAACAGGAAGATATAAGAAGGGGCTTGAGGGTCATTTGGAAAATACACTAGAGGCATATACTCAGTTACCTGAGTAAGATCGATTTTCTCATTGGTTGAAGTTTGGCAAGAGAAAATTGAATTAGAGGGAGAGTTTCAAGTGAGACAGAGAGAGAGGTCATCAACGCATTCAGAGAGTACAAGGCAGTAAGACGTAGAGCAGGAACAGGGTAACGTAGAAAGAGGCAGCACGGAGGCAATCTGACGTAGAGCTTGCATGGGAAGCTAGACGTTGAGCCTAGGAGAGAAGTTTGACGCAAAGAAGATCAGAAGAATTCTAGGGAAGAAGAAGTGCTTCATCTGGGGTAGTGCTAGGTCAAAGAGTGTTTGTAAAATTTCTCATTCCTATTTTGCTGGTTGTAATTTGTACAAGAAAATTTGTTAAAGAATAATAAAAACCCTCATCTGTTGCACCAGTTTCCCACATTGGGTTTTTCTAGGGAGGATTGTCCAAAAATAGTTGTGTCATTGTGGTTGTATTTGTGCCAGTGTGTTTCCTTACATTTACTTTCTGCAATGTTTTAATTGTGAAGGTTGTAGTAGAATATATTTCGATATTTTTCATAAGAATACTGTAGATAACTTATTTCTGAGGTAATAATTAGAAGAAATAATATTAATCACTGCAATAGGATTTCTATATATAAATTTTCACAAGGTATAACTCCATATCTTTGTGTGGACCTTGTCTCATGTAAAGTGAGTCTAACTCTTCCCAAATTATTGTTCAGTTCTTTCATTATCATAGCTTCTTAACCTAACTTGAGTTAAATATGTACTCCCTACCATTCTCTTCGTCATAAGAACACATACCAAGCCAAGTCAAATTGATTTGTTTCGATTGGGGATGAGGGGTATACAGATGCACAAGTAGAATAGACTGTCAATGTTCTAGTTTGATATTTGGTTTCGCTCCACTACAAGAAAGCCTAGACAGTACCCTAGCAGAGTCACTTCAGGAACACAAGCATTTCTCTACTGCTAGCGAGCCCAAAAAGTACCCCGACGAAGTTAATTGCTTCACCTCCCTGCACAGGAAGCCTTTCTCTTCTTTTTCCCTTTATTTCATTTTTTTCGTTTTGAATTTTCATTTGTTCAAAAAACTATGCATAGGCACTTATTTATTTCATGAGGTGGAAGAGGGATCCCGACTTACTGAGAGAATACGAGGTTGCCTCTTCATAGAAGGACATTTATATATACCTCTGACATACTTGTTAAGGTTTTCCCCCTCTCCATACTCTACTTGACTTAGTTGAAAAAATTTAACCGAAAATAGAAGACTAATTAGAGTAGCGGTACTAGGTTCGAGCATTGTGATCTCACCATCACTCTCTCTGAAAGGAATGTATTTTCCATTAGGTTATCATCTACTAGAACAAATGCAATATTCACATAAAGAGAGGGAATAGATAGATAACCAAGTGTTGATAGTAGTACAAGTTCCTCATGAACTTCACCCTGCTTGTCTAAGAAGCCAAACATGGTTTCATGTGAAAACTAACCTACAGCTGCAAATTAAAGCAAACAAACAGAAAGAAGCAGAGCGAAGTAAAGAAAATCAAGGAAATAAACAAGAAAATAAAACTACTCCTACTCCTAACCTAAGCAGAACATAGGCCAAATTACATAAAGTGATACTTCCAATGCAGCTATCGATGCATTGGCTGGCCCATGTAGGCGATAGAATGTATGTCAAAAAATATATACAAGAAAACCAACAAACAAGAAAGATAAGACAACACAAACTATAACGTCTCAAGTTTGAAAGAACCCGCAAAAAAGTAAAATCGAAAACTGTATGAAAGGCACTTTGTGGATGTACCATGGTGTCCTAACACATTGTGAGTCGAAGACAAGAAGGTACACACTTTCGAACTTGAAAAATAAGAAAACATGAAGAAAGAAGGAAATTTTCATTTTGCGACATTTCTTGCTACGTACGACTCCTCCAATGATTGAGCAATAAGATCGTGTGATACGGATGGAGGATGCGAAAACGGTAAGATATATTGATTTTCAATGAGAAGGTAACACTTCATCGCAACCATCAAAATCATAGTCCAAATCTGCGTTGAAATTCTGAGTAAGTGGGCTAGGAGGAGATGGTGGTAGATCAACAGGTGAAGTCTCAACTTCTCCCATCTCAACCTACGGAGCTAGAGTTATTTGTTGAGAAGGGGACGAAGGGTCACTTGGAACAACAACCTTTTCAGTCTCATATTTAGAAGCCCTAACACCAAGGTATGTTGGGAGAGGTTCGAAAGATTCTAACTCGTGTGTATTTTTACAAATGTGAACAAGATATTGAAATATTCCAACCAAGTACTCCCAATCAACTTCATTTTTTGGAAATTCAAATCAATAATGAATAAAGCGATCATGAAAATCCTAAAGATATCCATCAAGTGTTTTCGCAATTTTGAAATTTTCTTATTAAGGGCTTTATGATCATAGAGAACGAAAGTGAAACATGATTATACAAAAAACCATTTGAAAGAGTGTTTGGAGGTTGCGGGCAATGTGTAACACCATTACTTTACATGCCCTTCGAATGTGAGAGAAAAAAACCCACATGCAACATCCTCATCCTAGATGTCATGCCTGTTGCAGAAACCAACAAAAGAAATTGTGTGCCTGAGAAAGGTTGTTCCACCCTCGCCATTGAACTTAAATTTGGACAAGTCATGTAAAATGCTTGTCGGCACTTTCAAATTTGCAAAGTTAGAAAAACATGTCGGGGTTATACTTTAGTGAGAAGTAATCAAATGTGTGCAGAAATTCAAAACAAACTTCAAGGGTTCATTTTGCCATCCGGCCCTCCTTCTAGCACCAAAAATGTTGACAGTGTTGGACCTACCAACATTCATGGGATTTGATCCGAATTGGATCCATGAAAAATAATCAAAGTACCATGATTGTATCAGATCGAGACAAACCTCGAATTCAAGAGCACAAAGCAATCAGGAAAACCTCTGAACAGTGGCAGTTGGCAGCCAGCGGGGAACGACAAGGACCTCAATCAAAGTGTGCTGACCGAGGCCCATGGAGACTGTGTAGGAGGCCAAACTGGCACTTGGGAAGCTCGGATTGGGAAAAGGAGGCAGTTTCTGATATTGCTGGGCAAAACCCCTCAAGAAGGAAAGGCCTCGAAGCACTCGGTCACATGGAAGCCGGGAAAACTGTGGGGAAACCACTAAGGCAAAAGGCGGGACCTGCGCTCCAAAACTAGCAGTATATCAGGGGCACCCTTGGGCGATAAGCGGATTTGGATAAAACCTAGTGATTCCATTCAACATCCGACGTGTGGCAGGTGGAGGAGAGAGAAAACCGTTGCTCATCGCACGCTAATGGTCGAGCAAATCAACCGTGCGAAATGAGCGAATGACGTTGGATCTAGAGGCTCCAGATCTAACGGCTGAGAATGTGCCCGATGAAAGAACCATATTTGACAGGGGATTAATCCGAGATCTACAAGGATTTGAGGTCCAATTTGACTGCTGAGGTGGTGGATGAGTCATTTCCCGACATAACCGAAGAACCGAACCGACGAGGAAGAGCTGGCGCAGTTCGCAAGAGGACAAGTGGCCACTCCAAGTGAGCTGATGACCATGACGCAAAGACAGGGAATTCCAAGTGAACAGCAGCAGGCGATCCAACAGAGGTGGAATGGGAATCGAACAGGCATGAGATCGACTGGATTTAAAGCCATGAATAGAGACAAAGAACAAAGGACACCAAGAGGACACCGAAAGGAAAAAAACAGAGAGAAGAAGACAAAGACAAAGAAAAGGAAAGACAGTGAAGAAAAAAGCTGAAAGACAAAGGGCCGAGTTTACCAAAGGTAGCATCGAGCACCAGAGAGCTTGAGAGGTTCAAGCCATCCCTAAGAGGATCTATTGAGAATTGAGTACCATATTGGGCTCCTCCCCTTAAAGACCAGAAAGGTCAAGAGCTGGTAAGGAAAAGAGTCTGTGCACTCTAGTGGCTTGGGGAATCCAAGATCCACCCTGCCAAGCAATTTTGTTTCAGGAGACTCAGATTGAGCTCCTCATTGTAATTCTCTGCTTTAAAGACACAATAAAAGAATTCCACCACTGAAAGCTGGACCGGAGATGTAGCCTTGGAAGATAGGGTGAACTCCTTATTAATTTGTTGTGTTCTTATATTTGCTTACTGTGTTTCTCTGCTATTTTCCATTTTCTAGTGTCTATGTATTTTTCAATCTGATCAATCCATTGCCTAAAATAACATAGACACACACTAGCACATGAGTCTGTAATACCTTCATTCAATAATTCTTTAACTGAAATCACTCAAAGGGTGATTTTTAGATCAAGTGGTATCAGAGCTTTAGGCTGTAAGGTTAGACAAGCTTGTGTTGGTTTAGTTGTGAATGCTCACTAGATAAAAGCTCAAATTAGGAGAAGGAGAGTTGGTCGAAACTAATCCTGAAATTGGGAGAGTCTATCCTCAGAAGACAACGTCAGAGGAAGGTTCTATGGGTCCAAACCCTCAACTCATAGAAAGTTTCCTAGCCATAAAGTCCATGGTAGAAGAAATGTATAAGGACTTTAGAAAACACAAGGATGAAGATTCATTAGGCTCTAAACAAGACAAAGGAGAAGATGAATCACATTTCCATGACCACTCAAAAGGAAAAGGGAAAGAGGAAAGCTTTCTCACACCTCCTAATAGCCCTATACATAACAAGAAAGCATATTTGATCAAGCTAGATGTTAAATTTGATTTGCCTATATATGATGGAGAGTTAAATGCAGAAAAGTTGGACAATTGGATTAGACAAATTGATGTGTATTTCAGAGTGCAAAACATCAACTCAGACAAGAGAAAGATTCAGCTGGCAAGCCTACGCCTTGGAGGCAATGCCTTGGTTTGGTGGGAAGGCAGAACCCAAGCTGACATGAAAAGATATGGTAAGACTATCTATGTCTGGAGTGAATTTGTGTTTGCAATCAAAAAGCAGTTCTATCCATTGGCCTACATGCAGCAAGCCATGATGAGTTGGCAAACTCTTCAACAGTTGAAAGGGAAAAGTGTGCAAGGGTACACTCAGGAATTTAGAAAGAGAGGATTTATTCTAGGAATCTCATTAGACTCACCAGAGACTCTGTTGAAGTACATTGGTGGTCTACATAGCTACATGAGGCACACCATCCTGATGTTTAATCCCACTAGTATAGATGAGGTATTTGTACAAGCTACTCATCTAGAAGCTAGAGGAAAGAATGGAAATCCAGAAGTTGGGGACCATCCCAACCCACTGCAAGCAAGAACAAGGAGAAAAGAAAGCAGAAGTGGAAAGCAAGGAATGCTAACACTACACAGAAAATCAAAGCTTCATGCACTCACTGTAAAAAGGATGGGCATGATGACGAGCATTGTTGGATTCTGCATCCAAAGCTGAGACCTAAGAAGTTCGAGGGCAAGAAGAAGAAGACTACTACAGCTATTCAGAAAGATTTGGGGTCAGAGTCGGGAGATGAAACAACCATTGCAGCCACAGGTATAAAAGGTAATAATTCTGAAGCATCTACTAGTAATTCTGCACAATATATTACTGATGAAGAAAATGAGAGAAAAACAAGAGCTTTTCCATATTCGAGTTATTTCCAAACATCAAAAGATTGATAATTTGTTTGATAGTGGCTCACAAGTAAATATAATCTCTAAAACAATTGTAAAGAAATTGGGATTAGCAACTACACCTCACAAGAAACCATACCCATTAGGATGGTTGAATGATAAAGCACAACTACAAGTGAATAGACAGTGCAAACTCAAGTTTTCTTTTGGGTCAGCATCTGTAGATGAGGTTGAGTTAGATGTAATTCCTTTGGATATATGTGGAATTGTTTTAGGAAGTCCTTACTTGTGTTGTGGGGAAAAGTATCCAACACGGAATGACCCTATCCCACTCTAAGGGTGATAGTTCCTTAGCAACAGCTGAAGCAAAGCTATCTAAAGTTACTTCTTTATGACATGCAAGAGATGAAAGGAAGAGATCCACTTACCGATGTCTTGCGCAAATGGTCAATCCAATCTCCTCTATTTGCCGCTCGCTCCTAGCTCCAAGTCTTCTCACGGGCCCAACTACACGAGATCCTGCGAACAAGACAAGAAAGGGAAACTACAAGAAGCATGCATTCATAATTGATTCAAGGATTAGCATAAATCAAATACGCAAGTAAGACAATACACCATTGAAACACATGCGAATAGAAGAACCTCAAATGCTTTATTAATATAAGGAAGTAAGGTTCAGGCGGTGATACAACCGTGAGAGGTCCAATCCAGCATCACCTTCCCGACGGAAAGAAATCTCCTCTTCACCTCCCTCAAGCAATCACCCAATACTCACAACTGTAAACCAACAGCAATTCTTTGCACAAAATTCTGGCCTCCAGATCCCATGGGATGAGATCCTTATATAGAGTTTTGGAGTGAAGATAAGTCAGCTTGATGTGTGACTTGTTGTCCTCTTCAACTCCAGTTGTTCTTCAGTCCTTGAGTCCACTCGGAGTTTCTACCTTCCACTTGGAGTTTTAGAACCTCTTTACTCATCATTAGGCGAATCTTCTGATCCAAGTGTCATTTTGGAAGCTTCCTGGGCACTGGCACATTGAGAAAAGATTCCTCCACATGTCAAAGTACGCCCAGCGCAGGTACACCATAGAGCTTTTGACATTCAGCGCAGATGCTTAGTGGAGCAGCTACTTTGATCCAAAATTGACCTGTTTTTGAGTGTTTTTCAGTGGAGAACTGATCTGAAATGTTGTGGTTTGCTGACCTTGTTCCTCTAGGGGTAGGAAAAACATGTTTAGGGACTTTGGATCCCTCAGATTATTGACATTTCATGCTCCATGCTGTAAGGCACAAAAATGTCTATAACAGTTGCCCCCTAAAGTATGAGGTCGCTTATCGGGTGAAATGCTTTATTAGGAGGATCCGAAGTTCATTCAATCGTCGGGAGGTGACCTGTAACAAAATACAATACAATACATTATCTTTTCATACTTTCTTTTCATGATCTAGCTGACGCGAGCATTTCCCATGCTCAGCTCTATAAATACATTTGCTGTACATAAACAGACGATCGTCTGATAATAGACTGATAATTCTCTGCTTTTAATTATCATCCTTTTAGTAGGATGATCATCTGCTGCACATGTCTATGTTTTTATCTCCTGAATATATATCGCAGCCCGGATGGATGAAACTAGATCCGGGGTCTTCAAACTTGTCCGATCTTCACTCTAGTACAAGTCGATCCATGTGAGAATTTCTTGAAGTCGAACATGGAAAGACATCGCTTGATTACCAGTCAATAATGTAAATTGTTAACAAGTGCGAGAGGAATCACCGATAATGATGATGACCCTCAAGGTACTGCAGCACAATTCACGTGGCGTGAATATAGGATCTGACGTCGAACACCACGCAAAGTCTCCCGATCGAAGGTCATTAATGTATACCTATCGTCGGAAGTGAGAAACTTGCCATTGAGGCATGCAAGCTTCAAAGTATTGAGGGGGGTGTTCCTAGATCAACTTCTTGGATAGTGAGCTGATGTCGACAAGAAGTGATCCGTCAAAGGAGGGCCTTAATGAATCCCACATCAGTGACACGGAACGGAGCTAGTGATGATGGTGAAAACGATCTGTGAAATATGATTCAGGGTGGCGGTCATGGAAGGATGAAAGATGATGTATGGTAGTGGATGGGACCCGGTTGACACTTTCTGAATGACATCTCTTGAACATATAACGACACTGATGTGATGGATCGGTAGCATTACCCCCTGTGTGGATGGTATGGCGAGACCATGGTGAAGGGACCGGTGAATGATAATAACCCAACCCGATATTTACGGAGGCAAAAGTGTCATGTTCAAGAGCGACTTGCTACCATTAAGCTTTGAGGTTCTTCCCAATTTTTCCCCAGTCATTTCTGACCAGTACCTCTTTATTTTTTTCAAGCTTGAGGAGGATAACATATGCTTGTTCTATAACCTGCCCTTCGGGCAAGCCCATCGCTATGTTTTAATGAGCCTAACGATAGGGAAACTCGTTCTCGTCTAAAGACAAGTTTGTCGCTATCTAATATTTTTAACGAGCCTAGCGACAAAGACAACTTGGTCCTTTTCATTTTTAGAGAGTCTGAAAAGGGTACATAAAGTGGACTCCAGGGGTCCTTTTTCGTCATCTAATCCCTTAAGTCCGAAAAAGTATAAAACAATACAGAAGGGATGAATGTTCGATATCTTTATCGAGCCGAACTAGACAAGCGCTCGATCTTTTTGTGCAATAATCCCTCAGGTCCAAAAAGATTAAAATCTAGAGGAGGGATAGCTCTTCCGGTCTTTTTAACGAGCTGGAAGGCCAAAACTCGACAAACTTTTCATATTTTACGAGTCAGTGAAAAGAGCTCAAAGAAGACTCGTCTTTTGAGGAACGAGTGATAAACAGGGATAGCAGCAGATTCCAGGTACAGGTTGGAATTTTCCAATCACGGCAGTATTACAAGGATGGCTAAGTGGAATCACTCTTCGCAGCTGTTCCTCAAAATAGGTAAACAATCAAGTGGATGTGAATGATCGGCCAAATGAAAAGTGGAGGTGACGGTGCACAAACACGACCAAGGCTTTTATGGCTGATGAATTTACGGTCTCAAATGGTTATTTACCGGTTCATTTTTCTTAATGAGCTTGAACTCTGGGGGAAGCTTGCTCACATGCTTATGTTTATTTTTTAACGAGCATGAAGTCCGCGTTAAAACTTCTCGGTTTCGCGTTTATTTTTTAACGAGCATGAACTATGCCAAAACTGCTCGTTTTACCAGTCATAAAGTAGGAAGGTCTCCTGGTAGGTTGCTCGCTATTTTTTAAGGAGCTTCATCTCGCTATGCTTTGCTCCATATCCTCTCTTTATGCAAGCTGGGTATCGGCTAATCCTACGAGTTTAACGGGTTAGACCTACAGGTTTAAAGGGAGGACCTAAAAAATTAAAAAACAAAATAGTCGCCCGTGCTTGCATTCCAAGAGGTTTGCATGCCCCCAGGTGTAAGTCTAATTTCAAGATCGCCCCTACTTGTCCGTCGAAAACCCTTGTTTTCAATGGGTGAGGCTTACCTCTTTCAGGTTATCCAAAGATCGTTCTGCTAATCCTTTCAAACAGAAACTTTCTTCGGCGATGTCTATCATTAGGTTACACAAAGATGGTTACAATTTGTTGCAGCAATAGAATCTCTTTCTTTGGAGGCTGCCCCTACTTATCCTTTAAAACATTTGTTTTAATGGGTGAGGCTTGCCTTTTACCCAAAGATGGTTACTACTTGCTGCCGCAAACGGATCCCCTTCTTTGGCAGAGCCTACTTATTTAGACAAAGGTGAATGACGATGCTCCGCCACACACTTAACTTTAACAAAAGAATCTTTTTCCAGAACAACCCCATTCCTAACTGCCCCTTCCTCTGCATGAGAGCTCTTGCCGGCTCTTCTGTTTTACGAAGATGAAGGAGGGGACGGGGTACGGACTAGTCATATTCTCCCGCGGAAATTCTACTTTACACCCAAGGTTTTCTCTGACCCCAGCAGACCAGGATGCATGCCCCATGGGTTCCGGCCCTACTTTCCCGAATTACTCGCCCTCATCAGGAAGAAGAACCGGAGGTAGAGACCTTTCTTGATCAAATAGACCATTCAGTATAGGTATGTGACTATTTGCGATGTGTGATCCTGGAAATGAAAGTTGGTCTACGAGCTTGACCATTCTTCCTTCGTATGGAAAACACATTATTCGAAAGAGTGAGGAGACTATTGCTTCCATGCAATATATGTAGTCTCGTCCAAGGAGTAGGTTATAATCCAAGGGTCCTTGGATGACCATCAAATTCATCTTGACAGCCTTCCCTTTCAATGTAATAGGCACATTAGGTAGAATCCCGAATGGTCGACTGGTTCCTTTGTCAAAACCCAAGAGATTCCTTATCTCAGGCAAAAGCGCCGGGCAACCCAGTGCTTTCCAAGCAATAGAGGACAGGATACTCACAGATGCCCCTTCATCAATGATAGTCCCAGCCATCACCATTTTGTATATTTGGACTATAATTCTAAATGGTATACTGGCTGGTAACCGGGGTCTGCCTAGTTGGTTCCAATCAAAGGACACAACCAGGTTGCTTGGTGGTGGGACTGAATACACGGCCGGGTATGATCCTGACGATGCTCCTTCCTGCGATAAAGGAGTGGGCACATTGCCCTGATGTTCATCAGAATCGGTGTTGATGAAAAGAATCTGGACGGTGTCATCCTTACTCTCTTCGGTAGGGGTGTCAGCTGAAGATGAATCCTCAGTGACTGTGGTATTTGAAGATGAAACTTCTGAAGGGAGAACCGGGTCAACTGCCGTTTCGACCTTTGGACTTTCGTCTGGTCCGGATTCAGTAGGTTCACTTTCAGTGACTGACACTTCAGCTGGCCCTATGAGCGGGGCAGCTGTATTTTCAACCAACGAAGGACTTGGCGCGAGTTTTTGGTATCCAGGAGGAAGTAGCAATGGTGCAACCGGTTGATCTTCCAAAACTCTCTTGGCTTCGTCTAAAAAGGGACAACGGCGGAGGGTGTGATTGCCTTCACACAATTTGCAGGGGAATCTCATTCCCCTTCGTCGTCTAGGACCTTCACTTCCGTTGGTCGACGGTAAGCTTTCAACCTGGCTGTCAGAGGTTGACGCTTCCGAACTGTGCAAACGAGGGGACCAGTACCTTAGTATCCGGGGAATACTGGGACAATCACGGTGGAGGTGGTCCTCTCTACATATGACACATGGCAATTTGGGCCCGGTCCGTGCTGTGTGTGGATTTTTGTTAGATTCCTTTTGCTTGCCCCCAGGCGCCTTTGGCTCCTTCTGCTTCTTTTCTTTCTTCTTCTTTTCCTTCTTCTTTTCTATGGGAGCTCCGCCTTCGGCGGCTTGACCTTTCGAAGAAGAAGGATCGGAGGAAGGTTTATAAGAAGTGGAAGGCTGGAGGGTAGCTTTAGACTGGTCTAACTGTTGACTCGACTGTTCAGGAACCGTGGTGGTCTGAACTACAGTGGTTGAGAATAGCCAAACTGGCAGGCCAATTGTCAGTCCTGGAAGCAACAACGTTGCCATGTGGGGCGCACCAACTTCTCCCCAAGAGGAGAAAGGGCTAGGGGTCCCATCATGTGGAATCCCTTGGTTGGTGTGTTCCATGTTCTCAACCTAAAGATCAACGTAGGAATAAGGGGTGATTATGTTCCGTTTAGAATGAATTTTACATGACGACGCTTTAGACACAACTTGCTTTTTCACTTTTTAAGAGTCGAGAAAAAGCTAAAGATGACTCTAGTCTCCTTCGATGTATTAACGAGCCCGAAGTGACAAATGCTCGGATGGACTTTTTCAGTTATAGAGTTTGAAAAAGGCCAAAAGAAACTACTCTGGAGTTCTAGGCAGAGGGTGTGCCAAACCTTTCGCGAAACCACAGAATACGTTTTACGGTACGAGTGGTCGATCTTCGTGAATGCTGTGTTCACTGCATCGCGATCAGTAGGGCGGCCGACACGGCTTCCTATGGATAAAGGCTTTGTTCCTATAGGGGTCCCCCAATATACGCGACGGTACGCGGGGGCACAAGTCCGTATTAGTGTTATCGTCCCTCAGGAGGAATCACCCACCTTCGTAGAGATCGACAGTCACTATGTTTAACGACTTCGGTTCACGTCTCTACCTAGACCTCTACTGTGTTTCGTTATGTTTCAAAGCATTGTTAGGTAAATTCAGTTCATTTTAGGTTGATCTTGCTTAGCAGTTTGCCTTTATGGATCACCACGTGATGTATGATACAACTCCTAAATGCAGTCTAAGAATGATAAGCAAGCTTTTTCAATTCTTTCAACTTATGAAAATCTTAACTACTGAAGGAAAAGAAAGACATCATCTTTTCAAACAGATCATAGAGCACACACTGATGCACTTTCCTAAATCGACATGCAAACTGTCAAAATGCACATGCACAATGCAAGTATTTCTTTTCTTCTTCCTTAATGTTGATGTATTACAAAAAGAAAGCTGTTGTATAATTTCGAATTCAATTTCAAGCGAAAGCAAACAAGTTTTTATCCAATAATCAAAAGAACACCTTAAGATTCACTCGTTTCAACACAAGAAATACTGAAATTCGAACCATATAACGAAAGCAAATGTTCAAGCAGCTATGAACAGCAATAAACTAGCTCTTAGAATCACAACGACACTTTATCACAGGTCTAGATCCAAGAGGTCACAGCAAGACTAGTTCACTTTCGCTACGGGAAACTGTGAATGAAAGCAAGAAATACAATAAGAACAATCACGGTTTCTTCATACAACTGAGGCGAAATGAAGGCAAAGAAAGGTAGTTTCAGCTGGGTATACAGGTTGACAACAGGCTGCAAAAACAATATTGAAAACTGGGCAACAGACAGTGGGGAACCCCAGTTGCACAAGGCAAAACTAGATCAGCGCAGGTGTTGCACTGTCAATCTGACATGCAGCGCAGGTAGCCCCTTCGGGACCTGCGTTGCAGCGCAGGTAGCCTTTGCTGCAGCTGCACTGAAGAGACAACTCTCGTCTCTCTCAGATTCCGGGTCACAGTTTGCTCAAAAATCAATGGTTTTTGTCCAAATCAGAGGCTATCAGTCAAGTATACACTAGAGGATGATTAAAGGAAGATGAACACTATCACAAAGAGCTAAAAAGAGTCCTTGTGGATCAGCTCTTCAAATCATAAACATGCCCAGCACTGAGCTAGAGTAGCTGCCCTCTACTTTGCATTCGAAGGATTCGAATGCAGTTCGATTCGGTACTCCCTTCGTTTAGGAAATGAATAGCAAGAAACACAAGCTACCAACAAGACACGATCCCCAGTGGAGTCGCCAGTCTGTTGTGGGGAAAATTATCCAACACGGAATGACCCTATCCCACTCTAAGGGTGATAGTTCCTTAGCAACAGCTGAAGCAAAGCTATCTAAAGTTACTTCTTTATGACATGCAAGAGATGAAAGGAAGAGATCCACTTACCGATGTCTTGCGCAAATGGTCGATCCAATCTCCTCTATTTGCCGCTCGCTCCCAGCTCCAAGTCTTCTCACGGGCCCAGCTACATGAGATCCTGCGAACAAGACAAGAAAGGGAAACTACAAGAAGCATGCATTCATAATTGATTCAAGGATTAGCATAAATCAAATACGCAAGTAAGACAATACACCATTGAAACACATGCGAATAGAAGAACCTCAAATGCTTTATTAATATAAGGAAGTAAGGTTCATGCGGTGATACAACCGTGAGAGGTCCAATCCAGCATCACCTTCCCGACGGAAAGAAATCTCCTCTTCACCTCCCTCAAGCAATCACCCAATACTCACAACTGTAAACCAACAGCAATTCTTTGCACAAAATTCCGGCCTCCAGATCCCATGGGATGAGATCCTGTTATAGACAATTTTGTGCCTTGCAGCATCAGGCATGAATTGTCAATAATCCAAGGGATCCAAAGTCCCTAAACATGATGTTCCTACCCCTAGAGGAACAAGGTCAGCAAACCAACAGCTCTCAGATCAGTTCTCCACCTGAAAACACTCAAAAACAAGCAATCCTGAAATCAAAGCAGGTGCTCCACTAGGCTTCTGCGCTGAAACTCAACTCCTCCATGGTGTACCTGCGTTGCAAAGCAAGTGGAACAAAGGCCACCTGCGCTGAGCGAGATGGGACAAGTGGCACACTGAGTCATTGCTCTGGAATCTTCCAAAAATGACACTTGGATCAGGGATTTCGCCTTGTGATGAGTCAGAGGCTCTGTTTCTCCAAGTGGAAGCAAGGTTCTCCAAGTGGACTCAAGAACTGAAGATCAACTGAAGAGAGAGAGGACACAAGGCAGCTACACATCAATTGCAAGCTGACTCATCCTTTCTCAATTCATCTATATATTGAGCTCTCTCCTATGAGCTCAAGGGGCTGGAATTTTGTGCAAAGTAATGATATGTTGTTGGTTTCACTATAGAGCTATTGGGTGATTGCTTGAGGGAGGTGAAGAGGAGAAATTCTTTCTACTGGGAGGTGTTGCTGGATTGGAGCCTTCAATGGTTGTAATACTCTCAGAACCTTTACTTCTTCATTAATAAAAGCTATTGAGGTTCTTCTATGTGCTCTTGTTTCAATAATATATTGTGATAATTGCATGTTTGGTTTACACTAATCCTTGAACCAGTTATGATTGCATGCTTCTTGTAGTTTCCTTCTTTGTTATTTTGCAGGATCTCATTGTAGCTGGGCCAGCAAAAGAGCAAGGAGCTGGGAGCAAGCAGCCAAAGAGAAGAGTTTGGATTCGACATTAAGCGCAAGGCAACGGTTAGTGCATTTCTCCATTCTCTTTTGCTTTCATAAAGAAGTAAACCTTAAGTAGTTTGTTTTACAGTTGTTGCTAAGGTACTATCACCCTTAGAGTGGGATAGGGTCATCCGAGTCGGATACTTTTCCCTACAACAAACTGGCGACTCCGCTGGGGATCGTATCTGTTTGATTGTTTGTAGTATTTTGCTATTCATTTCCTGAACAAAAGAGTACCAAATCGAAAAGCTTTTGACTATATCAAAAGTGAAGTAGAGGGCAGCTACTCTAGCTCATTTCTGAGCATGTTCATGATTTGAAGAGCTGATCTACAAGGATCCTTGTAAGCTCTTAGTGATAGCTTTTCATCCTCCTAATCATCCCTTTGAGTGTGCTTGACTGATTGCTTCTGATTTGAGCAAAAACTGTGCATTTTTTAGAAAATTGTGACCCGGAAACTGTGAAAACGCAACTTTCGTTTTCCAAAGCAGGTAGTACACAGGCTACCTGCTTTGCAGCGCAGGTCCCGAAGGGGCTACCTGCGCTGAGAGCCAGACTGGCTGTGCAGCACCTGCGTTGGCCCAATTTTGCCTAGTGCTGTTGGGGTTTCCTCCTTTTCTCTTGCCCATTTTCACTATAGATTTGGTTGCCAGTTACCAGTCTTGCACCTGTTCTGAAACCAACATTACTTGCCATCATTCTGCCTCTGTTATATAACGAAATTGTACTTGTTCTTTTGTATTTCTTAATCATTTACAATTTCCCATAACGAAGAGTAAACTAGTCTTGCTTTTGGCCTCTTAGATCTGAACCTGTGTTAGGCATTTTGCTGGTCTAAAGAGTTAGCTTGTTTGCTGTCCATAGCTGATTAGTCATTTTACTTCGTCATTATGGCTTGATTTCATGTATTTCCAGTGATTAGACAAGTGAATCTTAAGGTGTCTTTTGATTTTGGACAAGCTTGTTTGTTTTCACTTTAAATCGAAATCAAAGTTATATAACAACTTTCTTTTTGTAAAACATCAACATTAAGAAAGGGAAAAGAAAATACATGCATTGTGCATTTTGCATTTGAAAAAGTTTGCATGATGATTTAGGAAAAAGTGCATTAGTTTGTGCTGTATGAGCTGTGTGAAAAGAATTTGCCTTTCTTCTCCCTCAGTAGTTAAGATTTTCATCAGTCAAAAAGATTTGAAAAAGCTTGCTTCTCATCTTAGGCTGCATTTAGGAACTTGTCATATACATCTCGTGGTGAACCTTGAAAGGCAAACTTTAAAAAGATCAACTTAAAATATACTGAATGAACCTAACAACGCATTGTAACATAACGCAAACATCTAGAGGTCTAGGTAGAGACGTGTTCCGGCGTCGTTAAACATAGTGACTGTCGATCTCTACGAAGGTGGGTGATTCCTCCTGAGAGTCGGTGGCACTAATACGGACTTGTGCTCCCACGTACCGTCGCGTATATATTGGGAGACCCCTATAGGCAATTATCCTTTATCCATAGGAAGCCGTGTCGGCCGCCCTACTGATCGTGATGCAGTGAACACAGCATTCACGAAGATCGACCACCCGTACCGTAAAACGTATTCTGTGGTTTCGCGAAAAGTTTGGCGCACCCTCTGCCTAGATCTCCAGAGCAGTTTCTTTTGGCTCTTTTCAAACTCTATAACTGAAAAGGTCCGACCGAGCATTTGTCACTTCGGGCTCGTTAATACATCGAAGGAGACTAGAGTCATCTTTAGCTTTTTCTCGACTCTTAAAACATGAAAAAACAAAGTTATGTTTAAAAGCGTCTAATAAAATTCATTCAAATCGGAAACACAAATTTTCCCCTTTATATTTTGGTTGATCGAGTAATCCGCAATCGTGGAAGAAAGTCAATTGAATATCCGTCGTTCTCGGAGGCTTGCGAGTCAACTGTCTTTGTCTCAGGAATCGAAAATAGTCCGGACAAAGCGAGCTCGTCAAACCAGTTCAAAATCTCCTTTAAAAGTTAGAACAAGTGTTCCAACAACATCTGAGATTCTGGTTACTCCACACATTTCCGGAAACCCTGCCTCTATAGAAGAAGTTCAACCGCCACAGAAGGACAGTAATACTGATCCTAGTCTGGGGGCAAATACTTGTATAACTGAACCAGTTCCATCTGTAACTAGTCCAGAGAGTTTTGTTCCTCAAACATCTGTCGTTGTTGATACAACCCCTTCTTCGGCACCGGAAATCTTTTACGGACCTGACGGTCTTCCTCTTCCACCTGGTCTGATTGCGATAGAGGAAATTATAGAGGAACCGCAAGTATCCACTCCAACTCATTTTGGAGTAGGGGTCACTCTATTTCCTGCTACAACAGAAGTTTGTCCATCACCAGTGGAAGTTCCTGTAGAATCACTAGGCAGTCAATTGGATAGACTAAAAATGTCTGAACAACCGTCGACATCTAGGACTGTGTCAAATGACACGGCGACGGCAGAATTACCTGCTGCAAATCCAACAATGTTCGCCGGCATACCATCTGTCCCAACTAGCTCTCAGTCGCTAGAAGGAGTCCACCAAGAGACTATCTCGACAGTATGGTCTATTCCTATTTGTTCCGGAGTAATGCCTGGTAACTCTCATGGTGAGACTCATCAAATTGACCCTTTTGGGAATCTAATTAGGCCATCCAGTCCTCCAGGACAATCAATTGCCTTGAGTTCTGGATTGCTACCGTATGGGGGGCAGTATGCCCTTTCATTACCCCCTCCGGGAGGGTACCCATACGGGAGTTCTCAACCTTATTCAAGTTATGGCGGAATTGCAACGAGTAGTTGGGTACCTATGCTATCCCAGCCACCAAGAGTTGTATATTCTATGCAACAGTGTGTACCTGTGACAAACATCCCAACTACACCGGCTATTGTGACCGTGTCGCAAGTTCAAACAATGCCTGTTGTATGTCAACCTCAGATTTCTCAGGTTCTCATGCAACAGCCCCTTGACCCTGCGACCCAACCACAATCGCCTACTGGTGGGGCAACACAAGTACAGTTGGGTACAACTACCCCACATCTTTGTCCAATGGTTAGTGTAGCGCAACAACCATGGTATCGCAACCGTGGATAGTGCAATACCAACAGCCACAATTCCAACAAGTGTACCAAGGTTCTGAACATCAAATCTTTGCGAATACTGGACAACCATATATCCAAAATGGTCAAAATCAACCACTTTATAGTGGTCAAGTCCATCAACTGTATCAATCATACCAACATCAACTCCATTATGCTGGTATGCAAAGACCAACTGTTCAGGCGATTCCATCGTATCCTGGTTACGCTTCACCTAACTTGAATCAACAGTTACCATTCGTGGCGACTTTAGAGTTGCCTGATTTACATCGATTAACCAATGATCCAATTTCTTACGCCCCATGGTGGCCAGTGATCCCGCACAAACTTCCATCCGACATTCCTAAATTCAATGGAAATCCAGGCGAAGACCCGTCGAATCATGTGATGACATTTCATCTATGGTGTTCGTCGAACACTTTAAATGACAATTCGATAAGGCTTCGCCTCTTTCAGAGGACATTGACAGGTCCAGCGGCAAAATGGTATATAGAATTGCCTAGAGCTTCGTTCGACAATTTTAGCTCCCTTGCCACGACATTCTTAACCCACTTTCAATTACCAATAAGGTATGAAACGGGAACAGAGATATTGACCAACTTCAAACAGACAACCGCAACTCATATATCAGATCACATACATGAGTGGCGACGTCGACGAAGAATGGTTAAAACATACGTTCCTGATCAGCTTTTAGCTGAGTGGTTTATAAAGTCGTTACTTCCGGCCATAACGGAAGATGTGGCAAAGGGGGGAGTCGTAACAGAAGAGCAAGTTATTGCTCATGCTCAATACTTAGACTTAGTATATACTCAGTCGGGCATGCTCTACGACAAAATACCTGACGCCCCTAGACCTGAATTTTCAATTCCTCCCCCTCCTGAATCGAATACTAATTCTCACGCCAGTAATGGCGTGACTGGCAAACGCAAAATTTCTAGTCAAAATGCAAATGAGGAACTTCTTGCCTCAGAAGTAAATGCCATGTCGACCGACAAGGGCAAACAACTGAAGCAACCAGAGGGCAAGAAGAAAGAGAAAAGGAAAGGGAGACCCCCGACAGGGTGTCATATATGCGATGAGGATCATTGGACGAAAGATTGTCCACATATAGCTGAAGTTAAGAAACTCTTCAAGAGTTCAAAAACCCCAGCGGTATTGACTGATCCGTTTCCTGATCCAAGACAAAATCTGGTTGCTAATCAAAATGCTTCCCGATCCCAAGTGCTTATGTTGTCTACCTCAAAGCAGCAGAAAAATGCTTTGACAAGGAATAAAGATCACAGGAATCCAAAGCAATTGAACAACAAGGAAAATAAACAACCTAGTAGTTCAACAACAACTTTGACCAAAGTTGTGCCACCCATCGTTCCTAAACCAATGATAAAGTCGCCAAAGGGAGTAGTACACAAATCGACATTTAATCCTCGTGAAAAAATAACACAGGATTACAATATAATAGAGGACCTGACCCAATCGTCGTCCGCTATGTCGACACTTGAGGTAGCGCAAAAATGCACCTCCCAAGAGCAAGCTTTATTATCAGCCATAGGTGGGATTGGCCCAATGGATTCCAATCTTGTGGCCTTTGATCATAAAGGAGATGACCCTCAGATACCAGCTCAACTAGCTTTCCTTATTCAAGTGAAAGCCCTCAACAAAACTGTTCATCGAACAATTATTGATGAGGGGGCATCTACATGTCTTATGTCGATGAGTTGCTGGAAAAATTTAGGCTCACCACCCTTGTCGAAATCGTCAACGACATTAAAAGCATTTGATGGACGATCATACACTCCATACGGGATTCTAAGTAACTTGCAAGTTGAACTGGGGGGCAAAACAGTAGAAGTTGATGTTGAAGTAATCGATGGAAACCTCGATTACAACATCCTACTGGGAAGGCCTTGGATATATGCCATGGCTGCAGTTGTGTCGACCTACTTCAGGAGGATTGTATTTCCTTTTCAAGGAAAAATTACAATCGTCGACCAACAAACATTTCTCCCCAACAGTTCTCAAGTTACGGGAAGCAGCACAATGATCCATGAAAGTAATCAATCGCTCCAAAATATCGGAATAGGTCTCCTAAAAGACCCTGCCTTAATGGGTACTTTTTCCCTACCACCAGCAAGTAATCTGGCGGAAGTAGCCACAGTGGAAACCTACAATATGAAATCTTCTATATCCAACGGATTCAGAAGATTCCTAAATATTTTGTCAGCATGGATCATCGCCCTAATAGAAATACTGTAAATACAGTGGGCTCCGAGGACGGTTCTTATCTCATGTCAACCTCGTTAAAAAATGAAACAAGGAGTCACGAGGATAGTTCTTTTACTATGTCAACCTCATTAAAAAATGAAACAAATCCCCTTTTCAAAATTCAAAAGTAAACCTTCATTCCAACCACCAAGTTGAATGCAATGAAGCTTGGGGGGCACCCTCCTTTGACATGCGTTATTATGATGTTGGGGGCATGCAAAAGATCGAGCAGTTTTAGCACACAGTTCATGCTCGTTAAAAAATAAACGCAAGATCCGAGCAGTTTTAGCACATAGTTCATGCTCGTTAAAAAATAAACATAAGTTGTGAGCAATCTTCCCCTAGAGTTCAAGCTCACCCAGAAAAAATGAACCGATAAATAACCTTGGTAAATGTAACCTTTGACAGCCATATTAAAGCCCTTGGTCGTGTTCTTGCAGTCTCACCTCCATCCGTTCATTTGGCCAATCGTTCATCTCCATATGATTGTTTACCCATTTTGAGGAACAGCTGCGAAGAGTGATTTCACTTAGCCATCCTTGTGACACTGCCGTGATTGGAAAATTCCAACCTGTACCTGGAATCTGCTGCTATCCCTGTTTATCACTCGTTCCTCAAAAGACGAGTCTTCTTTGCGCTCTTTTCTCTTGACTCGTAAAATATGAAAAGTTTGCCGAGTTTTGGCCTTCCAGCTCGTTAAACGACCGGAAGAGCTATCCCTCCTCTAGATTTTAATCTTTTTGGACCTGAGGGATTATTTCACAAAAAGATCGAGCGCTTATTTTGTTCGGCTCGTTAAAGCAATCGAAAATTCATCCCTTCTGTATTGTTTTATGCTTTTTCGGACTTAAGGGATTAGATGACGAAAAAGGAATTCTGGAGTTGACTTTATGTACCTTTTCAGACTCTCTAAAAATGAAAAGGACCGAGTTATCCTTGTCGTTAGACTCGTTAAAATGATTAAATAGCGACAAACTTGTCTTTAGACGAGAACGAGTTTCCCTATCGCTAGGCTCGTTAAAACATAGCGATGGGCTTGCCCGAAGGGCAGGTTATAGAACAAGCATATGTTATCCTCCTCAAGCTTGACAAAAATAAAGAGGTACTGGTCAGCAATGACTGGGGAAAAATTGGGAGAACCTCACAGCTTTAATGGTAGCAAGTCGCTCTTGAACATGACACTTTGTCCTCCGTATCACATCGGGTTGGGTTGTTTCATTCACCGGTCTCATCACCATGGTCCTCGCCACACCATCCACATTTGGGGTAATGCTACCGATCCATCACATCAGTGTCGTTATATGTTCAAGAGATGTTGTTCTGCAAAGAGTCAACCGTGTCCCATCCACTGCCATACATTGTCCTTCATCCATTTCATGACCGCCACCCTAAATCATACATCACAGTTTGTTTTCACCTCATCACAATCACTAGCTCCGTTCTGTGTCAATGATGTGGGATTCATTAAGGCCCTCCTTTGACGGATCGCTCCTTGTCGACATCAGCTCATTATCCAAGGAGTTGATCTAGGAACACCCCCTTCAGTACTTTGAAGCTTGCATGCCTCAACGGCAAGTTTCTCACTTCCGGCGATAGGTATACATCAATGACCTTCGACCAGAAGATTTTGCATGGTGGTCGACGCCAAGTCCTTTATTCCCACCATGTGAATTGTACTGCCGTACCTTGAGGGTCATCATCCTTATCGGTGATTCCTCTCGCGCTTGTTAACGGTTTACATCATTGACCGGTAATCAAGCGATGTCTTTCCATGTTCGACTTCAAGAAATTCTCACATGGATTGACTTGTACATCGAGTGAAGATCGGAAGAGATTGAAGACCCCGGATCTAGTTTCATCCATCCAGGCTGCGATATATATTCAGGATATAAAGACATTTGATATGTACATCATTGCAGCAGATGATCATCCTTCTCAAAGGATGATAATTTCAGCAGAGAATTATCAGTCTATCATCAGACGATCGTCTGTTCTATGTACCAAAATGTATTTATAAAGCTGAGCATGGGAATGCTCGCCTCAGCTAGATCATGAAAAAGAATGAAAAATAATGTATTGTATTGTATCTTATTACAGGACACTTCTCAGCAGATTGAATGAACTTCGGATCCTCCTAATAAAGCATTTCACCCGATAAACGACCTCATACTTTAGGGGGCATCTGTTATAGACAATTTTGTGCCTTGCAGCATCAGGCATGAATTGTCAATAATCCAAGGGATCCAAAGTCCCTAAACATGATGTTCCTACCCCTAGAGGAACAAGGTCAGCAAACCAACAGCTCTCAGATCAGTTCTCCACCTGAAAACACTCAAAAACAAGCAATCCTGAAATCAAAGCAGGTGCTCCACTAGGCTTCTGCGCTGAAACTCAACTCCTCCATGGTGTACCTGCGTTGCAAAGCAAGTGGAACAAAGGCCACCTGCGCTGAGCGAGATGGGACAAGTGGCACACTGAGTCATTGCTCTGGAATCTTCCAAAAATGACACTTGGATCAGGGATTTCGCCTTGTGATGAGTCAGAGGCTCTGTTTCTCCAAGTGGAAGCAAGGTTCTCCAAGTGGACTCAAGAACTGAAGATCAACTGAAGAGAGAGAGGACACAAGGCAGCTACACATCAGTTGCAAGCTGACTCATCCTTTCTCAATTCATCTATATATTGAGCTCTCTCCTATGAGCTCAAGGGGCTGGAATTTTGTGCAAAGTAATGCTATGCTATTGGTTTCACTATAGAGGTATTGGGTGATTGCTTGAGGGAGGTGAAGAGGAGAAATTCTTTCTGCTGGGAGGTGTTGCTAGATTGGAGCCTTCAATGGTTGTAATACTCTCAGAACCTTTACTTCTTCATTAATAAAAGCTATTGAGGTTCTTCTATGTGCTCTTGTTTCAATAATATATTGTGATAATTGCATGTTTGGTTTACACTAATCCTTGAACCAGTTATGATTGCATGCTTCTTGTAGTTTCCTTCTTTGTTATTTTGCAGGATCTTATTGTAGCTGGGCCAGCAAAAGAGCAAGGAGCTGGGAGCAAGCAGCCAAAGAGAAGAGTTTGGATTCGACATTAAGCGCAAGGCAACGGTTAGTGCATTTATCCATTCTCTTTTGCTTTCATAAAGAAGTAAACCTTAAGTAGTTTGTTTTACAGTTGTTGCTAAGGTACTATCACCCTTAGAGTGGGATAGGGTCATCCGAGTCGGATACTTTTCCCTACAACAGATCCTTATATATAGTTTTGGAGTGAAGATAAGTCAGCTTGATGTGTGACTTGTTGTCCTCTTCAACTCCAGTTGTTCTTTAGTCCTTGAGTCCACTCGGAGTTTCTACCTTCCACTTGGAGTTTTAGAACCTCTTTACTCATCATTAGGCGAATCTTCTGATCCAAGTGTCATTTTGGAAGCTTCCTGGGCACTGGCACATTGAGAAAAGATTCCTCCACATGTCAAAGTACGCCCAGCGCAGGTAGCCTTTGTTGCACTTGCTATGCAGCGCAGGTACACCATAGAGCTTTTGACATTCAGCGCAGATGCTTAGTGGAGCAGCTGCTTTGATCCAAAATTGACCTGTTTTTGAGTGTTTTTCAGTGGAGAACTGATCTGAAATGTTGTGGTTTGCTGACCTTGTTCCTCTAGGGGTAGGAACAACATGTTTAGGGACTTTGGATCCCTCAGATTATTGACATTTCATGCTCCATGCTGTAAGGCACAAAAATGTCTATAACAACTTGTATGATAGAAAAGCTATTTTCTATAGAGTTGAGAACAAGTATCTACTTGTCAAAGATGGAATCAAATACTTTGTAAGAGCTCATAAGCTGAAGAATAATTATACTCTCATAAACTCGGGGCAGATGAAAAGAATGATAAATTCATGCAAACAATTCTTATTGATGGTTGTAAAGGATAAGAAACCTGATAAAACCAATGTATTTGAGGGTTGTAATGATAAACAGCAAGCTGATTTAGAAAAGGTTGTCTCAGAGTATGATATCTTGTTTCAAGAACCTAAAGGTCTGCCACCCAAAAAGGAAATAGTACATGATATTATTTTGCAGCAAGATGCTCCTTTGACTAACATTGGAATGTACAAGTTTTCTACTTTATAGAATGGTTAAATCAAGAAGCAGGTGCAAGAGTTTCTCAAGAAGGGATTTATCAGGCCTAGCATATCACCATGTGGGTCACCAATCGTTTTGGTGAGAAATAAAGATGGCTTGTGGAGAATGTGCATTGATTACCAAGCACTGAATAAGATAACAATCAAAAAATTTTATCCCCTTCCTCGCATAGATGATCTTTTAGATCAATTGAAGGAAACTGTTTATTTCACCAAGCTAGACTTGCACAGTGGATACCTTCAGGTCAGAGTTGCAAAACAAGATGCATGGAAGACTGCCTTCAAAACAAAGCAGGGATCGTATGAGTGGCTGGTTATGCCTTTTGGCTTAACTAATGCTCCTGCTACTTTCATGAGATTAATGAATGATGTACTCAGACCTTTTCTTGATGATTTTGTTATTGTGTATCTGGATGATATTCTGATTTTTAGTAAAACGCGGGAAGAACACTTAAAGCATTTTAAGCACACACAAGATGTTTTGAAAAGAGAAAAAAATCATGTTAAACTCTCAAAATGTGAATTTGGCAAAACAACTCTGAATTATTTGGGTCATATAGTAGGGGGTGGTGAATTGAAAATAGATCCCTCTAAGGTAGCAGTCATTGTAAACTGGCCTAAACCCAAGTCTGCTACAGAAGTGAGAAGCTTCTTAGGGGCAACGCAATATTGGAGGAAGTTCATTTCTAACTTTTCCTCAATTGCAGCTCCCTTACATGCTTTAACAGGATTGAACAAGGTGTTTCAATGGGGAGGCAAACATCAGAAAGCCTTCGACACCTTGAAAAAAAAATATTAGTACAGCACCTGTACTAGCACTTCCTGATCTGCAAACACCATTTGAGATCCAAATAGAAGCCAATGACTATGCCATGGGAGCAGTGTTGACACAACATGGTAAACCCATATGTTATCATTCTGAGACTTTTAATCCTGCAGCAGTTAACTATCCTACATATGATAAAGAATTGTATGCATTAGTTCAGAGTGTGAAAAAGTGGAAGCATTACTTAATGGGCAAAGAAACAGTAATACATACTGATCATCAACCACTTCAATATCTACACTCCCAAACTAAGTTGCAGCAATCAAGACACTACAGATGGATGTGTTTTCTACAACAGTTTCATTTAGTCATCATATATAAAAAGGGCATACATAATAAAGTTGCAAACATGTTATCTAGACCCATTATAAATGCATCTACTATACTTAAGCATAATTTTGTGCCGCATGAAAGCTACATTGAACAATATGCTCAAGATATAGACTTTAAAGATGTATATGCAACTTTAAGTCAAGGCAAAAGAGTAGAAGAATTGGATTATCATGTAAAGGACTGACTCTTATACCATTGTGGGAAACTCTGCATTCCACAAACTAAGAGTAAAGATAATTAGAGAAGCACACACTTCTCTGATATCAAGTCACTTTGGGGTAAGTAAAATAGTTGCACAGCTGCAAAGATTTTGTTATTGGCCAAAAATGAATGAGACAGTTTCTAGATATGTAAGAGGGTGTACTATGTGATAAAAGCAAGCCTAGCAACAGAAAACTAGGCTTGTACACTCCATTACCAATTCCTTCTCACCCTTGGGAAAGTGTTTCCATGGATTTTGTTGGAGGACTGCCTAAATCTAGGAAAGGTCACGATTATCTATAGGTTCAATAAAATGTGTATTTTGATACCTTGTAATAAATAGATTACAGCTGAACAAACTGCAAAACTGTTCTTTGGACATGTATGGGTTAATTTTGAGTTACCCACTTCCATTGTATCTGATCAAGACACCCGATTTGTGGGGAAGTTTTGGTCAAGTCTATGGGAACTAATGGACACCAAACTGAAGAAAAGAATAGCTTTTCATCCACAAACTGATGGCCAGATAGAAGTAGTTAACAGGACAGTGATCCAATTACTCAAAGGATATTGTAGCAAACATCCTAAGCTTTGGGATGAACATTTGTGTTATGTGCAGCATGCTTACAACAGATCAAAACATTCTTCTACACAGAGATCTCCTTTTGAGACCTGTTTTGGTTTCACACCAAGGTCTCCTTTGGATTTTGTCTTTGGTAAAGACACCACAGTTGAGGGACATAATGATGTGGACAAGGCAACTAGGTTCATTGAACAAATCCAGGAGATCCACCAGGCAGTATAGGAACAGCTGGAAAAGAGCCAAGCCAAATACAAGGCAAGGCATGACAAGCATCAGATGGAGCATAGTTTCCAAGTTGGTGACCAAGTCTGGCTATATATCAGCAAGGATAGGATGCAAGGTGAAGGTAAAAAGCTAAAGTCTATCAGGGATGGACCTTTCAAAATACTTGAGAAGATTGGTGAAAATGCTTTTCACCTTGATCTACCAGCTTACATGCACATCTACTCAGTTGTAAATGTAGATTGCTTGAGATTGTTTAAACCCTCTCTAATTGAGGATCCCGAAGAGTAGAGTCAATTGCCTTCTATTGATGACCTGTTACCTCAATATCTTAATGAATTGCAGGAAGACACAGTTCTGGACAGGAAGGTGAGGACGATGCGCAGAGGAGATGTTGAGTACCTTAGAGTAGGGCTCAAGAGTTCAAAGCCAAGCAGTGAAAAGTGGATCAAGATTGGACAAGTGAGACAACATTACCCTCACTTAGTTGATGCTTGAAAACCAACTTTTGGTGGTCCAAAAGCTTTTTCAATGGGAAGGCCATGATCTGAATTAGATCCATGAAAAATAATCAAAGTACCATGACTGTATTGGATCAGGACAAACCTCGAATTCAAGAGCACATAGCGATTAGGAAAACCTCTGAACAGCGGCAGTTGACAGCCAACGGGGAACAATGAGGACCTCGGTCAAAGCGCGCTGACCAAGACCCATGGAGACTGTGCAAGAGGCCAAACTGGCACTTGGGAAGCCCGGATCGGGAAAAGGAGGCAATTTCTGATGCGCAATTAGCGCTAGGAAAAACCCCTCGAGAAGGAAAGGCCCCAAATCGCTCGGTCGCATGGAATCTTGGAAAACCATGGGGAAAGCACTAAGGCGAAAGGCGGGACCCACGCTCCAGAACTGACAGTATATCGGTGGCACGCTTGGGCAGTAAGCGGATTTGGCTAAAACCTAGCAATTCCATTCAGTGCCCGATGCGTGGCAGGCGGAGGAGAAAGATAACCGCTGCTCATCACATGCTAACGGTCGAGCAAGTCAACCACACAAAATGAATGAATGACATTGGATATGGAGGCTCCAGATCTAACGGCTGAGAATGCACCCGATGAAAGAACCAGATTTGACAGGGGATTAAGTCGAGATCTACAAGGATTTGAGTCCGATTTGACCGCTGAGGTGGCGGATGAGTCATTTCCTGATGTAATTGAAGAAGTGAACCGATGAGGAAGAGCTGGAACAGTTCGCAAGAGGACAAGTGGCCACTCCCTGTGAGACGATGACCATGATGCAGAGATAGGGAATTCCAAGTGAACAGCAGCAAGCAATCTGACAGAGGTGGAATGGGAATCGAGCAGTCATGAGTTCGACTGGCTTTAAAGCCATGAATAGAGATAGAGAACAAAGGACACTGAGAGGACACCGAAAGGAAAAAAAAACCAGAGAGAAGAAGACAAAGACAGAGAAAATGAAAGGCAGTGAAGCAAAAAGTAGAAAGACAGAGCACCGAGCTGACTAAAGGCAGCGTCGAGCACAAGAGAGCTTGAGAGGTTCAAGCCATCCCTTAGAGGATTTTTCGGGAATCGAGTACCATATTGGGCTCGTCTCCTTAAAGACCAAAATGGTCAAGAGCTAGTAAGGAAAAGAGTTTGTGCACTCTAGTGGCTTGGGGAATCCAAGAACCACCCTGCCAAGAAATTCTGTTTCAGGAGACTTAGACTGAGCTCCTCATTGTAATTCTCTACTTTAAAGACATAATAAAACAAGGCCACCATTGAAAGCTGGACCGGAGATGTAGCCTTGGAGGATAGGGTGAACTCGTTATTAATTTGTTGTGTTCTTATATTTTCTTACTATGTTTCTCTGTTGTTTTCCATTTTCCAGTGTCTGTGTATTTTGTAATCTGATCAATCCATTGCCTAAAATAACATAGACACACACCAGAATATGAGTCTGTAATACCTTAATTCAATAATTATTTAACTGAAATCACTCAAAGGTTGATTTTCAGATCAAGATCTCCCTGATATGAAGTCCTAACCAGACCTCATAATATTTGGAGTAGGAGTCCCAGCAATGGGTGTGTTACATAGTATTTTGTCACACCTCCTGCACTTCCCCGTGACATCCCCAAAGTGCCTAAAAAATATCCATCATGTAGTTTACTCATTCATATCTGTAGTTCAGATCCTTCTTAAGACTTTGATTGGAAAATTCCTTGAGCATCCCTTGAAGGAAATAGCTCTAAAACCCTAATTTGAGAATCATCGCCCTTATGAGACTAAAAACAACGATGATCGCCTCTTGCACTGTACTTAACCTGTGATGGCATCACTCTGTTCATTTGTACACCCATGATGATCCCAAAAGGAAATTTTCCCAAAGAGAATGAGAAGCTTCGTGATCTAGAAGCTTCCAGAGTGGTGATTTGGAGGTTGTTCGGAACAGATGAGGTCGAATTCTCCCAACTTGGCCTCCTGGTCTTATCCCTATGAGCTACCTCCTTAAGATAAGGGCCTACTCCTATCTTTGGAGAGATTCTAAATCCCTTTCCCAGCCTATATATTCATCCTCTCTCATTCTGAAAGTGTTGGTTTATGTCTATTTGCACCCTTATGCTAAGATTGTGCCTATATGCTACCCATTTGGCTTGGAGAAGGAGTGCTTGGCGAGCTTATCTTGGACTTGGATATTCATTTCAAGGAGATCCTATCAACATCAAGGCTTGGTTTTATTATTCCCCTTATTTTCTATTAATATACAACTTCTAGTTCATTGTCCATTGATGTGTATGCACATATATCATCTATCTTAACATTCCTTGATCAGTTAAGTAGGTTCCCTTTGAATATGTTGTTTGTATTTACATGCCTTGTTGTGTCTTGATCTCTTATGCAAGTGCATAAACACTATGAGAAGTAGGAATGAGCCGGAAATGCAAGTGATTCGAGATCCTCAACAAAGGATGACTTGATAGCATTACAACGAGGTAGGCCATCTTCTTCATCTCTCTTTTCAATTGTAACCTAGGAAAGTGTCTTGTAGATTGTCACTTAGGTTGTTAGACCCACTCATTGGGCTAAAAGGATCGTGTTTTTCCACAGAGAGGATTTACCTAGACAAAAAAATGGGGACTCTGTTGGGGAAGCTGTGATCCTTTCCATTCAATCCTTCATCCTACTTTTGTGTTGAGTTTGACCAATTGTCCATTTTCAAGCTTGTTTGTTTGTCTATAACTTTTTTCACCTATTGGTGATTGCTTGAAGGTTCTTTATTTTAAGTGATCTTGAAGATTTTTGGTTTTATATCATCTTTCTCGACCATCATAGTTTTCTCCTTGACAGTCACAATGACATCATGTATGTTTTGATTATAGTCGTGATTATCACTAATTTTTACATGACAAGTGCAATGATCCCAGAAGTTAAAGAAAATTATGTTTTCTTCTCTTGATTTCAGTTTTTTTCCTTCTAGCAGTGTTTTGTCAGTGTGACTACAGTGTCATTGTCTTGGTTGACATGTTTTTCTGACTGTAATTGCTTCTTGATTTGGTATAAGTGTGTTTGGAGCTTGATTTTTTTTCTAGGATTCCTAGGGTTTCTAGGTTACTTTGCATTCACTCATTGGTCTGCTCTTCAAAGATCAATTACCTTTGTTCAAAGAGTTCTTTTGCATATAGACATATTTTTCAAGCCACTTTTAGTTCTTTGGTATAAAGTTATTTTCCTTAGTGTCGAATCAAATAGATGCTTTGAAAATCACGTTAGTTCCGTTGCCGAGCAATAGATTACAAAATTATTTGTTTTTATTGTATGGAAAGGAAGTGCTTGTTTCCATTCTTGTGTTTCAGAAAGTGAAAGTGTATATCATTGAAGTATTTTCGAAACATTTCTTGCATTCAAATCGGAAATTGAAAGATATTTTCATGGTTAGTGAATTGTTTTGATTTTCTTTTTCTCTTTTGCACTAGTTTGCATTGATCGCATCTTTAGTGAAAAGAAAAAGATTTTTATCTTTATGGCATTGCATTTGTTAGTAGAATGAAAGATTAGATTTCATTTTATTGAATTAAAAAGTTTGTATTGATGCTTTTGAATTTTTTGATGCATTTATTAGTTGTTTCTCTTCCTTTGTTAGAATAGCCTTCATCGAAAGAAAAGTTTCATTTTCATCATTTAGTTGCATTCTAGGAGTAGGTGACATCATTGAGCCCTCAAAACTGAAAATTAATTCAAAGATAAAATTAAAATTTACCTCAATGAATCTAAAGATCATTTGAAACATTAACTTCATACTTCGTGGTCTAGGCTAGAGACATGTTTCGGCATCTATAAAGCTTAGCAGTTGTCATTCGCAATACCCTTTCATTAGATAGTTCTATCACAAACTTGTGATCCCCGTACCATTGATTATATAAAGGGATACCCTCATAGGTTGCAAACCTTTATCCATAAGAAGCTGAGTCTGTCACCCTGTAAACGTGATACACCAAACACAACATTCGGGGAGATTTCCTGCACGTACATCAAGTCCTTGATAAATTTAGTTGCTAAGGTGTATATTGCAGGTCACAGTTACTTGGTACTCGTTTTTGTCTAGAGTTACCTAAGTAGCCATTTCTATCTTTTTTGACTCCTTAAATTTGAAAATATCGTCGAGCACTTGTCCTTTCAAGCTCGCTAAACCAACGAAAAGGACTAGATTCACCTTTTTGTCCTTTTCTCGACTCTTAAAAGATTGAAAGGAAAAAAAATTGTTTCTAAAAATAACTGCCCATGATAACATGTCGAACCCATGCAGTTGCTTCTTGGCCCAATCTTGATTAAACCATTGTAAATTTTATTTTTAATCAGCCCTCAATGAATCTCCTTTCCTTTTCTGCTCTTGAGAGAAAGTCATCATGGCTGAACCATTGAGCTCACCCCAAAGTTCCCCTTCGTTTTCTGATACTGAAGGGTATTCACAAGAATTTCACCAAGAACTTCCTCAATCACTTGAATCTCAAGGTTTTGAACTTTGGATTTTCCCAAGCATTCAACCCCTTTCTTCTCGTCAACCACCGTTGGATTCCTTGTCACCTCAAGAATTTTATCATGAAACCCCTGACAGTCCATAGAGGTTTTTCTTATATCCGCCGAATCCATTATTCAATCATGTTGTGATATCTCCTCAGCATCCTTACAGTCCTTACGACTGCCCTAGTGTTCCTTTGGATTTATCTCCTCATACATCTCGGATTCTTCCTCGCTGATTGTTTCCACCCATGGATTCAAAAGGTGAGATCCCAACCTCTTCTCCGGGTCATTTGGAAGTTTCCCCTACTCATACTCCTCATGTTGATGATGAACAAGGGTATGAAGTTCCTCCATAAGACTTTACTTTTACAGGAAGACTCCCATCTCACACACTTCTTGAAACTAGTGGGCCCATGTTTCCACCTGGTTATACAACCCTATCCCATTTAGTTTCAGGAACGCCTAGTGCTTCACCTTTGTATCAAAATCCCATTTGGTCTTCCAATGTCGTGCCTACTTCTAGTTCATTTATTCCAAACGTGACCTCTCAAATTTATGTACAAATTGTTGTCACATCAGTTCCTATTCAACCTACGATTCCATCGCAACCTGTATCGTCATTTCAACCCTCCATTCCAGTACAACCAACTATTTCAGGTCAAGTTTCAATTATTTCTTCCAACCCTCTGTCAAGTGGACATAATGTGCCACTACCTGGGGGGGAATCTAAATATTCCTCTTGTGTCAGGTGAAACCAATGTGAGTGGATTACAAACTCACATGGTTGGAGTCAATCAACCTTATTCTAGTGGTATTCCTAATCCTATTGGTCCATCCGGGTCGGGTAATATCCAGTATCAACAGCCTTATATGGCTCAAATTCCACTCCAATAGGCTTATGTCCCTTATGGTTCGCAAGCCTTGGTCAATCTATCTTACACTCCACAAGCGGGAGCTTATGTCCAGCATGGTCAATCCATTATTCCTTATGGATATGGTTAGGATCGATTCAAAAATTACCAATACCCTCAAGGTATATCCTAAGGAACTTTCCAAAAACACTTGCACTAGCAAGGGCAACCCTTGCAGTAGTAAGGGCAACCTTTGAAACAACAAGGGAAACCTTTGCATTCATATCAACAGCCTTTGCAGCAGCAAACTCAGTTTGTTCAATAGCCTACTCAACCCTTGTATCTGCAAGGCTAACCTTTGCAGTAGCAAGGTCAACCTTTATAGCAGCAAAGTTAGCCTTTACAGCAGCAAGGTAAACCTATGTAGCAAGATCAATATGTATATTAACAAGGTCAGCCCTTGCAAGCACAAGGTTAACCCCTATAGCAGTAGGGCCAATCTCTTTATGTCTAGGGTCAACAGGTCCAACAACCTTACAATCTATATACTGCGTATAATTCTTATCAATGGCTTATGGTAGATCAATATCAAACCTACCCTAGAAAAAATCCATCGTATGGTCAAGGTAACCCTTAGTGGTGGCAAAATAAAATCCCTTATGGCCAAAATCCTCCACTGTGGTGGTAGAATCCTTACCAACAAGGATGGAACCCATAGTTTGGGCCTCCTCAAAGGCCTTACATGTCATTCAATCTGCAATTTCCATTTTTGGCTACATTGGAACTTCTTGATGTCTCGAGACTCACAGATGATCCTATCTTTCATTCACCTTACTAGCCTCCGGCTCCAACTAAAATTCCAAGTGATTTCCCTAAGTTCAAATGAAATTCTAAAGAGGACCCACAAGCCCATGTGATGACATATCACTTATGGTGCTCTTCAAATTCATATGTTGACAAGTCTATCTGTCTCTGCCTCTTTTAGAAAACCTTAACAGGTGTTGTTGTAAAATGGTATATCAAGTTTCCTTGAGCTACCTATGCTGAATTTAACTCTTTAAATATTGCCTTCCTTGCCCACTTCCAATTGTCGTTTTGATATGAAACTACCACTCATTTTCTTACATCCCTGAAGCAAGATACTGTGACCCACATTTCTGATCATATCCATGAATGGAGATGTTGACGTTGCCTCATCAAATTCGAGATTCCTGATGAGTTGTTAACCAAATGGTTCATGAAATAATTTGTAAACAAAATTGTTATAGATATAGAAATGGGTGGATGTGTTACCGAGGACCTACCTATTGCACGTGCTCAGTATATAGTCTTAGTCTATTCCCAATCTAGCACATTGTATGAGATGTTACCTGATGCTCCAAGACCATCTTCGGGTCCGGCAGTCTCAAAGTCTCCCGATGTACTACCTATTGATGGTGTAATTGGTTTAGTGTCTCAAAATTCCTCTAGGACTTCTTCAAAGCAAATATCTATTTCAAATATTGGTTTCAATAATCCTTCAAAAAATTCATGAAATCCTAGTAAAACCTCTGAGATAATGTTGTTCAGTCTACCGCAACAGATAAGCCCTCAAAAGGTAAGAAAAAGGGTAAAGGTAAAGCCAAAACCGATACCCCGAAATCGGATCCACCCAAATCATCTGTTGATGATGCTTCTAAATGGAAGACGAAATATCCTTGCCTCATGTATGAGGAAGACCATTATACCAAGGATTCTCTCCAACGTACTAAAGTTAACCGCTTATTGAAAGGGACTCTGGCTGTTTTGAAAGAACCTTTTCCATCTCAGCAGATGCAGTTGGCAGAACAACCGCAATCCTCTGCCTCCTCTAGTTCCCAAGTGTTAAAATTGGAAACTAGGGCCAAACTCAATGTGGATCACCTTATTTATGGCTTCTGATACTTTTCCTAGATTCCTCTCATCGAGAGGTGTAGGATTGATCAAAACATAATCCGATTCCAATAAGTATTTATGGAGATATGAATTTATTTTGATTATGGACAAATTGTCAAGGTCGGCCATCAAACTTATGTAGGCTTAGAATCCCAACAGTAATGTCTATTCAACCACAACATTTTCATATAAATACAAGGAGGATTCTCCTCATTTGGAAAATTCAATTCACTCATCTCCTCTCTCTCTCTCACACGTGTGGCTGAAAGGAAGATGTCCCAAGGCAAGGAAGACAGAAAAAGAAGGACGCTAGGGCAGTAGGTCATCTCTTTGACCAGCGTTGACCAAGCATTGACTTTCTTGAAGTGCGGATTGGGTGTGGTTGCCTCTCTTAGATAGGCTGCAATTTTTGACATGAAAATCGAGGTGATCTAACCTCTAATTTGACTGGTGTTGACTGCCCTAGTTTAGGGCTGCAAGTTGACTTCAAAAATCTGCAAATTGCCTGAACTTTTGGGGTTGTTCAAGGGTTGTTTCTTCAGGCTGTTCCAGGACAAGTTGATTAGAAATTGACCAAGTATTTTAGAGGTGAATTTCAGCTAGTTTGACCACGTTTGACTTTGTTGATCTAGGGTTTGCTGCTACTGATATAAAATTACAGAATTCATATTTTGTACTATTTCTCTCTGCTAAGCTATTGAAGATAAAAGAAGATTTGATCAAAGGGTTTCCCCGCATTGGGGTTTGTCCCTGGCTAGACACCACATATTGTGTCTCTTATCTTGGCTTGTTTTTTGTTGATCATTTAATGTTCTATCTGCACCTTACTTAATGTATATGTGATTGCTAATTTGTGGCTAATAAGAACAAAAATAAGTAAACTTCTCTAAGCATAGAACATACCATAATTTAACATGGTATCAGAGTTGAGGAAAAGAAAAAGCCCAAGCTAGATCAAGAGAAAGAAAAATCACCGAAGAGAAGGTTGGCAAGGCTATCTTAAAGAAATCATGGGGTCCTCAACACACTTCCCTACTGAAGACAAATTCCGTGAGAAGTCTGACTATCATGGATGGAAGATGTCTCTCGATCTAACATTAGAAGAGCAAGAAGTGTTGGACCATGTGAGAGGCAAGATTTTTGAGCCTCCATCAAATGCATCTGCTACTACTAGGATTAAATGGACCAACGGAGAAGACAAAGCAGGGAAGATCATCCGGGACTCTATCGACAAGCGCTTGGTGGCCTATGTTTCTAAGATGAACACCTCCAAGGAAATATACGATAGATTGGTGATTTTATTTAATGTTAATGATGCAAATCAAGTCTTGCTTCTTATAAATAAGCTGAAGGAAATTAAGAAGGGAAAATATGAGAGTATGCAAGCATATTTCTTAAGGATCACCGAGATCAAGAACGCTCTCCTATATATTGGGGAAGTAATTCCTTATAGGGAAATGACACTCACAACTCTTAGAGGATTGCCATTTGAATGGTATATATTCAGGACTACTCTTCTCAACAATAACGTAATTCCTAGATTTGAGGAATTAATGGCCAGATGCATTTAAGAAGAAACGAGGATGGAAGAGCAAGAAATGCCCATACTTAAAGGTCATCCCTCTACCTTTTCTTCTCATACTAAAAGAAGAAACAATTCCAGGGCTAAATTCAAAGGAAATGCTAGACCAAAGGGTGGAAGAAAAGGATGATGTTACAATTGTAATAAAATGGGTCACTATGCAAGGGAGTGCCCTGATAAAAGGGACTCACACCGGGACGATGATCAAAATCCCTCTCAAGGCAATCAAAGGAATGGTAGGTCAAATGGCAGAGGTAAAAGAAGTGTCGTAAATCAAGAGGACAACCATTCAAGAAGGAAAGAAATTCCAGCAATGGAAGACAAAGGCTACAAGGTGGCCTTCAGCGATGGCAAGGTTGGTGGAAGTCCGCTAGGTGTCATGTCTTGTGACACATCTCTTCAGTCCGAACTATGGCATCGAAGGTTTTCTCACCTTCATTATAAAGCTCTACTCGATGTAAGAAAAATGGTGACTGGGATGCCCAAGTTTAGATTAGAGCAAGAAGGTGTATGTCCAGGATGTGCCAAAGAGAAGCTCAAAAGGGGACCATTCCCCTCAAGCCAAAGCAAGACCTCCGATATATTGTAGTTGGTTCACTCAGACATATCTGGTATGATGTCTGTGAACTCCTTGGGAGGATATTTATATTACCTCACTTTTACATATGATTAGTCTCACAAGACTTGGATATACTTCTTGAAAAAGAAGGATGAAGTGTTCTCCTGGTTTCGGCACTTCAAAGCCTTGATCGAGAATCAAATCGAAAATAAGATTAATATCTTAAGGACTAATAATGGGACTGAATATGAATCCAATGAGTTTCATGACTTTTGCAAAGAGGCTGGCATTAAGAGGGAGACTACTACACCATATACTCTTGAACAGAATGGTGTGGTGGAAAGGAAGAATCGTACAATTGTGGAAGTTGTTCGTGCTATGCTCCATGATCAAAGACTTCCAAAGTTTCTGTGGGTCGAAGCTACAAATACCGCCATATATGTACAAAACTGATGCCCTCATCAAGCATTGGGTTCCAAGACTCCCAAAGAAATGTTCATTGTTAAGAAACCTGACGTATCTCATTTTAGAATTTTTGGAAGCCTTGTATATCTATGTGGGCTATAGTGAAAATACTAAGGGCTATAGAATCTATGTAGCTGGTCAAAGGGAATTTGAGATTAGTCAAGATGTCACCTTTGACGAAGATATGGCTCTTAGCAAGGTAGACAATCTTCCTACTTTAAGGGGATCTAAAGAAGCTGACACCAGGGAACCGAAGGAAAAAGAAGATGAGACGATGCCCGATGTGGAAGAACCTATGGATCCTATTGATCCTCCTCCACAAGAGCCTTCCTCTTCTAGGAAGAGGCCTTCATGGCTTAGGGGGACACTTAATCATGCTGAAGGACACATTGCACCCCGAGGAACCTTCCGTGAAAGTAAGAAACCGAACAGGTATCAGGGATACCTGACCATCATGAGCACGATCATCCAAAATGAGCCTTCATCATTCACAAATGTTGTCAAGCATCAAGTGTGGAAGGATGCTATGACCGAGGAATATGAGTCCATTATGAAAAATGATGTCTGGGATATGGTCCCCAAACCCCAGGACAAAGCAGTTGCCACTTCAAAATGGCTTCACAAGATAAAGCATATAGTTTATGGAAGTGTGGAAAAGTATAAGGTTCGTTTTATCGCTCGTGGCTTCTCCTAGAAGGAAGGTATAGACTATGATGATATATTTCCACCTGTTGCTCGATATATCACCATCTTCTCAATCATAGCCCTTGCTTCTTTACAAGGATGGAACCTACATCAGATGGATGTCAAGACTGTGTTCTTACATGGTTCAATCAAAGAAGAGGTCTATGTGGAGCAACCCAAAGAATTTGAGATTTATAATCGAGAATCTCATGTGTACAGGTTGAAGAAGGCCCTCTATGGGCTAAAGCAAGCACCCCGAGTATGGTATGAGAGGATCAATAACTACTTGATCAAGCTGGGATTCACTAGGAGTGAAGCCGACCCTAATCTTTAGTTTAAGGTTATAGATGACAAACCTCTCATACTGGTGCTATATGTTGACAACCTCTTTCTAATAGGTGCAGGCCCTCTCATTCACGAATGTAAGAGGGAGCTGGCTTCTAAGTTCAAGATGAAAGACCTAGGACTTATGCACTATTATTCTAGGACTAGAAGTCTGGCAGAAACCAGGGGAGATTTTCCTATCTCAAAGAAAATATGTGGTGAAGATATTGGAGAGATTCGGCATGGTGGACTGCAAGCTCATAATTACCCCGATGGAGCTTGACTTCAAGAACTTAAGTGGTAGTGCTGCCGGACCTATTTTAAGAAATGCTACTGAGTATCATCAACTCATTGGAGCATTAATGTTCTTGGTGAACTCTCGTCTAGATATATGCTTTGCAGTCAACACATTGAGTCAACATATGGTTGAGCCTTACCACTCACATTGTATTGGTGCCAGGAATCTGTTGATATATCTTCATGGCACAATCACTCATGGGTTGAGATACATTGTCGGAGATGTGAGACTACTTGGGTATACTGATGCTAATTGGGCAGGCAGTGTGATGGACTGAAAAAGCACTTCCGAGTGTTGTTTCTCTTTGGGATCTGCCTCGATATCCTGGATGAGCAGGAAGTGAAAGTCATTGGCTTTGAGCACTGCTGAGGTAGAGTACATTGCTGCTAGCATGGCCTCCTGTGAGGCAGTCTGTTTGTGAAAGCTCTTCAATGAGATGTTTGGATTTACATTGGATACCACCGTGATTCTGTGTGATAACCAGAGCAGGATCCGTTTATCAGAAAATCTTGTATTTCATGATCGCTCCAAGTATATCGATATCAGGTACCACTATATTCGAGATATGGTTCAGTAAGGAGAAATAAGGCTCCAACATATCAGTACAGATGAACAGGTCGCCGACATTTTGACAAAACCCCTAAGAAAGGTCAAATTCCTGACTTTCCAAGAACAACTTGGTGTCGTTCAGAGACCATCTTATGAGGGTCGAGTATGATGTATTGAGCTCTGGGAGCTCTAGGGGGCATGGGGTACTTCTTGGAGTGACATGTGACCACAGGGCAACTCACCATCCCCTGATGGTGCACTATGTACATGGTAAAGGTTCAACCTTCCCATGTGACACCCTATGGTGACTGTGGAACAGGATGATTAGTTCTCCTGTGGGCCAGGATGATTCATTCTCTGTGGCGACTATGGAGCAGGATTATTAGTTCTCCTGTAGGCCAGGATGATTAGTTATTCATGGCATCCATTGGACAGGATGATTCATTCTCCTATGCACAGGATGATTAGTTCTCTTGTTGAGGCATCCTACCCATGCAGTCTAGGACTCATGGGAAGTACCTCTCATCTGATCAATGAGCGGGGAAATGAGGATAGGGACCATAGTAGTACTATCAATGGACGCATAACTGTATCTACCATAATCCATATGCTAGGATGACCTCCATTGATCTAGGATCAATGATACTGAACTGGGATCAGTGAGAGTGGTTTACACTCTGAGACTGACTTCGAGTCAGTGGAAGATGGTATGATACATCCTCGTTCATTTCTTCTTCTTCATAGTTTGAGAAGAGCAGAGCAGAGCAAAGCAGAGCAGAGCAGAGTGGGGTCAAGCTATACAGGACAGTGCATTTGATGGATGGATAGCAGTGACAGTCTGACAGATTGCAGATGAAGTTCTCCCTAGTTGAGAGGGAGTGTTAAAATTGGAAACTAGGACCAAAATCCATGTGGATCACCTTATTTATGGCTTCTGATGTTTTTCCTATATTCCTCCCATCCAGAGGTGTAGGATTGATCTAAAGATCATCTGATTCTGATAAGTATTTATGGAGATGTGAATTTATTTTGATTATGGACAAATTATCAAGGTCGGCCAGCAAACTTATGTAGGCTCAAAAGCCCAACAGTCATGTCTATTCAACCTCAACATTTGCATAAAAATACAAGGAGCATTCTCCTCATTGGGAAAATTCAATTCACTCATCTCCTCTCTCTCTCTCACACGTATGGCTGAAAGGAATATGTCCTAGGGCAAGGAAGACACAGAAAGAAGTATGCTAGTGTAGCAGGTCATCTCTTTGACTAGTGTTGACCAAGCGTTGACCTTCCTAAAGTGTGGATTGGGTGTGCTTTCCTCTTCTAGGCAGGTTGCAATTTTTGGCATGAAAATCGAGGTGATCTGACCTCTGATTTGACCGGTGTTGACTACCCTAGTTTAGGGTTGCAAGTTGACTTCAGAAATCTACAAATTGACTGAACTTTTGGAGTTGTTCAAGGGTTGTTTCTTCAGGCTGTTTGAGGACAAGTTGACCGGAAATTGACCAAGTATTTTAGAGGTCAATTTCAGCTAGTTTGACGAAGTTTGAATTTGCTGACCTAGGGTTTGCTGCTGCTGATATAAAATTACAGAATTCATATTTTGTACTATTTCTCTCTACTGAACTATTGAAGATAAAAGAAGATTTTATCAAAGGGTTTCCCCGCATTGGGGTTTGTCCCTGGCTAGCCGCCACATCTTGTCTCTTGTCTTGGCTTGTTTTCTGTTGATCATTTAATGTTCTATCTGCACTTTACTTAATGTATATGTGATTGCTAATCTGTGGCTAATAAGAAGAAAAATAAGTAAACTGCTCTAAGCATAAAACATACCATAATTTAGCACCAAGTTTTCATGATGCAAGGTTCATCACCTATTTTGATTGATACTCGAACAAAGAACTATCAAAATATGCAAAGGAATATGGTGGAAAAATAAGTCACTAATGTACCTTCTACTTCTACTCCATCTAGTTCTAGTCCACTCCATATTGAGCATCCTAACAATGATTCCATAATCTGCCCACCTCCCAAGGGTGTACTTCAAAAATCATCTTATAATCTGAACGCTGGAGCTGCACAACATTATAATATTGTTGAAGATTGAGCTCAAGCACCTTCGATGATTTCTGCTTCGGAAGTTATCCAAACCTATTCAATGCAGTGGAAATCATTGTTGTCTGCTATAGGTGATATTGATCTCGCCTATTTGAGTTTAATTACCTTTGATCTTGAAAACCACGTTCCTTGTCTTCCTCATCGGATTTCTTTTCTCAAGTTATCATTAAAGGAAAGAAGATTCATTAGACTGTTATTGATGAAGGTGCCTCTACCTGCATCATGTTTGTTTCATGTTGGAAGGAAATTGGCTCTCCTCCTCTCAATCAGTCCCTAATAACTTTGGAGGCCTTCGATGGCAGAGGCTCCCGTCTATATAGTATTCTCACAAACTTGCCAATCACGTTGGAAGGAAAGAATTTTGAGCTAGAAGTGGAAGTTATAGATGTGAATCTCAGTTACAACCTTCTTCTCGGGCGAAGTTGGACCCAGAGTATGTTTTGAGTTGTTTCTTCTTTGTTCTGGGTGCTTCGTTTTCCTCATGAAGGAAAAATTGTCACCATCGACCAACTGTATTTTTTCTCTTCTGGTTCATCAAACAGAAATGTCCCATATGTGGGAAATACTAAAATTCCTTGTGAGAGTGTGGGGGCAGGTCTTTTCAAATATTTTTCTTTAATGGGTAATTTTACTCTCCCACCTTCGAATGTCACATCGATCAATATGATCTCGGTTTCTACAGATCCTTGGATTATTCCTACTCCAGCTCGAATTGATTCATTTGGGGATTCTATGGCATTAAGTCCATTAGAGCAAGATTATCAAGAAATTGTTTTGGCTTCAATGTTTGCTTCAAAAATTCATGTTGTTTTTAGTATGAACCTGGATACCTATGTGCAATCTCCTTCGCTTGGTTGATGGGATTCTCTGAATCCTTTGACAGAGACATTCCCCACCGACGAGAGTATTGTTGAGGTCATGTCTCTAGATGAAATTCCTTAGAATGATCTCCATCACCATTCTTTATTTCTTTCTAGCCTCGGTGAGATGCCTTCATGTATTGAAGGGTTCGTTTCTCATTACCCAACACATCCACTTCAAACACCTGTTTTGGTGCATGAAGTCTTGTCTGAGGGTAATATGGGAAAGATTACTGCAACCTTGCTCATTGACATTTCATTCCAACCTGAAATCATCAAAATATTTCAACTGGGGGCACCTTTCCTTCTCATGAGATTAAGTTTTTCTTGCCTCCTCTCATGAGATTTTTTCAACGAGTCTCTAACATTTTCCCATTGTTTCAATGGGGTTTTCATCCTATGACTCGTAACCCTCACTCACCTGAGGGGTATGGGGGCATACCCTTTTATGAGTTTTACTCTATTCTTTGGCCTAGTCGATGCTTAAAAGTCATGTCAATGGTGAAACTCTAGTTTTACTCTCTGTTGATCGATTATCTGAGTCCGAAAATGGGCTCCATCTGAACTTTTTACGTGATGTAATTCATGTAATGACTTTTTGTACATTAGTGTGTGAATTCATTAGTGTGAGATTTTTTATTTTTGATGTGTTTGTTTTCTTTGCAGACATGTTTTTTTCTGCTTACCTTATGTTCCACTCAATTTGCAGATGTTGTCAAGTCATTGTCTCAGTTTTTTTGATGGTGCTTGTCGTAGCAAATGGAATTTCTCTTTCGTAGCTTGGGCACTCTTTGCCCCTGATGGAAACTTGATTGACTTACAAGCTAATGCCTCGGTCGAACAACTAACAATATTGTTGAATATAGTGCAATCATTGAACTATTGTCAGAAGCAGTTGCTCTTGGCATTAGAGATTTTGTTGCTGAGTTAGATTCACAACTCGTTGTGTTATAGTTAAACAATCATTATTTGGTAAGAAATCCATAGATATTGCGTATGTATCTACGTGTTCGATTACTAGAAAGAAATTTTTATTTTATCACATATCAACATATTCCATACAATTTGAATACATTAACAAATGCATTAGCAAACTATTTTCTTGATAGATATTTGCATAATTTATAAAACCGAGCACATCATCATACATGGACGCATAAGTAGAAAATAAAACATGAATATATATATATATATATATATATCGTGTATGTCAGAGTGTTTACATCAAAATCTTAAAAAATAAAGTGTTCTGAGACACTTGGCTTTCAAAGCCTATAAAATGTGTAAAAGTAACTAGAAAGGCTATCAGCCTACATGATGCTCATGGTAGCATGAGACTACTCTAATCACTCGGCCTAATAGCTAACACAGTCTCACTGAGACTCCTACGGTGTGCCTTTGCCATCACATTGGAACCTTGTCTATGGTAGCATACTCTCGTATCCCTCGGGTAATCACATCCAGGTTGCACTCCATCTCTACCAAGGGTCTGCCCCTTCCTCATAGTCAGCACATACTATTTGATGGGTCACTCATCATGCTATTGGAGACATTCTAGACGGTCTTTCAGACCCAACATCTGCAAATTTATTACAAGTTACATCTCAGTTACACTTATACAGAAAATCAAAAAACAAGTTTTACCTGCGTCAGTCCAATTTTCTCCCGGTGGCAGAGGTAGGTCTGGATCCCATCTGAAATATGTGTCAGCATAAGCATAATCGTCCAAAACAAGTAGTTGGTGACATAGCCAACCGAAAAACTGTAGAGGGAAATGCATCTGTTGGCCTACTCCTCCTTGGGGCATGAGCTGACTCCACCGCACTAGCCTCAAATCTTGGGGAAGAGGATCTGGTATCTCTACAAACGGGTTCCAAAAGAAGGGCACCTGCTCTAGGAAGAAAGTAACCAGTATTGAACCAAAACCAAATTGTTTCGGGTTCCCTCGTTTACCTTTGGTTAGTTGTCTCTTCATATTATCTAGCAGTCCTCCACACCAGTTGAAGATTGTGGGAGTCAAATAATCTACTACATACCGGAATTGGGACTGGGAGGCTTCATGGAGAGCTTGCTTGCCAGATATGCCAACTATGGTGAACAAGATAGTTCTCAAGGGAAGGTTAGTGACTGTTGTTGTCTTTAGTTTCCTGCCCATGGTCATCTTTGAACCTGGGCAATGTCTCCTAACTAGATTGCTAGTACTTTCACCTCCTGGGTGAGATCCAAATATTTGGACTCTCTCTCCCCTCCAAGACAATCCGATGATGAAATAAATATCTATTTCTTCCAGCACTAGCTATTGGTCTTTAATTATGAAGAGCTCTTGATCAACATCCCATAAGCTAATCAAATACAACAACAGTTCCATCTAAGCTCTCAATACTGTGGTCCTGAAGAACTTCAGCAACCCACAATTTCTCAAAGCATTGATACATTTTGGATCCTGAGTTTCCTGGTGGTCTTCTGCCTCATGGCCCCTTTCTTTCAATTCTAGAACCATGATCTCTTGCAAAACATCATTAAACATAAGTTAGAAACTTTTTCATGGATCAAAATCAAGAATTTTTGCTTTAAAGAAGGTTTTTCCTTCAAAAATTTCTGCCTCGGCGCCATCACGCCTATGTTCATTAATAGAGTGATGTCATCGCGTGGGATTTTTTGCTCAAGGGCGATCATCACAGTTCCGATGACCAAACCCATGATGATTGTGGATGATTTAAAATCTTAAAATCCCTCCTTTTAGCATGCAAAATTCCATTAAAAATGCATAAAATTATGATGAATTGCAAGAGTAAGGACAAACCTCTTACCTACTGCAACGGTTCACAAAATGACGTCCTAGATCTCTCGCACTGATCACCTAACAATCAAGAAAATTAGGGCACAAATGCACTCTCAAAACTTACTTGGGTGAAATGGTAAAAATATTTTTACTTTTGGTCTATTTATAAGTTTTGAAGTCATTTTTTGTCAATATTTTATTAATATTTTAATATTATTTCTTGATATCAGTGATGGGTGAATTTCCCTGTGCAGTTACAACCTTGTTAGTCTCATATTTAGAATCCCTAACACCAAGGTATGGTGGGTGAGGTTCGAAAGATTCTAACTCGTGTAGTTTCAGAAATGTGAACAAGATATTGAAATCTTCCAACCAAGTACTCCCAATCAACTTGATTTTTGGGAAATTCAAAGCATTTATGAATAAATCGATCATGAAAATCTTGAAGAGATCCGTCCAGTGCTTTCTGCAATTTTAAAATTTTCTTATCAAGGGCTTTACGATCATAGAGAACAAAAGTGCAACATGATTCTACAAAAAACTATTTGAAAGAGTGTTTGGAAGTTGCGAGCAATGTGTAACACCATTTCTTTACACGCCCTTCGAATGTGAGAGAAAACAACCCACATGCAACATCCTCATCCTGGATGTCATGCCTATCATAGAAACCAGGAAAAGAAATTGTGTGCCTGAGAAAGGTTGTTCCACCCTCGCCATTGAACTTAAATTTGGACAAGTCATTTAAAATGATCATCGACATTTTCAAATTTACAAAGTTAGAAAAACACGGCGAGGTTATAATTTGGTGAGAAGTAACCAAATGTGTGCAGAAATTCAAAACAAACTTCAAGGGCTCAGCTTGTCATCTAGCCCTCCTTCAAGCACCAGAAATGTTGGCAATGCTAGACCCACGAACATTCAGTGGATCTCCCTGATATGAAGTCCCAACTAGACCTCACACTATTCGGAGTAGGAGTCCCAGCAATGGGAGTGTTACACAGTGTTTTTCCACACCTCCTACACTTCCTCGTGACATGCCCCAAAGTTCCCAAAACATGACCATCATGCAGTGTACTCATTCATATATGTAGTTTAGATCCTTCCTAATACTTTGATTGGAAAATTCCTTGAGCTTCCCTTGAAGGAAATAGCTCTAAAACCCTAATTTGAGAATCATCGCCCTTATGAGACTAAGAAAAATGATGATCGCCTTTTACACTATACTTGACCCACGATGGCATCACTTTGTTCACTTGTATACCCACAATGATCCCAAAAAGGAAATTTTCCCAAAGAGGATGAGAAGCTTCATGATCTAGAAGCTTCCATAGTGGCGAGTTGGAGGTTGTTCAGCATAGATGAGGTCAAATTATCCCAACTTGACTTCTTGGTCTTACCTCTATGAGCTACCTCCTTGAGATAAGGGCCTACTCCTATCTTTGGAGATATCCTAACTCCCTTTTCCAGCCTATATATTCATCCTCTCCCATTCTCCAATGGTTGGTCTAGGTCTATTTGCACCCTTATGCTAAGATTATGCCTATATGCTACTCATTTGGCTTGGAGAAGGAGTGCTTGGAGTACTCAGCTTGGACTTGGATATTCATTTCAAGGAGAGCCTATCAACATCAAGGCTTGCTAATATGCTTCCCTTTATTTTCTATTAATATACAACTACTGGTTCATTTTCCATTGATGTGTATGCTCATATATCATATATCTTAACATTCCTTGATCAATTAAGTAGGATGCCTTTGAATATTTTGTTTGTATTAGCGTGCCTTGGTGTGTCTTGATCTCTTGTGCAGGTGCATAAGTGCTGTGAGAAGTAGGAATGAGCCCGTGACACAAGTGATTCGAGATCTTCAACAAAGGATGACTTGATAGCATCAGAACAAGGTAGGCCATATTCTTCGTTTCTCTTTTCAATTATAACCTAGGAAAGTGTTTGGTAGATTGTCACTTAGGTTTCTAGATCCACTCATTGGGCTAGAGGGATCGTCTCTGTTTGCATGGCGGATTTACCTAGACAACAGGGTGGTAATGTTATGCCTTGACTGCGAAAACGCGTAGAGGAAAGTATGATAACTTTGGGTAAGAGCAAGTGTGTGACCCTGTGGAGAGTCAAGTGCAATGCATGATGGTTCCAACACATGAAGGGAAAAGGAAGTGCACCCCTTGGAAGCCTTTAAACAGTATGCAGCTTGAAAGGAACACACGAGCGAAATGACATCACACGCTAAGATGTGGAATAGTCCACAAGTTAAAGTGATGTGTTAATCCAACAACACACATTCAAAAAGATTTGTACAAATGAAAACAAAATAGTTCATAAGAATATGTGTAAGTTAAATAACATACATTACCAATACAACAATAATAGTAGTACTATATTAACAACACATGCATGAAAGCGTGTTGGCTCTGATTTTATTATTATAAGTGAAATTTCCATCCATATATACACCATGGATGACCACTACCCCCAATAGTGGAACATTATAGTCAAGAACACCTAATCCTCCAAAGAGGTATACTCGCTCTACACTATGGAGAAGCTAAGGCTTTTCACAATACTCCCAAGCTCTTTCTAATCCTAAGCCTACCCAAAATCTTGGCTCTGAAAAGCCCATTACATGAGTTATGAAGTTCTATTTATAACAAGAGGGGGTGACTTTTCAACTCCCCTTTGTGACCTTTGGACTACCCTCGTGATTCTTCAATGTATTTACAAAATGAAAAATTACATTACATGATGACTCTTCATATTCCAATATTGACACTTGGAATTTTACTTATATTATAATTTCAAATAATATTACATTTTCCACTCATACCCATATGAGACAAAATATGGTAGAGACAACTTGACAGTGTAACAATGCACAACACTATGATGTTTGAGGTTGGCAGAAGTCTATCTCAACAACCTCCACTTGTTGCTTCTCGGTAACATATTGGTGCCAAGCTTGGTACTATGTGATGGTGTCCCCAAACTGCTTAACGGTGTCTTGCTAGAAGCAGACTCTAGCCTCCATGGCATCTGGGTACACTGTCTTGGAACCTATTTCCAACTCATTCTGAAGCATGAGTAGCATTTTTTTTACTTTGACAAGACCACTGATGAACTTCGACATGTTGTGTGCATTGAGCTCGAAGTCTTCCCTTGTGGCCTCCTGTCTTAGCTGCTCCAAGTACTCTTTGACATCCTATCGAACCTGGTTATTGGGCTCAGATTTGGTGAGGGAACCGATTGATGGGATCTCATGTGTTCTCACCAAGACATCCAAACTATTTTACAATTTTACATATGAGGCTTGTGTGCTGCCAATGAATGAGGTAAGTTTTTGTTGCACTGAATCAAAATTCGAACCTTTTCTTTCTCCAGCTCTGCCTATGGCTTCATTTTATTCACTAAGTCAAGTGGGGCCCCTTTTAACTATATTGTCCACTACTGTACATAGGCGATGGAATCATTTATGTTTCTTATATTTTAACAAACTCTTTGCTCTGTCATTGTAGGCCATGCAAACGACAACTTCTTTATACACGGTGACAAACCCATTATAGAGCTTCCGCATGGTTTCTCCAAGTGTTGATACTTTAGCAAGTATCACTGCTCTCATCTCCCCCAATGTGGAAAAAACATTCTGCGTTGTTGCTCAGAGTTGTTCTGCCTCTTTCCTAAAAGCCTATAAATTTTGTGTAATTTCTCATTCTCAGATGTCAAATACTGAATATTTGATCTTGTTGCTCTGGCATAGGCCAAGTTGGCTTCGATAGTGGAAGTTGGATGCTTCTTGGTATCCGACACTATCACCCTTTCTTTGATGAATGTAGGTGAAGTGTGATCGTTCGGAAAGTGCTTCCTCCGCGCTTCTACAATCCTCTTCTTGAACTCATCGAATGATAGATCATACACATCCATGACTGGATTATCATCAAGGAGAACAACATCTCCTTGATCGCTCAAGGTTGGCTCTACTACTGGAGGTGGTGGAGACTGAGGGATGACCTATGGTGCTCTCGACATGAGTGTTACCGGGAATAGTGTCTATGCAGAGCTGCTAATCCCACTAAGGCTAGTAGCTACCTTAGAAACAAACAAACTAAAACTACTTTCATTTTCCTTTATGAGAGATAGATGAGAGAAGAATAAAGGAGACCAACCTCTGTCTTGCGCTTGGTTCCTTGCTCGATTCCTCTCTCTTATGATAGTCCTTTGCTACTTGCTTTCTTGTGTACCCAGCTTCATAGAGTACCTGTAGAATCAAAGTAGCATAACACTATACGAGAACATAGATCTATTATCATAAGCAATATAGGATCAGATGTATATTAACCACACAAATGCATAAAACATCAATCACACAAGTGTATGGAGGAAAACTTGAATAGCTTTATTGATAATCAAGAAAGAACCAAGAGAATTACAACCAATTGTTCTGACCCAGCATCATCCTCTCAGCAAGAAGCCCTTCTTCACCTCATGACAAGCTTAGATCACCCAGCACTATGATATTGCACTAAGAAACCAGCAGCAATTCCTTACAAGATACAAAATTCCAGCCCCTGGATCTCTGGGATGAGGGATCCATATATAGATGTCTGCAAGGGAGGTGAGTCATCTTTTTAGATTTGATTAGTGTCTTCTCTCTGATAGTTATTGATTCCACTTGGAGATTGATGATCTCTTACTCATCCCTGGTCGAATTCAGAGAGGCAAGTGTCACAGGAGAGGTTTCTGGAAGATTCCATGCTCCTCCACCTTGCGGATTGACCCTGCCACTTGTCCCTTCTCGCCCATAGCACCCCATAGAAGGGATTTTTGACATGCATCGCACCTACTGTGTGTATTCAGGTGGGATGCAACGCACCTTACCTATGGAGCAGGTGAAATGGTCCAGTTTTGACCAGTTCTAAGTAGTTTTTCATGGAGAACTTCTGGGAGAAGATGTAATCAGTTGACCTTGTTATTTTAGGGGTCGGAACAACACTTTTAGGGACTTAAGAGCACTTGGTTTATTGACATTTATGATTTGGGTTGCAGTGCCAAAAAACGTCTACAACAGTTGCCCCCTAAAGCATGAGGTCGTTAATTTGTCGATGTCGGGTGAAATGCTTTATCATGAGGATCTGAAGTTCTTTCAAGCTGGAAGGAGACCTGTAATAAGATACAATACAATACATTATCTTCATAATATTTTCATGGTCTAGCTGAGGCGGACATTCCCATGCTCAGCTTTATAAATTCATTTTCATGTACATGAGACAGACAATTGTCTGAGTGTAGACTGATGATTCTGGTAGAGCCATCATCCCTTAGATTGGATGATTATCTGTGCAGAAATGATGTACATTTGATGTCTTTATTTTCCTGAATATATATCGCAGCCCGGATGGATGAAACTAGATCCGGGGTCTTCAATCTCATTCGATCTTCACTCAAAGTACAAGTTGATCCATGTGAGAGATGTTCTGGAGTCGAACATGGAAAGACATCGCCTGATTACCAGCCAATGATGTAAGCCGTTAACAAGCGCGAGAGGAATCAACGATAATGATGATGACCCTCAAGGTACTACAGTACAATTCACGTGGTGTGAATAAAGGACTTGGCGTCGAACACCACGCAAAATCTTTCGGTCGAAGGCCATTGATGTAAACCTATCGCTGAAAGTGAGAAACTTGCCATTGACGCATGCAAGCTTCAAAGTACTGAAAGGGTTGTTCCTAGATCGACTTCTTGGATAATGAGTTGATGTCGACAAGAAGCGATCTGTCATAGGAGGGCCTTAGTGAATCCCACATCAATGACATGGAACGGATCAAATGATTTTAATGGAGGTGAAAACGATCTGGTGATATACGGTTCAGGGTGGCGGTCATGAAAGAATGGAGCGAAAATGTATTATAGTGGGTCAGACACAGGTGAATTCTCTAAGTGACTTCTCTTAAACATATCGGCAACACTGACATGATGGATTGGTAGCATTAACCCAAAATGTGGATGGTGTGATGGAAACATGGTGATGTGACCAGTGAATGGAACAACCCAACCCGACTCGGATGCGGAGTGAAAGTGTCATGTTCAAGAGCGACTTGCTACCAACAAAGTTTCTTCAAGTTTTCTTCCCAATTTTTCCCTAGTCATTGCTGACCAGTACCTCTTTATTTTTGTCAAGCTTGAGGAGGATAACATATGCTTTTTCTATAATTTTCCCTTCGGGCAAACCCATCGCTATGTTTTAACGAGCCTAGCGATAGTGAAACTCGTTCTTGTCTGTTATAGACAAGTTTGTCGCTATTAGATTTTAATGAGTTTAACGACAAAGATAACTCGGTCCTTTTCAATTTTAAAGAGTCTGAAAAGGGACGTGAAGGAAACTCCAAAAATCCTTTTTCGTCATCTAATCCCTTAAGTCCGAAAAAGTATAAAATAATACAGAAGGGATGAATTTTTGGTACTTTTAACGAGCCGAACAAAACAAGCGCTCGATATTTTTGTGTAATAATCCCTCAGGTCCAAAAATATTAAAATCTAAAGGAGGGATAGCACTTCCGGTCACTTTAACGAGCTGGAGAGGCCAATGGCTCAGCAATCTTTTCATATTTTACGAGTCAGTTGAAAAGAGCTTAAAGGAGACTCGTCTTTGAGGAACGAGTGATAAATTTAGGTAGCATCTGATTCTAGGTAAGGTTTGGAATTTTCCAATCACGGCGGTGTTACAAGGATGGCTAACAGGATCACTCTTCGCAGCTGTTCCTCAAAAGGGGTAAACAATCAAGTGGAGGTGAATGATCGGCCAATACAGAGTGGAGGTGATGATGAGAACATGACCAAGGCTTCAAAGGCTGAAGTACTACATTCACGATGGTTATTTATCGGAAATTGGTTCATTTTTTATTTTAAAATGAGCTTAAATGCTGGGGGAAACACTTGCTCATTGCTTATGTTTATTTTTTAACGAGCTTGAAGTCCATGTTAAAACTGCTCGATCCAGTCATATAATAAGAATGTCTCATCTAAAAAAAACGTCATTTTTTCAAAGCTTTGCCCCGCATCCTTTCTTTATGCAAGTTAGGAAACGACCAATCCTACGAGTTTAAAGGGTTAGAGGACCTACAAATTTAAAAAATAAATGGTCGCTCTTCACTTGCATGCCAAAAGGTTTGCATGCCCCCAGGTGTAGTGAAATAGAGTTTCAAGGTTACCCCTCAATTTGCAGACAAAACATTTGTTTTATCAGGAAAGGCCTACCTCTTTCAGGTTACCAAATATTGTTCTATCTGTGTTACAAACAAAACACTTCTTCGGCGATGTCTACCGAAATAGACAAAGGCGAGTGGCGTAGACGCCTCCACTCACATAACTTTGATGAGGGAATCTTATTCTAGCCTAATCCCCATTTTCCTAAATGGACAGGTGTGTCAGACTAGTCATATATCCTTCGCGGAAACCTACCCTATACCCGAAGTTTTCCTGCCGAAGCAAACCAGGGTGCATGCCCCCTGGGTTTCAGTCATATCCTCCGAATCACTCGCACTCATCAGGAGGACAGAATGGGGATTGATGAGACATTCCTTGCGTGAAAATACCATTCAGGGTTGGCATATGACTATTTACTATGTGTGAACCGGGAAATGAAAGCTGGTCTACGAGCTTGACCACTCTCCCTTCGTGCGGAAAACACATTACTCTAAAGAGTGATGAGACAATGGCTCCCATGCAATAAATATAGTCTCGTCCAAGGAGTAGATTATAATCCAGGGGTCCTTGGACTACCATTACGTTCATGTGAACGGTTTTCCGTCTCAATGTTATGGGCACATTGGGAAGGATCCCTAACGGTCGACTGGTTCCTTTGTCAAAGCCTGTTAGATTTCTCATCTCAGGTAAAAGCGATGGCGAACCAAGCGCATTCCAAGCAGTTGAGGAAAGGATACTCACAGAAGCCCCCTCATCTATGATGGTACCGGCCATGACCATTCTATATATTTGAGTAATGATTCGAAATGGTACACTAGCCAGTAAATGGGGTCTGCCTAGTAGATTCCAGTCAAAGGAAACAACTAGGTTGCTTGGAGGTGGGACCGAATAGACAGCCAGATATGACTCTGACGAACTTCCTTCCTGTGGTAAAGGAATGGGTAGATTGCCCCCATGTACATCGGAGTCTGTGCTTACAAAAAGAATTTGGACGGTGTCATCCTTGTTCTCTTCGGTGACTGTATCATCTGAAGATGGATCCTCTGAAGGCAAGACCGGGTCAACTGCTGCCTCGACCTTTTGACTTTCGTCTGGTATGGATTCAGATGGTTTATCTTCAATGATAGATGCTTCGGCCAACCACAAGGGCGTGTCAGCCGTATTTTCAACTAGTGACGGACTCGGCAAGAGTTTCTTATATCCAGGAGGAAGCCATAATGGTGAAACCGGACGGTCGTCCAAAACTATTTTAGCCTCATCTAAGAAGGGACAACAGTGGACGGCGTGATTGCCTTCACACAGTTTACAAGGAAATTTGCATCCTCCTTTTTGTCCAGGGGCTTCACTTTCACTAGTTGACGGTGTACTTTCAACATGATCATCAGAGGTTGACGACACCGGATTGTGCAAACGAGGAGACCAGTCCCTTAAGATTCGAGGGATGCAAGGACAATCTCGATGATAGTGGTCTCCTTTGCAAATGACACATGGCGATTTAGGCCTGGTCGGTGCAGTGTGTGGATTTTCGCTAGACGATGCTTGGTTGCCCCTTTTTGCCTTTGGCTCCTTCTTCTTCTTCTATTTCTTCTTCTTTTCCTTCTTCTTCTCAGGTACTTGATTTTTGGCTTTACCAGCTGTTGAAGCCTCGAAAATCGGGTCGACAACAAGGGGGATACCCACCCGGTCCGGACCTTGGTTGGCAGCTCCTTATCTGTTTGGTATAGCGGGTCCGACTGGGGATAATGGGACCAGTTTCCCAATCTAAGGGTGTGTGTGTGTGCAGAGTTGGATGATGATGATCTAAGAGTTCTAATCTAAGCTACTTTAATCTAATTCTATTCTATTGTAATCTAATAAAAACAGCACATCTAATCTATTCTAACCCGGGATGTATTTCTTCTATTATGCGATCTAAAGAGATTTCAAATAATAACTGGTAATAAAGATCATTTAGCTATCATAAGAATGGAAATCAATTAAGATGAACCACTTTGCATAAAAAGTTAGGCAAAACAGTTGTGAACAACATATCGCATAATAAGTTATTCATATGTCAAACATAAATAAATGACTCCACCGTACAAAAGTGCCAAATGGTAACTCACACATTCATGCAATAACATATAAACAACTAAAAACTGTATATCACTTTAAGAATATAAGCAGAAATGGCCAAGAGATAAAAGTACCATTTATGACTGGTCCTACTCATAAGCTCAAGCAACAATGATTTATCTCTACTTGTTCTAATATCTACTAAGAGTACAGAAGTGCAACATCAGTAGCAGACATCAAATGCAAACATTAATAAACCTTGATCCATTCATTCATCAAAAACTCCTCTGAGGGTGCAGAAGTGCATGTTCTGAGGACAAGTTTTTGACAAATTTCTGGACCCTTCTCTAAATGCATGAGAAGGGTTTAAATACTACTTCCTAATTCTAATAATAGTTTATTTACAAAATTTAGGATGGGGTTTTCAAATGACCGTCCTTTTTCTAATATAATTTTTTAAGAAAAAACAACATTCTAAATTAAGCTACTTCTAAATCTAATCTTTAAAGCTGCATGCATTCATCATTGGTTTGAGGAGAGTCAACTGGCTGACTTCTGCTTTGAGCTGGGCTGAGAAAACGGAATCTATGAGAGCTGGCACCACTTTCTCGGCCGCATTTATGATACATTTCACAGTCATCTGCTGACTATGCGGCTTCACCAAGTATGCCCAGTAACACTCCCAATTTAACCAGTTTAGTGCTTGGACCTCTTTTCCCTTTTCTGGCGCCTTCAGCTTCCATTCTGCTTGTTCTGCCTCCCTTATTTAAACGTCCCACTCGTTGAAGAGCAACGCTGAGCCCACTTCTTGTGCTACCTATGTATTGCTCACAGGTGTTTTTGGGGCCTGTCCTTCAAGATTGATCAATTCGTTGAAGGTTTCCCATTCTTTATCTAATTCTGTTGTGACAGGTGGTGCTTCAATGACGAGAGGGGGCACATCTCTTGACGAGGAGGCAATAACTTGTTGCTGTGGAAATTCCATTGACTGAGCGGTGTCCTTAGCTGCCTCTTCACCTCTATCTTGGTTGTTTTCGGATCTTTTAGAATGCTCAAGCATCTCTTGTCCAGTTTTATATTTAGATCCGGAAGCGCTTGAATTCCCACTAAGGCTAATGCTTGGAGTAGGTTCTCTGGCAGGTAGTTGCAGCTTTTCTAGAGGAACACTGGCTAGTCTTCTTTCCCTATATACCATGAATCTTTGGAGGTCATTTGGAGACAATCGCGATTGAGCTTCCCGCAAAATTTCCTGGAGTGAGCTTTTACTCTAAAATAAATCATCAAATAGATCCTTCTTTCCAACGAACACTTTTATCTTGACTGTCGTTGTGAAATCCTGGGCAACCTCATTTGGGTCAAATGGCCTTGCTGAGAATTTAAATAATTGTAGACACGTCATATTCTCTACTTCGGTGAACGCGTGACCTACATCGAACACTGAAAAGGTCCCACAAGCTACAGGAAACTGTGGCCATATGGCCTTCTTTTTGTCTTTTAGGTCTTTAGTTAGGCCGCCTTCTGAACAGGTTTGATATGCAATTTCTCGAGCCAGAAGTTTGTCAGGAATATACAAAGGCAGGACATGAGGGGGGACGGTGCTTCCAAATACTCTAATATAGGTGAACAATTCTTCTCCGAACCATCTTGCGATGGGGATGATATCTATCTGTGCCTCAGGTGAGCACCTCGGGGGTTCTTTATCATACATCATTCTATACATGGGTAAGATAAGCCCGTGACAAATTTGGTAGAAATGTGGAATGAACTGAGAATCCCATAATATCTTATGATAAACATGGATGGGTAATGGGTCCTGAGTTGTCCATTTCCAACCCATAGTGGAAATTTAGACACATAACAAATAGAATCCATAACATATGTGGATAGGTAAAAAAGAGGATAGATTCTTTGAGACATGGATCTTTTAGACTGGTAATTGATAATAGCCGTGAATAGGTTATCAGAAAAAATCTTGGCCCATTCTATAATAACGGCATTTGTGGCAGCATCGATCAATGGTAACCATTCAGACGAAAACTTATTGATATCTAGCATCCCAAATAATCTACAAAGCATGGCCGCAGCAAAACAATACGGAGAGGTGAGGGAACCAGTGTTGTACATACCGTTTTTATCTTTCTTGAGTGGTTCATCTTTTCTAGACCAATCTTTAGTGGCCTCTGATAGGTTTGGGTTCTCTGCCACAATTTTTTTGATGAATTGTGCATTATAAGTCGCCTGCGGCTCAGGAAGATGATACATGAGCTTTAAGTCTTGTGCAGCGAATGACCCGATGAGCCCATGTCCTTGAATCTTGAACTGTCTGTCGTTCATTTTTGCATTGTCAAGTATCCACTTGATCATATCCATATATGGGAGAATTTTAGGCCTTGCTGCTATCCGATGAAGGAATGAGCACGCCAGTTCTTCTAAGGATGCTTCGGAAGAGCCCTGTGAGTCTGCGACAGCGGTAACCTTCATTATCCTGGGGTTTTCTTCTTCAAGCAATCTGTACATGCTTTCCCACGTCAATATCCCTGTGTCTCTGCTACAAGCTGTGTCTGTATATAAAGGTGCCATTTCCTTCACCTCAGAGCCCTGAGCCTTATTTTTCTTTCCCATTTCTTCCTGCGTATGGCTTGGTATCGCCCTTCGTTCTTCGTTCCTGCAGCTCACAAATGGAAATGACTGATCAAGAAAGGTGATGGGAGAGTCTTAAATGCAGCAGATATATCAAATATGCCACCTTACGTGAAGTAATTCTTTGCAAAAGCACGCGTCTACATTTAATAGATGACAACTAATTCCTTTATTATCATTAAAAGCGCATGATCTTGAGTCAAATTATGGTAAGTGGCTTTTCTTGAATAGCGTACCCGAAAGATTCGTGATCGAGTGATTTTGCGATTTGGTTCGCAATCGTCGCAGATTGCAACATCGCATTATTGCACTATCGCGCTCTCGCACCGACTCACAAATATAACATCGCAGAGTTGATTTGGCTTAATATCGCAACCATCGCTTTATCGCGATATCGCAACATCGCAGATCGCAGAAGTTTTATGCTTGCCATATTTTGTTAGCCCATTCCCTGCGATATGCGATCTTGCGATCGGGGTTATCGCAAATCGGAAAATCTTGAAGTCTTTCTCATTGGCATTACCTTATTGCGATGCGATATATTGCTTAGTACGAGAATCCTTGCACATACCAGGATTATACCCAAATGGAGGTGTTTTTCTATCATTTTATGATGCGACTTTTTAAAGATTTTTCTTATCATAAACTTAGGTTTTAAAGTATTCAAAAGATCTTCCTAAGCTTACGATGGTAACCTTATTTTGAAGAAAGGAAACTCTTGCTTTTCCTAAATTTTAACTAAGGGTCCCCATTCATTTAGTATTTTGGACAACACTTAAATGAAAAAGGGGGGGGGTTGTTGCTGGCCACAACAATTGGCGATTCACTTGGGAGAACCAGTTATCTCTGATTTTCTATTGAACTTTTCAAATTTCCAAAACAAATTTTTTTAGAAAATTAAACTTTATTATAAAAAGATAAAGCGCATTATACTCCAAACTGTTAATGACATTTTGTTCCAACCTCTTTCTATTTTAGTTATTTTCTTCGTCAGCTTGTCCTTGCATTTACATCAGCCAATACTTGGTCTTGTAAAGATAAAATAAGGTCTTCCCTGTGTACCAGTTTTTTAAATATGCTCATTTGTCGTAGGTAGAGCCTCTGCTGCCAGCAGGCGTTCATAGCCTCGACAGGGTTACCTATTACCCAGTAATGATCCTTTATCCTGCTTAAGGTGATCTACAACTTTCAAAGAAAAACCCATATTGACACTTTTTCCTTTTTTATTCTTAAAGAACAATGTCTTGGTTTGGTAGCCAAATTATGACACAGTCATTCACTTGATTTACACTTTCGTTGAACAAGCTGGCTCTTGATGAGACCCCTTGTCTTTTGATTTCAACAATCTTGAGTCATTGCGCTGTTTTGATGGACAGTGTTTGGCAAAGTCAGCAAAGTTATAATATCTGTGATCATGATAAGCCGACTCGTGATGAGACCTCTTATTCTTCAAGATATAGTGTATCCTTGGGTCGTTTCTCTAAATTCTGCAATTTTCTTTAGCAGGGAGGAAGTCATTTTTTTCCTTAAGAAAGCCCTGGACGACAATAATAGAGTTTTTTGGACATGGTTGTTCTACAGGGAATCCTCATTTTGTTATTGATACCTTTCATTGTATTGATATAAAACAATTTCTTCACTAAGATTGCTTTCGTCAAATTTTTTGAAGTTGAAACTAGTATCATATCTGGTTTAAAGTTTTTAACTGTATCTATTAATAATAAAGATCAAGTTTCCAAAAGTTTTTCTATTTATACAAGCAGAAGTTCAAAATCTGATAGAGAAATGGTGTCTTTAGTAAATTTCAAATGTTGTTAACCACAGGCAAATTTTATTAGGGAGGAAAATATTTAAAGAAATGAGAGGTAACTATTCCCTTGGATTATGTACATGATAGGGATAATTTCTTCTCTTATTTTGCCTACCAATATTTAAAAACTAAATTATCCAACTAATAACCTAGCTAAACTACCCCTACTCCTATTCTAACTATACATAGAAAAATTAACTAGGTAAAATGATATTTCCAGTGGAACCATCTTTTCATTTTTATTCCTACACGTATGTACCTTTTAAACATCAGTGTTAAGAATAAAACTTTTCTTGGACTATGAATATTGAATGTAGGATTAGAAAGTGTAACTTCAGTCGGAATTCCGCCTGAAATTTCTTTCTTATGAAATCTTCTGTCCAATTGGATACCTATTGGATCATAAAAATCAGGATGAATTTCTGTTATGGATTGGTGATCATGTAATAGGAAAGATGACAAGCCAGATTGCGAATATGATTTTTTAGTTTTAATGGCCTGTAATCTACTATGCGTTAAAGTCAAGCTTTTAGCAATTTCTCGTAAAAGGAAAGTTTCCACATATAAATCACTAAATAAATCAATGAAGAATAGATGGAAATTTTTGGAAATAGATTTATCAATTAACGTGAATTGTTGGCAAGTTTCCAAAAATACTTTCTTTCGTTGATGACGATTTGGATGACACAGAAGTTTCTTCTGAAAGGCTGATATTGATTAATCGTGGAATTGAAAAAGTTCTGTATTTCCTTGACACAATTTAGTTTTCCAAAATGGTAATACATCTTTCGAATGTTCTTTGATAAGGTGCTCAATATACCATAGTAATCTATCAAAAGTCTGCAAATTTAAAATACAATCCGATTTTATACAAAATGAGTGCAAGCGAAAAAGAATGCAATGATTATCTGTACAACTAATGTTACAACACAACTGGGATTGACTTGAAATATCTTCTTTTTCACAAGAACTGGCCAGAATTATGGGATCCAAGTAATTTCGAATTACGTCTTGTGAATCAGAAAACAAGTTATGATTGGGAACAGGCATGGGGGTTTGCTCATGATACGAATCATAGATCGGGATATTGTTTTGGATAGTAAAATCATGCAAATGATCTGTCACTCTGGAATGAGGATCGACTGATATGATTCTCGAATTAGAATATCTCTCATTATCTGAGCTCTGTTGAGTTACTTGAGATAAATCAACATCATCATCATCATCATAGTAGCTATCATAAATGATTTTACAGGTTTCTCTAGATTTTTCTTTTTCATCCAATATTTTCAGAAAAGGAAGGTCAAGTCGTTCTTGTTTGTAAATGACCAAAGGATGTTCTATAGCTGCCTCTTTATCTTGAAAACCTAATGGTGATTCATTTGAATAATCCTCTATACTTTTTTAGATATCATTAATACTGAGGGGGGAAAAATTATCATCACTAAATACATCAAGATAAAGAGAAAAATGTGATTCCGAAACAATGCATTTGAAAATATCATCGTGAAAAAATTATTGTTCATCACATTCATTGTAGACATCGGGCTTTAGATCATACCTTTGCGTGTTTGTATTTTCCGAAAGAGAATTAATTTGCTGTTCTAACCTTGGCGTCTGCATTTGTTGACTTGCGATGATATTATCTAACCTTGTCTCCAAGTTGCTTTCTAGTTCCAAGGCAGGCTTTCTTTCAACGTTCTCGCTTTTGTCTTCTTGCATTAGAGTAGGCATGTTTCCTAAGCTTTGGGAAGTTTCTTCATCATGAGTGATTCGCACATTCAAATTGGGATTTTCATTCCTATTAGAAGAAAATAAAACAAGACTTGGACTAATTTCTGATGGATCGGACATAGGAGGTAGGGAATGCTCAGCATAATTTGAAGATTCTTCATTCATGAGTTCATTTTCAAGAACATATTTTAGACAATGAAGATGAAATCGCATATTAAAATCCCTAACAGATTCATCTTCTTTTCGTAGATACTCAATTTCATCATATACCTGATCATAATCATAGCAATCAAATTTACAAATGAAAGCCTTGACAAATTGGTCCCATCTGTGAATTGAGGCAACTGGGATGGTTCTACACCATTTTCTAGCTTCCGCCGTTAATGTGAGAGTAAAAATTCTGCATAAAATGCCTTCATCAATTATTTGAACGTTCGAACTTGAAACACTTTGAATAAATTGAAGGGCATGATTAAAAGCAGAAGAATTATTCTTACCATTGAATTTTACCTGAGACAAGAGTCTTACCACTTCAGGTGGAGTGTTGGAAGAGGCATGAACATGGATGCAACTCCAAATGGGAAGTTTGTGAGCAGCCATCCTAATTCAAATGTTTACGATTTCAAACCATTCCAACAGACACTATGTTCAGGCCCTCCTTCTAGCGCCAAATATGTTGAAGCCCCGAAAATCGGGTCGACAACAAGGGGGATACCCACCCGGTCCGGACCTTGGTTGGCAGCTCCTTATCCGTTTGGTATAGCCGGTCCGACTGGGGATAATGGGACCAATTTCCCAATCTAAGGGTGTGTGTGTGTGCAGAGTTGGATGATGCTGATCTAAGAGTTCTAATCTAAGCTACTTTAATCTACTTCTATGCTATTGTAATCTAATGAAAACAAAACATCTAATCTATGCTAAACCGGGATGTATTTCTTCTATTATGCGATCTAAAGATATTTCAAATAATAACTGGTAATAAAGATCATTCAGCTATCATAAGAATGGAAATCAATTAAGATGAACCACTTTGCATAAAAAGTTAGGCAAAACAATTGTGAACAGCATATCGCATAATAAGTTATTCATATGTCAAACATAAATAAATGACTCCACCGTACAAAAGTGCCAAATGGTAACTCACACATTCATGCAATAACATATAAACAACTAAAAAATGTATATCACTTTAAGAATATAAGCAAAAATGGCCAAGAGATAAAAGTACCATTTATGACTGGTCCTACTCATAAGCTTCAAGCAACAATGATTTATCTCTACTTGTTCTAATATCTACTAAGAGTACAGAAGTGCAACATCGGTAGCAAACATCAAATGCAAACATTAATAAACCTTTATCCATTCATTCATCAAAACCTCCTCTGAGGGTGCAGAAGTGCATGTTCTGAGGACAATTTTTTGACAAATTTCTGGACCCTTCTCTAAATGCATGAGAAGGGTTTAAATACTACTTCCTAATTCTAATAATAGTTTATTTACAAAATTTAGGATGCGGTTTTCAAATGACCGTCCTCTTTCTAATCTAATTTTTTAAGAAAAAACAACATTCTAAATTAAGCTACTTCTGAATCTGATCTTTAAAGCTACATGTATTCATCATTGGTTTGAGGAGAGTCGGCTGGCTGACTTCTGCTTTGAGCTGGGCTGAGAAAACGGAATCTATGACAGCTGGCACCACTTTCTCGGCCGCATTTATGATACATTTCACAGTCATCTGCTGACTATGCGGCTTCACCAAGTATGCCCAGTAACACTCCCAATTTAACCTGTTTAGTGCTTGGACCTCTTTTCCCTTTTCTGGCGCCTTCAGCTTCCATTCTGCTTGTTCTGCCTCCCTGATTTGAACGTCCCACTCGTTGAAGAGCAACACTGAGCCCACTTCTTGTGCTACCTGTGTATTGCTCACAGGTGTTTTTGTGGCCTGTCCTTCAAGATTGATCAGTTCGTTGAAGGTTTCCCATTCTTTATCTACTTCTGTTGTGACGGGTGGTGCTTCAATGACGAGAGGGGGGACATCTCTTGACGAGGAGGCGATAACTTGCTGCTGTGGAAATTCTATTGACTGAGCGGTGTCTTTAGCTGCCTCTTCGCCTCTATCTTGGTTGTTTTCGGATATTTTAGAATGCTCAGGCATCTCTTGTCCAGTTTTAGATTTAGATCCAGAAGCGCTTTAATTCCCACTAAGGCTAATGCTTGGAGTAGGTTCTCTGGCAGGTAGTTGCAGCTTTTCTAGAGGAACACTGGCTAGTCTTCTTTCCCTGTATACCATGAATATTTGGAGGTCATCTGGAGACAATCGCGATTGAGCTTCCCGCAAAATTTCCTGGAGTGAGCTTTTACTCTGAAATAAATCATCAAGTAGATCCTTCTTTCCAACGAACACTTTTATCTTGACTGTCGTTGTGAAATCTTGGGCAACCTCATTTGGGTCAAATGGCCTTGCCGGGAATTTAAATAATTGTAGACACGTTATATTCTCTACTTCGATGAACGCGTGACCTACATCGAACAATGAAAAGGCCCCACAACCTACAGGAAACTGTGGCCATATGGCCTTCTTTTTGTCTTTTAGGTCTTTAGTTAGGCCGCCTTCTGAACAGGTTTGATATGCAATTTCTCGAGCCAGAAGTTTGTCAGGAATATACAAAGGCAGGACATGAGGGGGAACAGTGCTTCCAAATACTCTAATATAGGTGAACCATTCTTCTCCGAACCATCTTGCGATGGGGATGATATCTATCTGTGCCTCAGGTGAGCACCTCGGGGGTTCTTTATCATACATCATTCTATACATGGCTAAGATAAGCCTGTGACAAATTTGGTAGAAATGTGGAATGAACTGAGAATCCCATAATATCTTATGATAAACATGGATGGGTAATGGGTCCTAAGATGTCCATTTCCAACCCATAGCGGGAAATTTAGACACATAACAAATAGAATCCATAACATATGTGGATAGGTAAAAAGGAGGATAGATTATTTGAGACATGGATCTTTTAGACCAGTAATTGATAATAGCCGTGGATAGGTTATCAGAAAAAATCTTGGCCCAATCTATAATAACGGCATTTGTGGCAGCATCGATCAATGGTAACCATTCAGACAAAAACTTATTGATATCTGGCATCCCAAATAATCTACAAAGCATGGCCGCAGCAAAACAATACGGAGAGGTGAGGGAACCAGTGCTGTACATACCGTTTTTATCTTTCTTGAGTGGTTCATCTTTTCTGGACCAATCTTTGGTGGTCTCTGATAGGTTTGGGTTCTCTGCCACAAATTTTTTGATGAATTGTGCATTATAAGTCGCCTGCGGCTCAGGAAGATGATACATGAGCTTTAAGTCTTGTGCAGTGAATGACCCGATGACCCCATGTCCTTGAATCTTGAACTGTCTGTCGTTCATTTTTGCATTGTCAAGTATCCACTTGATCATATCCATATATGGGAGAATTCTAGACCTTGCTGCTATCTGATGAAGGAATGAGCACGCCAGTTCTTTTAAGGATGCTTCGGAAGAGCCCTGTGAGTCTGTGACAGCGGTAACCTTCATTATCCTGGGGTTTTCTTCTTCAAGCAGTCTGTACATGCTTTCCCACGTCGATATCCCTACGTCTCTGCTACAAGCTGTGTCTGTATATAAAGGTGCCATTTCCTTCACCTCAGAGCCCTGAGCCTTATTTTTCTTTCCCATTTCTTCCTGCGTATGGCTTGGTATCGCCCTTCGTTCTTCGTTCCTGCAGCTCACAAATGGAAATGACTGATCAAGAAAGGTGATGGGAGAGTCTTAAATGCAACAGATATATCAAATATGCCACCTTACGTGAAGTAATTCTTTGCAAAAGCACGGGTCTACATTTAATAGATGACAACTAATTCCTTTGTTATCATTAAAAGCGCATGATCTTGAGTCAGATTATGGTAAGTGGCTTTTCTTGAATAGCATGCCTGAAAGATTCGTGATGGAGTGATTTTGCGATTTGGTTCGCAATCGTCGCAGATCGCGACATCGCATTATTGCACTATCGCGCTCTCGCACCGACTCACAAATATAACATCGCAGAGTTGATTTGGCTTAATATCGCAACCATCGCTTTATCGCGATATCGCAACATCGCAGATCGCAGAAGTTTTATGCTTGCCATATTTTGTTAGCCCATTCCCTGCGATATGCGATCTTGCGATCGGGGTTATCGCAAATCGGAAAATCTTGAAGTCTTTCTCATTGGCATTACCTTATTGCGATGCGATATATTGCTTAGTACGAGAATCCTTGCACATACTAGGATTATACCCAAATGGAGGTGTTTTTCTATCATTTTATGATGCGACTTTTTAAAGATTTTTCTTATCATAAACTTAGGTTTTAAAGTATTCAAAAGATCTTCCTAAGCTTACGATGGTAACCTTATTTTGAAGAAAGGAAACTCTTGCTTTTCCTAAATTTTAACTAAGGGTCCCCACTCATTTAGTATTTTGGACGACACTTAAATGAAAAGGGGGGGTTGTTGCTGGCCACAACACCAGCTTCATCAAGCGAAGAGGAAGGAGGAGAGGAAGAATTGGATGAAGTAGAGGGTTGGGGGGTAACTCCAGAATCGTTTAGTTGCTGACTTGATTGTTCAGGAATCTCGATGTTCTGAACGACGGAGGTTGAGAATAGCCATACGGGCAAGCCAATTGTCAATCCTGGAAGCGACAATGTGGCCATATGGGGTGCACCAACATCTCCCCAAGAGGAGAAGGGACTAGGATTTCCTCCAAGGGGAACTCCTTGGTTGGTGGAATCCATTTTCCTCAACCTAAGACCAACGTAGGAAAGGTGATAATTATTCCGTTTAAAATAAATTTTAGACGCTTTGACACAACTTGTTTTTTCAATTTTTAAGAGTCGAGAAAAAACAAAAGATGACTCTAGTCGCCTTCGATTTTTAATGAGCCTGAAGTGACAAGTGCTCAGATGGACCTTTTTCGTTAAGGAGTCTGAAAAGGAACGAAAGGGACTGCTCTGGAAATCTAGATAGAGGGATTACCAAACCAATTGCAAAACTGTAGAATACATTTTACGGTACGACAGTCAATCTTCCTGAATGCTGTGTTCAGTGCATTGCGATCGATAGGGCGGCAGACATGGCTTCCTATGGATAAAGGATTAAGCCTATTGTGGTCTCCCAAAATATACTCGACGATACGTGGGAGCACAAGTCTGTACTGGCACTTATTGTCTCAAAGTGGAGGAATCACCCAACCAACAGTGAAAACAACAGTTACCAGGCTTTACGACGCCGGAATACGTCTCTAGCCTAGACTTCTAGATGTTGTGCATTAGGTTCCAAAGCGTTTTTAGATTCATTAAATTTATTTTATAGTTGATCTTGCTTAAGAAATTTTCCTTTCAGGTTCACCGCGTGATGTAGATGTACAATTCCTAAAATGCAATCTAAGATGATAAACAGTCGTTTAGTCTTCTTTTTGCAAATGAAAATCCTAGCTACTAAGGAAAGAGAGATGGCGTTCTTTCAACAAAGAGCAAAGAGCACACACTATATGCACTGTCCTAAATCAAACCAACAAACAGTCTAAATGCAAATGCACATGCATGTATTTGTTTTCAGCGTTCTTAATGTGTAAATGATAAAAAGAAAGCTAAGCGCAAATCTGAATTATTTTTTCAAAGCGACAATTACTAACAAGTTTCTTTTCAAGACAAAATGATGACAATGACAACACTTTGCAATTTGGAATTGAAAACTTGCTTTCGACACTAGAAAAGACTACTAATTCAGATCAAATACAAGAGTAACAGTGTAATTGACTATCAAGAACAATCAGATTCTCTTCTATGACTGAAAACGACACTTGCAACACTTTCAAATCAAGAAATGACAGAGTAATTACGCTACTTCTTTGTAAAGGAGAACTGAAAATGACTCAAAAAATACATAAAAACATTTACAGTTCTTTGCACAATGGAGGCGGAATAACAGCAAGGAAAGGGGTTTCAAATAGAGGTGTACTGACTACAGGCAGCAAAACTCCTGAATAGAGCTGAAAAGAATGAACACAGAAACCAAAATTTAGGAACAAGGCCTTGTCTAATCAGCGCACCTGTAACACAGTGAAACTGAAATGCAACGCACCTACTACACTCGCGAAGTGCGCTGCATTTGAAGTTCACAGAACAGACAGTGCGCTGGACCAGGGACGAGACTTTGATTGGGTTCTGGGTCACAGTTTGCAGTTCAATTCAGGGATTTTGGCAGAGCAAGTGGTAATCAGTAAATCAATCACAGGGGTAGATATAAGGAGGTTACTAGAGCCACCACAAGGGCAATTAGAGATCTTGTAAATCAATTGTTTAATTCATAAACAAAACCCGAAGATTGACTGAAGCAGCGTTGATCTACTCTACACTTGCATAGCAAATGCAGTTCGAAGGCTAGCTGGCTTGACTTCAGGCTCCGTCTGTAAGTTTATAAAGTAAACAAATGTAGATGAACAAACAATCTACTCACTCCCCAGTGGAGTCTCCATTTTGTTACCGGGAATAGTTTCTATGTAGAGCTGCTAATCCCACTAAGGCTGGTAGCTACCTTAGAAACAAACAAACTAAAACTACTTTCGTTTTCCTTTATGAGAGATAGATGAGAGAAGAATAAAGGAGACCAACCTCTGTCTTGCGCTTGGTTCCTTGCTCGATTCCTCTCTCTTCTGATAGTCCTTTGCTACTTGCTTTCTTGTGTACCCAGCTTCACAGAGTACCTATAGAATCAAAGCAGCATAACACTATACGAGAACATAGATCTATTATCATAAGCAATATAGGATCAGATGTATATTAACCACACAAATGCATAAAACATCAATCACACAAGTGTATGGAGGAAAACTTGAATAGCTTTATTGATAATCAAGAAAGAGCCAAGAGAATTACAACCAATTATTCTGACCCAGCATCATCCTCTCAGCAAGAAGCCCTTCTTCACCTCATGACAAGCTTAGATCACTGAGCACTATGATATTGCACTAAGAAACCAGCAGCACTTCCTTACAAGATACAAAATTCCAGCCCCCTGGATCTCTGGGATGAGGGATCCATATATAGATGTCTGCAAGGGAGGTGAGTCAGCTTTTGAGATTTGATTAGTGTCTTCTCTCTGATAGTTATTGATTCCACTTGGAGATTGATGATCTCTTACTCATCCCTGGTCGAATTCAGAGAGGCAAGTGTCACAGGAGAGGTTTCTGGAAGATTCCATGCTCCTCCACCTTGCGGATTGACCCTGCCACTTGTCCCTTCTCGCCCATCACACCCCATAGAAGGGCTTTTTGACATGCATCGCACCTACTGTGTGTATTCAGGTTGGATGCAACGCACTTTGCCTATGGAGCAGGTGAAATGGTCCATTTTTGACCAGTTCTGAGTAGTTTTTCATGGAGAACTTCTGGGAGAAGATGTAATCAGTTGACCTTGTTCTTTTAGGGGTTGGAACAACACTTTTAGGGACTTAAGATCCCTTGGTTTATTGACATTTATCATTGGGGTTGCAGTGCCCAAAAATGTCTACAACAATGAGGTCAGGATCTTCATGTTGCGGGTCATGTTCCAACTCCATCTCTATCATTTTGATCAATTGTGCAAACTACTGAGCAAGCTCTCGATCTTGCATTTGTTCACCTTCCTCCTTAGTTGCTCGTTGTTCCGACTCTTCAACCTGTATTGGTGTTGTTTCCTTTGTTATTGCGCCTTTCCTTTTTTCTTCTTCCTGCTGTTATCACTCAGGTTGGCCCTTGGCTCCTTAAGGGATATGGCCGAGGTAACCACAAACCAATCTTTGGGCTGCAGGTCCTAGCCTACCTGTAGTCAAAGAGGGCTCTCTCTTTATGTTTTAACTTTTTTTTGGGTTGATTTTAGGCTAGTTATGGTGTGTATGGGTTTTGTTTTGATTTTGGTGGGAAGGATGATGTTTTCAAGTAGAGTTGGGATGCATAGTGTGAGAAGTTCAAACCATTGGGCATGGAGTCATGGATTAGGGCTTGCTGTTGCGTTTTCTTGGTCACAAGAGGAATACAGAGCAGGATAGCTACACATAGAACAATATCAGGTTGGAATAAAGATGGGATGAAGGTCAGAGATGAAAGGCAACTAAGAATCTTTCATTAGCTAACAGAGAGGGAAGGTGGATGAAAGTTTATCTAGGAGCAGTCAAAAATTCCTAAATAACAGTCATACATATAGAAATAACAAGAACTGAGCATAGGGTGCAGTCAAGCAAAACCTAAGCTATTCTTTTTTCTTGCTATTTAGATGGTAACACAATGGTGCATAAACATATGTAAACTATAAACAGAGGTAGTAAAACACTTATTGAGCCATGTAGTAGCACAGGAATTCCACAGTCACTCTTTGGAGATTAAATAACGCAACAGTCAGTTCTTCATCCAAAGCATTCCACTAGTCTTTGATTACAAGCTTCTCAAAAAATACAGCGCAAGTCCAGGATGAGGATTATCAACCAACCAACCCTTTAAACAATGAATTAGGGTGGTTTATATAGAGAAAATATCCAAAAATATCTATTACAGCAGATCTTAAACAGATCTGATGGAAATGAGTTTTTAACCTAATCTTGTCCTGAAATTAATGCAAGAAGATATTTATTTGAGCTGCGCTGGAGGCAGCTGCATCAAAATGAGTTAATATGGTGTCCTTATGGCTTTGTGCTGTTCATTTAGCCATAACTATGCTTTGGGCTTTGATCCCCTGCTCTTGAGTGGCTTTGATGTGCATTAACTGTGATCTGAGAGCCTTAAATGGCTTCACCGCTTTCTTTGACTTTGCTTGGGGGCCTTTAATGTTCACCTCCTTTGATATTGCCGATCTGATACTCTTTGCCACCTCACTGATACTCTTTAATTTAATCTGGGCTTTATCTTTCCTCTGATACTCTTTTACAGCTGAATCGGGCCGCTTTCTCTCCCTTGATGTGCTTGAAACTGTCAAATCGCCCCTTTTCTGCCCTTTCAAGGCAAAAATGGCTGCTGCAAATGCTTTTCGTGGCCTCTAGGATGCTATCGGCGCTAGCCGATTGAATATGAACATACATGAAGAAATCCTGTTGCATCTCGCGAGTTTTTGGGTTTTGCAGGTAGCCAAGCCATGAGAAGCCCTCCATTTTGATCAATTTTTCTTAGCGATCCGCGATTAGCGCTTAGCGCTAATTGCGCATCAAAAACTGCCTCAGTTTCTCATTCCGGGCATCCTTTGCTGCGATTTTCGCACTTCGCACCTTTTTCGGTGATGATGTCAGCATGACATCAGCGGTGAGTCCCAGTACGGCAAGGTGACGTGGCAGGGTGACATGGCAGGGTGACGTGGCAGTGGCGGGTTAACGCAGAGGTGACGTAGCGCTGACGTGAGGGGCGGAGAGATAGAAGGCAGTTTGTGGTTTCATCGGACCGCCTTCTGTACGAGAGCGATAATTATCAGAGGAGCTCCGATGCAATCAAGGGTGGACACACGTCCATTGTACGGTGGGGAAACCGCTAGCCTATCGGAGGCTAACCGTCGAATGTTGGGGCGGCCCCGAAATCGCTGAGAGCCGTCGCATCTGGGCGGGCGGATCGGAGCGCTGATAGAGTGCGGAGCTGGCGGCAGGTTTATGTGCGGGGGCCCACCTGAATATTAAATTAATATTTATGTGGCGGGGGGGTCAAAACTTTGGGTTTTGTGGGTTATATGGGTTTTATGTGGACGCCGATGGTCATTAATTTAACCGAATATCAAATTAATCCCAAATAAAATGTATGCGCGGGGGATACTGCTATAAGGCTTATGTGTGAGAGGGGGGGGGTATGGTTATTAGTTTAACCAGAGGTTAAGCTAACTCCAGGTTTAAGACACGGAAGGGCTAATGCTAAGCCCCAAATGAACTCAGCATTCCCCCAAACTGATGTTATAGGGCTATAGTACCAAGGGATGGGGGTATGTACATAGGGGAGCTATTTAGTGCTTTTTAGTAAGCGGAAAGGGGAAATAGATAGGGATTTACATAATAATGTTAGAAGTTAATATGAAAATGACAAGAAAGCGCTAAGTTTAAAGATCTTAGGCTACTTAAAAGGGAAAAATGACTTATAGAGTCAATAAGAGTACTCCTAAGCAAAGCAAACCTTCACTTAGGCCAATGATATGACAAATGATGAAACTTAAGAGATATCAAGCAGATCTTGACCTCTTTAGGGAAGTTAGTGAATGATTTGGGGAATAAGAAGAAGGGGGAGTTAGACATGCCTCGCTTGAGCTCCTCCAAATGAAAAACTGCCTCATAACTGTTATCTGAATAGATATAACACTTGAAAACATGAAATGAATCACATAGCTTGATTCTGCAACCACAAAACTACTTACCCAGCCTACTTACCTAACATTTTTTCTTCCTTTTGAAGGGGTGCACTTAGACTTGCAGACCCTGATTGTCTTCTTTTCTTTTGACTGCCCTCCTATCTAAATGTACCCTTGTATCTTCCAAGGGCCCAGATTGAGCAGTTGGGCTCCTTCATTTCTCTACCTAGCTACTGATCTACCAAGCTTAAGCTGTTTGGACAGATATTCATTCTCTATCTTCTAAAACAAGCAATTTAAACTTAGGGAAGCCAAGATTAAGCTGTTTGGCTTTCCCTTATCTATAAAACTCTTCAAAAATGTTATGATTCTTCAAAATGGAACTTCTTGGAAATATGGAACCTTGCAACATGACAAGATGACATATGTGGCATGTAAAACAGTCAATCATGAAATATGAAACCTATTGCAATAGGAGGCTAACAATGGCTCCACTTGGGGATGGTTTTTCAGGATGAAAAGCCAAGAACAGCAGGTCAAAATGCCTTGATCTTCAATTGTTGTTGTAAACTGAAATTATCCTTCTTCTCAATGCCTTTGACTGAATTCTTATAAGCTGATATGCAGTATCCTTTTGAGCTGAATTGCATAAAAATTACAGCTCTGCTTCTTGCCTTTTGGGTGCTTGTAAACATATTGAAATCTTCTTGAGCACTTCTTTGGAATTATTTCAAAAACAGAGATCTGAAATAGAGCTTTCTCTGATCTTTCCTTCAAAATTTGCTGCATTGTTCCCTCTTATTGGCTTGCTATAAGAAAAAGTGCTGAAAATACAAATATTAATGTACAGATAGTATACAGAGTTGTGTTGCGTTCAATAAAAGGGATCATGATAGTGCTTTAGCATTCGGCCATTGACAGGGCCTTCTTCAGCTGTGCTGCCATCCAAACTCTTCAGAAAATATGTGTTGTTGCCTTGAGCAGCAGAAATAATAAAGGGGCCTTTCCACAGGAAATCAAACTTGCCATGCTTTCCTTTGTCCTCTCTTCTTGAATCCCATCTTAAGACTTTGTTGTCTATGTAGAAATCTTCAGCCTTGGTTCTTTTGTCAAACATTTTCTTGAGCTTCTCTTGTAAAATCTGAGCTATGTTGTACACTTTCTCTCTTGTTTGCTACAAATGGATGGTTTGGTTTATTCTTCTTTGGATATCATTTGGTTCTGCCTAAATCTCTTGCAGCAATTTGATAACAGGGATTCCCAAAGAAGAGGGGAACTTGGCCTCCATGCCATAGACTAACTCATATGGGCTCATCCCAATTGATCTCTTGGTTGACAATCTGTCTGCCCATAGGGCATTTACAAGCTTTTTGTGCCAGTTCTTCTTGTTCTCCTCCAAGACTTTCTTAATGATGCTAATCAGACTCTTGTTGGATGATTCGGCCAAGCCATTACCTTGAGGGTAATAGGCTGTGGAATGACCTAAGGTAATGTGGAATTTGTGGCAAAAACTGATCATTTTCTTGGATTTGAAGACAGCAGCGTTATCTGTAATGATCTTCTCAAGACAGCCAAATTTGGACAAAATGTTGGTTTAAAGGATTTGGATGATGGTGGAGTCATTTGCTTGCCTACATGGGATGGCTTCAATCCACTTGGTAAAGTAATCTGTGGCTATTAGAATCCACTTATGCTGGCCAGAAGAGGATGGATGGATTTCTCCAATGAAGTTAAGACCCCATTGTTGAAAAGGCTTCTCGGTTGAAATGGGTTTAATGGGTAAGGGCAGAAGCTTTCTTTTGCCTTCAAAGATTTGGCATTTGTGGCATGAAACAGCAAACTTTCTCACATCAGCAAACAAAGAGGGCCAATAGAAACCAGCCCTTAGTATCTTATCAGCAGTGGACTTCCAATATAAGTGCCATCCACAGTCCCCTGCATGGAATTCTTTCATGACACTATCGGTTTCATTCATGGTTAGACAATTCAGCAATATTCCTTCATGATTTTTCCAAAACAGAGCACTATCTATGACACAAAACTTTGATGCTTTCATCTTTAAAAATCTCTTTTTGGTTCTGGATAGCCCTGGAGGAGCACACAGGTTTAACAATATAAAACATATATTAGCATACCATGGGGATTGTAAAAAGGCTTCACTGATCTGTGGAGTCGCCAGCTCCTGTTCGTTGTCCAGTTGATTAATGTCTAAGGCTTGAAAATTGGTTTCGGACATCAGTTTGGCTAAACCTTGTCCCTTTATCAACTTGGTGGGTTTTATCTCAATGTTATACTCAAGGATATTGGCAATCCATTTTCCTCTTTTGCCTTCTATGCCCTCTTGAGTTAATATGTCTTTTACAACAGCATTTGGTACATAAGCAATCACATGTGAATATAAAATGTAAATTTTGAAATCTTTGATTGCTTTAACAAGGGCATATGCTTTCTTCTCCATGATTTGGTACTTCAAGGGTGCATATCTAAGGGTTCGGCTGAAAAATGCAATTGGCTTTTCATTTCCCTGATCATCTTTCTGCAAAAGGACAGCAGCAATGGTGTGTTCAGATGCAAATGAAAAAATGATGAAATCTTTATCAAATTGAGGACTTGTGAGGACTGGGGCTTGGGTTAAGGCAGATTTTATGCCCTCAAAGGCTTGCTTGGCCTCTAAAGTCCATTTTACCTTGGAATCCTTCTTTAACATTTTATTTAGCATTCTTATCAGCTCGGCCAAGTTTGGGATAAACCTCCTTAGGAAATTGATCTTTCCTAGGAATGCTTGCAACTCTTTGATGTTTCTTGGATAAGGGATTTGAAGGATGGCTTGAATTCTTTTAGGATCAATTCTAATCCCATATTTTGAAATGATATGGCCTAGTAACTTGCCTTCTTCAAGGCCGAAGAGAGATTTCTTAGGATTTAAGGAAATGCCATATTTCCTACAGGTTAGGAACACTTGCCTCAAATGTTTTAGGTGCTCTTGATCAGATTTGGAGAAAGGGGTTAGGTCATCAAGGTAAACCACTAGGAAATCATGGATTTCCTTGGCAAATGCAATGTCCATGGCCCTTTGAAAGATAGCACCTGCATTCTTTAGTCCGAAAGGCATCTTCACATACTTAAATGTTCCCCACGGTGTTGTAAAGGTTGTCTTGTCTTGGTCATCCGGGTGAACGAGTATTTGATTAAAACCTGAAAAGCCATCTAGCAAAGAAATTCTTGAAGACCCCACTACTCTTTGTAGAATGTGGTCCATTTTTGGCAGTGGGTAGTGATCTTTAAGGGAGACTTGGTTCAGATTTCTTAAGTCCACACATATTCTAATCTCCCCTATTTTCTTCCTTGTGGGAACAAGATTGGATACCAATTCTGAAAATCTAATAGGTGCTATGATACCAGCCTCAAACATTCTTTTCACTTCTTTCTCAATCAAAGGGAGAAGCACAGGATTGATTCTCCTTAGTTTCTGTTTGAAGGGCTTTTGATTTGGCTTTAAGGGAATGGTATGTTGAATAACAGAGGTGTCATAGGACTTAAGGTCCTCATAACTCCAGGAAAATACATCTTGAAACTCTTTAAATAAATCAACATATTTTGGTTTTTGATCGGGAGGCAAAGACTTGGACAGTTTAATCATTTTGGGCTTCTCTCTTGTCCCAATATTACAGTCTTCCACAACAGCGTTGAAGGGTTGCATCTTTGGCTTTTTGGGGACATCGTTTGAATCAAATATGTCTTCTAATGGAGTGAGGCCAGCAGGTAGAAAATTGTCTTTTAAATCAATCACTTCGGCCTCTGCTTCAGCTATTTCATCTAAATGCATTTGCTTCAACTCTTGTATGTTTTTCTCAACAAAAATGGTTGGGTGCAACATTTGATTTGCTGCTTCAGCTGTTATAGTTTGCTCATTTTGGCTCATTTGCTGTTGTGGGTCATCCATGGCATCTTCATCAATGTTTGAGCTTGAGAATTCTTGCTGTAAGGTAAGAAAATTGTTGATTTGAGCATCATCCTCAAACACTTTCCAATCTTTGATATTGTTAGGGACAACAGGCCTGTGCTTTATCTTAGCAGTAAAGTGGTAATTGGGCTCAAAGGGAAGTTTGCAAGTGCTAGAAAAAGTAGCTAGACTATGAGCATGCATGTTATGGCTTCTAGAAATCTTAGCAAGCTTAGATTCAGTGAAGGAATTGAGTATTTATGTGGCAGCAGACCTATAAGCTCTTAGCCTATTGTCATTAGTAACAAAGTTACCTTTCATCTGTTGAATGATCAAATCGGAGTCACCTAGAATGGACACTTTTGCAGCTCCTAGAGCTTTGAGCAGTTTAAGGCATAAAAGGAGAGCCTCATACTCTGCCATGTTATTGGTACATTTGAAGTTTAGTCTGTAAGCATGACCCTCTGCATGGCTGTTATGTGTATTGTGAATCCATATTCCTGCCCCTGCTCCTAGCTTATTAACAGAACCATCAAACTCTAAATACCATGTGATTTCTTGCTTGTGGTTAGTATTAAGAGTTTCAGTCATTTTAGGATTGGGCGGACCTAGGTTTTGTGCTTCGTGTGGTTCTTCTTGTATGCTGGTTGAACTAATTGTTTTAATAGTTTCACAGGTATGGGCAACCGACTCTTGATTGATGCATGTTTCTTGTTCTAAAGGCAAAGGCCTCTCATCAGTGGGAGGGCAGCTATCATCATTGAACAATATAAAGGAATCCATATCAGAATGGACTGAGTAAATGGGAAATTTTTGGGGTTTTTCCTCACTACTTAGCACATACTTCATCATTGTTTCTCTATACAGTCTCTTTGGTTGCCCAAAGACTGAAATAGTGGCATAAGAGAGATCTAGTTGGAGAGATCCTTGGAGTTTTGCTCCCCAAGATCTTGATAATAGCATGCCATACTTTGGTGGAATGTCAGCAACCACCACGTCCATTAGGATCGTTTTGTTGGGAAATTGGACTAAAGACACACAAAGGTCTTTGATTAAGCCTAAACACTTGACCTGACTAGAATCAAATGAGAATAAGTCTTTGTAGGGTCTAGTGACATCAAGGTTTAGCTTCTCCATTACAGCTTTGGGAATTAGATTGTGTGAAGCACCTGAATCAAACATAGCATTGTGCAACACTCTATCATGAATGTGCAAACTGACATAAAAGGGTAGAACAGCTCCATGTCCTGATTTACCATTGACTTTAGGACCAAAAAGTAATTCAGGTTGATTATCTAAGACATTAACATCATCCCTGTTCTCTGGCATTTGCAGTGATCTTTTGATTTTCTGTCTGTACACATCATGTTTGGCAAGATCAGAGAGAGGAATAGATATCTTTAATTTACCAATTTCTGCTTCTAAATCAAAAGGTTTTTCTGACTGTGTTTTAGTATTGTGACTGGCAGATTTTCCCTTTTCAATTGTATCTTCAGTGATCTTCTCTTGGTTATTAGTGAATTCTTGAGATTGTTCTGTTTTGGGAAGGCTTTGAGGAGTGCTATTTACATTGTCTTTTGAGGGAAAGGATACAAAAGGCTGGTTATTAGAGGGCTGCATGTCAGATACATCCTCTATGGTCACTTCCTTTAATTTTGGATCTGTTTTATCAGCAGGTTCTATGATAGCGGCCTTGTCCTTTACTTTCTTAGGCTGCTTGGCATCCTTTGGCTTGATGGGATCAAACACATCAATGGTTCTTGTTCTCAATTTGTATTGTTTATGGACTTCGTAGACAGCTGAATCATAGCCTTGTTTGAAGTCAAATGACTCTCCAGACTTGGTCTGAAATTGATTTATATCATGGTCATATTGGTCTTCCTAGGTTAGGAATACTTGTTGTTCACTCCTCAAACCCATCAAGTTTATGTGAGTGTCCTCTATCTGCTCACTAGATGTGGATGCTTCAGCATACTTTTCATGAAAAGGAGGTCTTATATCATGGTCAGGACTTGCCCTTCCAACGTTTGGGTTCTGATTTTTTCTAAAGTTTGGATTTCTAATAGGATTGTTTTGCTGTCCTTCCCATAAGGCTTTTCTTTCAATAGTTCCCATTCTATTTTCAAAGTTGTCCATACCTTTGATGATTGTGTCCAATTTTTTCTCAGAGGCTGAAGGTTCATCTTTGAAAGTGGTTCTTCTCTCAGCTCTTGCTCTATTTCGCTTGGCAATCAGATTTGCCTCCACACTAACAGCTACATTCTGCATGTCTGCTAAGGTTTGAGGTGCTCTTTCCCTTAACTGATAATCCATGTCTGAATCAAATCCATCAGGGAATTTGTATAAAGTAAGATCAGGTGGAGGTCTAAGGTTTTGTGGAATAGCGTTATAAACATTGTTAAACCTGGCACAATAGTCTAAGACAGCTTCTTGAGGGCCTCTTTTGATAGTGTCATACTCGGATAATATGTGCAAAGGGTCCTTATTCTTCTCCCATCTGTTAAGAAATGTTTGGTAAAGAGCATCTAGATTGGCTATGGAATTTGCAGCAAGTTCTCTAAACCAAGGCCTTACATCTCCTGTTAAACTTTCGACAAAAATCTTCATTCTTACACTATCATCATCTATTTCATAACTCTCAAAATAGTCCTGCATTTTCTTGGTATGTTGCAGGGTTGTGCCAGAACCAGTACCTTCAAAATATGTGATTTTGGTTTGATAATCCTGAGGCATAGCGCCTAGATTTGCAAGTAACTGTAAAGGTGCATATCTGTTAGCCATATTTACAGGGGTAAGTGGAATGACTGGAACAGCTGGAAGAGCTATAATAACAGTGGTGGTAGTGGTAGTATGCACAGTGAATGGAGGTGTGGAAAAGGTGCTTGGAGAGGATGATGAACAAGGGAAAGTAGGGGTTGAACGAAACAAAAGTTTAACAGGGGTTGGAAAATAGCTTGGCTGAACTGTTTCAGGACTAGAATCAGCAAACACTTCTTGTTTTCGTTTGCTAAGGTTTCTAGAAATTAAATTGGGATTTTCAAAAATAGTTGCTGGATTTGGGTCTGGATTTGACCTAGTATTATATGTTTTCTTCTTGGGAGCCAGCTTCTAACTTGTTTTTTTGGAATTTTCTAAATAAAGTCCCCAGCGGAGTTGCCAATGATGTTATCACTCAGGTTGTCCCTTGGCTCCTTAAGGGATATGGCCGAGGTAACCACAAACCAATCTTTGGGCTGCAGGTCCTAGCCTACCTGCAGTCAGAGAGGGCTCTCTCTTTATGTTTTAACTTTGTTTTGGGTTGATTTTAGGCTAGTTATGGTGTGTATGGGTTTTGTTTTAATTTTGGTGGGAAGGATGATGTTTTCAAGTAGAGCTGGGATGCATAGTGTGAGAAGTTCAAACCATTGGGCATGGAGTCATGGATTAGGACTTGCTGTTGCGTTTTCTTGGTCACAAGAGGAATACAGAGCAGGATAGCTACACATAGAACAATATCATGCTGGAATAAAGATGGGATGAAGGTCAGAGATTAAAGGCAACTAAGAATCTTTCATTAGCTAACAGAGAGGGAAGGTGGATGAAAGTTTGTCTAGGAGCAGTCAAGAATTCCTAAATAACAGTCATATGTGAAAGAAACAGGGTAAACATGATCATTTAAGTATGCATATTCATAACCATTTCTGAAGAAAACATATAGAAATAACAAGAACTGAGCATAGGGTGTAGTCAAGCAAAATCTAAGCTATTATTTTTTCTTGTTATTTAGATGGTAACACAATGGTGCATAAACATATGTAAACTGTAAACAGAGGTAGGAAAACACTTATTGAGCCATGTAGTAGCACAGGAATTCCACAGTCACTCTTTGGCCATTAAATAACACAACAGTCAGTTCTTCATCCAAAGCATTCCAGTAGTCTTTGATTACAGAGCTTCTCAAAAAATACAGCGCAAGTCCAGAATGAGGATTATCAACCAACCAACCCTTTAAACAATGAATTAGGGTGGTTTATATAGAGAAAATATCCAAAAATATCTATTACAGCAGATCTTAAATAGATCTGAGGGAAATGAGTTTTTAACCTAATCTTGTCCTGAAATTAATGCAAGAAGATATTTATTTGAGCTGCGCTGGAGGCAGCTGCATCAAAATGAGTTAATATGGTGTCCTTATGGCTCTGTGCTGTTCATTTAGCCATAACTGTGCTTTGGGCTTTGATCCCCTGCTCTTGAGTGGCTTTGATGTGCATTAACTGTGATTTGAGAGCCTTAAATGGCTTCACCGCTTTCTTTGACTTTGCTTGGGGGCCTTTAATGTTCACCTGCTTTGATATTGTCGATCTGATACTCTTTGCCGCCTCACTGATACTCTTTAATTTAATCTGGGCTTTATCTTTCCTCTAATACTCTTTTACAGTTGAATTGGGCCACTTTCTCTCCCTTGATGTGCTTGAAACTGTCAAATCGCCCCTTTTCTGCCCTTTCAAGGCAAAAATGGCTGCTGCAAATGCTTTTCGTGGCCTCTAGAATGCTATCGGCACTGGCCGATTGAATATGAACATACATGAAGAAATCCTGTTGCATCTCGCGAATTTTTGGGTTTTGCAGGTAGCCGAGCCATGAGAAGCCCTCCATTTTGATCAATTTTTCTTAGTGATGCGCGATTAGTGCTTAACGCTAATCGCGCATCAAAAACTGCCTCAATTTCTCATTCCGGGCATCCTTTGCTGCGATTTTCACCCTTCGCGCCTTTTTCGGTGATGACGTCAGCATGACATCAGCGGTGGGTCCTGGTACGGCAGGGTGACATGGCAGGGTGATGTGGCAGTGGCGGGTTGACGCAGAGGTGACGTAGCGCTGACGTGAGGGGCAGAGAGACAGAAGGCAGTTTGTGGTTTCATCGGACCGCCTTCTGTACGAGAGCGGTAATTGTCATAGGAGCTCTGATGCAATCAAGGGCGGACACACGTCCATTGTACGATGGGGAAACCACTAGCCTATCGGAGGCTAACCGTTGAATGTCGGGGCAGCCCTGAAATCACCGAGAGCCGTCGGATCTGGGCGGGCGGATCGGAGGGCTGACGGAGTGTGGAGCTGGCGGCAGGTTTATGTGCGGGGGCCCGCTCAAATATTAAATTAATATTTATGTGGCGGGGGGGTCAAAACTTTGGGTTTTGTGGGTTATATGGGTTTTATGTGGGCGCCGATGGTTATTAATTTAACCGAATATCAAATTAATCCCAAATAAAATGTATGCGTGGGGGATACTGCTATAAGGCTTATGTGTAAGAGAGGGGGGTGTTACACTAAACAATGTCACCATGACCACTTACAGTTAGTATGGCTCAAATCAACAGTCATGCTACCCTCTTAGGCAAGTCTTATGCCTCTGCTATCCATCTCAAACTCAAAGAAGAGAGAAAGTCTTGTCAAAAATATGTTTATCTCTGGGGTCGCACGTTCTCTCTAGCCTTACCTGCGGGGACGCTGACCATGTTCACAAAAGGTGCGTCCTTGGACGCTCTGTATGTTAAGGGACAGGTGCGTCCTTCTGTAAAAGGAAAAATGCGCGAGTTTCATCTTAAAAAAGTTACTTGTGGTTACTTCTAGAACTTTCTAGAGGTCGGTTTGATGAATTGGATGCGCCTCCAGTTGGTTCATGTATCTCTATTAAGGGGGAACTTATCCCATCAATAAGGGAGCTATCCCACCCAAAGAGGGGGATTATCCCATTGATGGTGGACCTGAATAACCTCTTTACAGCACTATAAATAAAGACATTGAGCCAGAGGGAGGAGAGGTTGGAGCTATACATTTTCTTTGGGTAAATGCTGCAGGATTTAGGTCTTCCATTAGAGCCTTTGTGAGGAGAGATTGTCTTTACTTGATTCTACTTGGAAGAGGGTGAGCTTTGTCAAAGTAGAGGAAAACCCTTGATGGACCCTGGGAGGAACTTGCACAACACCAAGGCCAGGTTGTAAGAGTTTCTTTGTTTCGTTATTAATACAAACTGGTTTATTTTTCTCAATAGCTTGTGTTAATGAGTTATTTCATGTGTTCCTTGGTCTGCATGTTGAATATATGTTTTATTATATGAAATGCAAGTGCTTGGTAATTGTTTGATTGTTTGTGGTTGCAGGAATTGACTTGAAGGAGGAGCTCATCCGGATCGTCAAGAACGGACTTCAACAACAGCGTTTTGGAATAAGGTAAGCCTAAACACTTGTAGTTTTCATGTTGTAAAAGGTGTATTTAGAGAAAGATCACTCCATTTTGTCTTGTTTGTCATTAGAATGTCTTAGACTTCTAGGAAGGTCAGCTGTGTCCGCACCCTTGACCAATTCCGTGTGACAAATTGGCGACTCCACTGGGGATTCCATTAATGAAAAGTCTTTTCCTTTATGTGAACTTTGCTTTGAGAAAATTGGTTTATTTTTCTGGTTTTGGCTCTGTGATTCTGTCTCTGGGTGGGTTAGCTTAGGATTAGTTTTATTTTGGTTTTTCTTGAGTTTTTCAGACGGACGCATCCTCTGAGTGCTGCACAGTGCGTCCCTGGACGCACTTTTGCTGTGTGCACAGAGCGGGCCCGCACCTGTGCTAACGGGTTGCCTGCGTCTTCCTGTAAAAATTTAGGAAAACTCCTTTTTTGCCTTTTTTGCTCTTAGATTTTGTTTTTTCTTAGTTTTTTCTGCCCAGATTCATTAGTCCCTTGTCCAGAATCTTCACCTAAGCTTGTTCCTGCTCTTAGCTTTCATCAATTGGGTGTTTTGAGTCTCTTTCTTGAGAAATTCTTGATTTGATTTCCTTTGATCATTACTTGGAGGTTTGTCTCAGTCTTTTCACAATTTTGCATCTTTTTGCTTTTGTTTTTGCAAAAAAAATTTCCCCCTCATTCGCCGGGGGGGCTAAATTGTGTATGAGTGTTAATCGCCTTTGAGTGTTTTTATGTTTTGATCTTTGGAACTCTCACCCAATTTTCTCGACTTGCACTTGATTGGTTCTTAGATTACATTAGAATCATCTTGTGTTTGAGAATTCTCTTGCATAGATCACATTTGCATAATTAGAGTTCTCAGTTTCAGAATATGAATGAAAAATGTGCATAGATTACATTTGCATACTTTTCATGTGAATTGTGCATAGATTACAATTGCATAGTTTACATTCTGAAAAATCAATCGTAGATTTAGATCAGCTTTCTTTGATTTGAATTTACATAAAAATAAAAATAAAAATTGGTTTGGAATTGATTTGCATTAGTTTTTCTTGATGAAATTAGTGCATTAGAGAATTTGTTAAATTTTCTCTTAATGATCAATTTTTTGCATTGTTGGAAGTGAATGGAAACTCTCTCCTTACTCTAGTTAGGATTCATCGAATTGAAAGGATTGCATTATCATATTCGATTGCATTCAGTTGAGTCGGGTCATAACACCATTGGTTTCATCTCCATTTACCCCTTTGAGTAATAACAGCCTTAATAACACAGCGCTTAATTAAAATTCATCTAGTAATTTTTACATTTCTAGGGCTCTGAAACACCAACGTAGCTTAGGCTAGGGTCTTGGAGTAGGTGAGTACTTAACTCTCCAAGACAGTAAAACCAAACAAGTAGTCGATCTTGTGATAGAATCAAATCCAATTGTTACATTTACACTCTGGGAAAGCTCCTCTTAAAGGAGAAGCACGAGCTCGTGTCCGAACCAGTGAGGGGATCATTCCCCCCTCGTTGAGAACGACGCCAGACAGTACGTATTACAAACGGTAAACCTCGGATTAACCATTGTCGAGGAGCCAGGGGTCACTTATCGGTAAACCTTGGATTACTGTCAAGGAGCCGGTAAGGGGATTGAGCTTGCTACTCTGCCCTTGCGTGCTGTCGGAGTTTAGACTGTTCCCCCAGGTGTACTTGTGGCCGTTGGTAACCTTAGTGACCATAATCTCTAGGATTCTACCCAAGGTGACGGTGGAGGGAAGGTCCCACTGTACCTGGAGCAGACGTCGGCTATACTCACTTGGATTTTCTGGGGGTTTCACTTCACTCGAGACGGTTAAAGTGGAGGAACTTGGTCCAGTCTATTCATTAAGCAGGTTGTCGGGGTAACTGTTCCACCCACTATTTCTGTACTGGATTCTGCGAGGTTGGGCTTAATCACCAACTAGTGTTTTCGGTCCGGAAGGCTACTGTTTGTGTGTGGTTTGACTCCTAGATTTGATAGCGCGTGTTAATTTGTTTGTTTTTACTTTTAGAGACCATAGGTGTGAATTGTGAATTTTAGTTGTTAAGTGTGAATTGTGAATTGTTAATTTTAGTTTTAAATTGTTAATAAAATTCACTGAAGTTGAATATAATGGCAAATGTTCCGGAATTTATCAACCTAGGAACCCCTCCTAATGAGAATCCTAGTACTTTTCCTTACTTTGGAAATGTTGGTCCTCCTTATATGGCTACTTTGTCATTACCTGGATTTACAATAGGTTTACCGATATGGTTATTTTCAACTTCATTGGCCCAAAATACTCCAATTGTTCCATCTCAACCGGATGCTTCACCTCAACAGAGTTCACCATCTCAACATGACCAACCTTCTGTTGACCCTTTACCTTCTTCGCCTAATTTTTCTTCCTCCATTTCTTCCTCTTCGCCTGGTAAAAGCCTTGATGCTAGTAACCAGGAGGCTAAGAAGAAGAAGAAAGGGAAGAAGAAGAAGAAGAAGAAGAAGCAAGATAAGAAAGAAGTCAACCAACCAACCATGGCTGTAAGTGTTAGTTGTGTTGAGGAAAATTCCGACATGCACCGTAAACCCAAATACCCTTGCAGGCTTTGTAAGGGTGACCACTTCCTTGTCAATTGTCCTGGTATTCCAAAGGTCTTGGAAGTATGGTCAGAAAAATCTCATCAACTTTCCATTGATCCATCAACCAGTGATAGTCAGGTTTCTGGGAAAAAGGGTAAAGTTAGGTTTCCTTGTAAGTTATGCAAAGGGAGTCATCAAACTCACATTTGCCCTCACATGGATGAAGCCTCAACATTGTTGGAAAAACTTACTGTTCTACAGCAAGAATTTCCAACTGGTTACCGTAAACTTTCTCCCAACCTACCGTCATCTAACGGAGTGATTGATCTAAATTCAAGTACCGTCAATCACACTCTTCCATTGGAGAGTGAAACTCATGTCACTCAGGTTGATGATCCGTTAGTTGATCAAGTGGTCGATTCAATTTCACATTCAGTCGATCCCACTTTCCCTTTAGAGAGTGAACTTCATACCGCTCAGGTTCTTCTTGTTACATCAGATTCTTCTATACCGGGGGTATTTCACCTGTTTCTATAGAACCCTCTCCAAGCACTGAGGTCTTTTCCTTTGATTGGAATAGACTGACAGAACCTCGTCTTCCTTCCTCCATCCCTTTCCAAATCATTGTCAAGGCTGGTGGTAGGGACATACATCGTACTCAGGTAGATGAAGGTGCTTCTGTTAGTATTTTATCCTCAACTGTTTGGAAAGCTTTGGGTTCCCCTCAGCTTGCGCCTATTACGCAGAATCTGAAAGCTTTTAACAGAACCATTAGTGAACCTTTAGGGATCCTTCCTAAGTTTTCTATTACCTTGGAAGGTAAAACTGTCTGTATTGATCTTATGGTAGTTCGAGGTCCCTTGGATTTCAATTTACTCCTTGGGCGAGACTATGTTTATGCAATGAAAGCTGTCGTATCGACACTCTTTCGCGTGATGTCTTTCCCTCACGATGGCAGTATTGTGACTGTAGACCAGCTTTCGTTCCCTAGTCTTGTTTCAACTACCAATAATATGACACCCCTAAATGTTCCTGATTCTAAAGTGGTATCTACCCTGCCACGGGTTAATTATGTGGCAACTGGTCCCATGACTTCAGTTACCGATGTAAGTGAGCCTCTCACTGTTTGCTCATCTTCCTTTGATTTAGCTCCGGTAATTGACATGGAAAACTCTATGGGATTACTTGAACACGATGTTCTTATCCCTTTTGAGTCCCTTGACATGTGTTCCTTCCAAAGAAGTATTCTTCCTTCTGATGAAGACCTCTTGGAAGCCATGATCAAGGTATGTCCATTGACATGTCTTTCTTCCAGTTGGAAGCCATGATCAGTGGATACGAGGAGAGTTTTTTCCTGTATCAACCTCGTTAAAAAATGAAATAGGCTGTAGTGAGGATAGTTTCTTCTAGTCTCAACCTCGTTAAAAAATGAAACTGGAAGTCATGAGCATAGTTCCTTGTCTTGTGTCAAGCTCATTAAAAAATGAAACAAGGAGTTCCGAGGAAAGTTCCTTGTCTTGTGTCAACCTCGTTAAAAAATGAAACAAGGATAGGTTATATAGATAGTTAGAAAGTAGGGTGGTGAGGAAAGTTCCTTTTACTGTGTCAACCTCATTAAAAAATGAATCAGTATGAACGAGGATAGTTTGTTCCTATCTCAACCACGTTAAAAAATGAAATTGGATACGAGGAGAGTTTTTCCTGTATCAACCTCGTTAAAAAATGAAATAGGCTGTTACGAGGATAGTTTGTTCCTCTCTCAACCTCGTTAAAAAATGAAACTGGATGGTACGAGGAAAGTTCTTTTTACTGAGTCAACCTCGTTAAAAAATGAATCAGTGAGTACGAGGATAGTTTTTTCTTGTATCAACCTCGTTTAAAAATGAAATAGGCTAGCATGAGGACAGTTCTTTTACTGAGTCAACCTCATTAAAAAATGAATCAGCTAGATTTTAGGATATGTAGGTAGATTGTAGAGAGTAGTTATGAGCATAGTTCCTTATCTTGTGTCAAGCTCGTTTAAAAAATGAAACAAGGGTTTTGAGGACAGTTCCTGTTACTGAGTCAACCTCACTAAAAAATGAATCAGGTTTGAGGATAGTTCCTGTTACTGAGTCAACCTCGTTAAAAAATGAATCAGGTATGAGGATAGTTCTTTTCTTGTGTCAACCTCTTTAAAAATGAAACAACTCCCTTTTCAAGTTAAATATTGAAAGTAAACCTTCATTTCATCCAGCCGGTTGAATGCAATGAAGCCTGGGGGGCATGTACCTCATTTCGCATCATTATGCTGGGGGCATGCGAACTTTTTGAGCATAGTTCCTTGTCTTGTGTCAAGCTCGTTAAAAAATGAAACACGGGTAGGTTAAGTAGGTAGATTGTAGAGAGTAGTCATGAGCATAGTTCTTTGTCTTGTGTCAAGCTCGTTAAAAAATGAAACAAGGATTTTAGAGCATAGTTCCTTGTCTTGTGTCAAGCTCATTAAAAAATGAATCAAGGTTTTTTAGAGCACAGTTCCTTGTCTTGTGTCAAGCTCGTTAAACAATGAATCAAGGTTTTTTAGAGTATAGTTTTTTGTTAGGTAGATTGTAGAAAGTAGTTATGAGCATAGTTCCTCGTCTTGTGTCAAGCTCACTAAAAAATGAAACAACTCCCACGAGTCTTTCCAAGATTTTGAAAGTAAAGCTTCATTCCATCCACCTCATTGAATGCAATGAAGCTTGGGGGGCATGTACCTTGATTTGCATCATTATGCTGGGGGCATGTGAACTTATAACAAGCATAGTTTTTCGTTTCAAGCTTGCATAAACATGAAACTGAATCCGAGCATAGTTCTTTTCCTGTGTCAAGCTCGTTAAAAAATGAAACAAATCCTCCTCTACTTGAGTCGAGAGATTGACTAGATCTCGTAAATGTTAAGTTGTACGTTTAGGTTAGTTATTTCAGTTTTTGCATAATTTTCTTACAGTTTTAGGTCGAGTCTTTCAAATGATCTCGTTCTTGAACCTTCATTTCATCCACCTTAGTTGAATGAAATGAAGCTGGGGGGCATGCGCTCTAACAGTTATGCTTAGGGGGCATCAAGCACAGTTTTATCTCTGTTTCAAGCTTGTGTAAAAATGAAACTAATTTGAAGCATAGTTTTTATCTGTTTCAAGCTTTTGTAAAAATGAAACCTATCTCGAGTCAATTTCAGTTATTTTCAAGACTCGTTAAACTCATGAAAATCCCGAGATTATTTTGTTATCTTTCATTCTCGTAAAACAAATGAAAAATGTCGAGTTCTTTCCGTCTTTTCCTGCTCGTAAATTAAATTGAAAGTCGGCCATATGAGTACATTTTTATCATTTTTTCGAACTCGTTAAAACTTACGAAAAAGTGAAAACCATGAGTACATTTTTATCCCTTTTTCGAACTCGTTAAAACTTAAGAAAAAGTGAAACCTTGGAGTTCTCTTTTAAGCCCTTTTCAGACTCCTAAAACATGAAAAGATTGCCGAGCTTTTCTTTTACACTCGTTAAAACGGAACTAAAAGACGGTCCCCTTATAGCTCTTTTCCGACCGTAAAAACAGGAAAAGATTGCCGGGTTTTTGTCGTTTCAAACTCGATACGGAAATAAAACGACGTGTCCTTGACCGCTTTTTACTTTTCAGGTCAGTGGCACTAATTATGAAAGTACTCCTTGGTCGCAAGATCAAGCGGTTCCCCCAGGTATTGTTTTATACTTTTTCGGGCTTGAGGGACACAAATATACGAAAAAGTTCAACGTGGAGTCCTCTTTAGTTTTTTCAGACTCTCTAAAATTGAAAAACGCCGAGTTTCTCCTATACTGGGCTCGTTAAACTTTTACAGTAGAGGACCTGTTCAATTACAAACAGGAACGAACCACTCCTTCCTAGGGTTCGAATTTAAACTAGGTTGGACTCGTCCGAAGGATGAGCTTATAATCAAGCATATGTTATCCTCCTCAAGCTTGTTAAAAATAAAGAGGTACTTGCCAGAAATGGTGGGGGAAAAGAGAGAAGAATGAACCTGTTTGTCACCATTTGTCTCAGAAGAAACTTTATTACCACTCTTGAACACGACACTTTTCATTCACCTGGGTTGGGAAATCTTTTACCTCACAGTTGACCAAATCACTTTGAAAGTCTTTAACCAGGTTCCAGGGGTTAACTTTGAGTTATACGTCACCAAGCCATCTGTTGTGTCGTTATGTGTTCAAGAGGTCTGCAAGCAAAAACTTTCATCTGCAAAATACTTCTCATCCATTTGACCATCCCTGAGTCAGTCCTTACAGCAACATTTCTTCAACTTGAACAATGATTTCGTGTTGCGGGCTTGCCTGCAACGGGTCTCTTTCTATCGACATCGACACATTATCTAGAAAGATGACTTAGGAATCGACAGTACCTTGAAGTCTGCATGCATCAATGGCAGGTTTCTCGCCTTCGACGTCAGTTTACATCATTGACTTTCGATCAGAGGATTCCGTGAAGTGTTCGACATCAAAACATCTATTCACATTTCACGGGTTGTGCTTGGTACTTTGAGAACCATTGACATTACTGGTGGTTTCTCTCACGCTTGTTAACAGTTTGCATCATCGACTGGTAATCAAGTGGTTTCTAACATGTTCGACATCGAATCATTTAATCACATGGCTAGAATCGTACCAATTCGGGAAGCAGAAATGAAGACCCTGGATCTAGTTTCTACCATCCAGGCTGCGAGGAGTTTTGTATTCATTATCTATGTAGACTAATCATAAACAGATGGCTGCGTCCATACTGTGTCTACAAAAGTCTATAAAAATGATGTACTGCAAGATCATTCCTGCATCAGAATAGTTAGTCCATTAGTTAAAGTTTTGAATCTGAGTATGGGAATGCCTACCTCAGTGATGATATAATCTTATATATGTATTTTGCGTTGAAAATTGCAGGTTCCAACCAGGTCATCCACAAGACAATCCTTGAAATGATAAAGCGCTTCACCCTTCCTAGAATTACAAAACCCTAATCTATTCCAGGCTTCGCACTTTAGGGGGCAACCTATTACACTAAACAATGTCACCATGACCACTTACAGTTAGTATGGCTCAAATCAACAGTCATGCTACCCTCTTAGGCAAGTCTTATGCCTCTGCTATCCATCTCAAACTCAAAGAAGAGAGAAAGTCTTGTCAAAAATATGTTTATCTCTGGGGTCGCAGGTTCTCTCTAGCCTTACCTGCGGGGACGCTGACCATGTTCACAAAAGGTGCGTCCTTGGACGCTCTGTATGTTAAGGGACAGGTGCGTCCTTCTGTAAAAGGCAAAATGCGCGAGTTTCATCTTAAAAAAGTTACTTGTGGTTACTTCTAGAACTTTCTAGAGGTCGGTTTGATGAATTGGATGCGCCTCCAGTTGGTTCATGTATCTCTATTAAGGGGGAACTTATCCCATCAATAAGGGAGCTATCCCACCCAAAGAGGGGGATTATCCCATTGATGGTGGACCTGAATAACCTCTTTACAGCACTATAAATAAAGACATTGAGCCAGAGGGAGGAGAGGTTGGAGCTATACATTTTCTTTGGGTAAATGCTGCAGGATTTAGGTCTTCCATTAGAGCCTTTGTGAGGAGAGATTGTCTTTACTTGATTCTACTTGGAAGAGGGTGAGCTTTGTCAAAGTAGAGGAAAACCCTTGATGGACCCTGGGAGGAACTTGCACAACACCAAGGCTAGGTTGTAAGAGTTTCTTTGTTTCGTTATTAATACAAACTGGTTTATTTTTCTCAATAGCTTGTGTTAATGAGTTATTTCATGTGTTCCTTGGTCTGCATGTTGAATATATGTTTTATTATATGAAATGCAAGTGCTTGGTAATTGTTTGATTGTTTGTGGTTGCAGGAATTGACTTGAAGGAGGAGCTCATCCGGATCGTCAAGAACGGACTTCAACAACAGCGTTTTGGAATAAGGTAAGCCTAAACACTTGTAGTTTTCATGTTGTAAAAGGTGTATTTAGAGAAAGATCACTCCATTTTGTCTTGTTTGTCATTAGAATGTCTTATACTTCTAGGAAGGTCAGCTATGTCCGCACCCTTGACCAATTCCGTGTGACAGGGGGGGGTATGGTTATTAGTTTAACCAGAGGTTAAGGTAACTCTAGGTTTAAGACGTGGAAGGGCTAATGCTAAGCCCCAAATGAACTCAGCATTCCCCCAAACTGATGTTATAGGGTTATAGTACCAAGGGATGGGGGTATGTACATAGGGGAGCTATTTAGTGCTTTTTAGTAAGGGGAAAGGGGAAATAGATAGGGATTTACATAATAATGTTAGAATTTAATATAAAAATGACAAGAAAGCGCTAAGTTTAGAGATCTTAGGCTACTTAAAAGGGAAAAATGATTTATAGAGTCAATAAGAGTACTCCTTAGCAAAGCAAACCTTCACTTAGGCCAATGATATGACAAATGATGAAACTTAAGAGATATCAAGCAGATCTTGACCTCTTTAGGGAAGTTAGTGAATGATTTGGGGAATAAGAAGAAGGGGGAGTTAGACATGCCTCGCTTGAGCTCCTCCAAATGAAAAACTGCCTCATAACTGTTATATGAATAGATATAACACTTGAAAACATGAAATGGATCACATAGCTTGATTCTGCAACCACAAAACTACTTACCTAGCCTACTTACCTAACATTTTTTCTTCCTTTTGAATGGGTGCACTTAGACTTGCAGACCCTGATTATCTTCTTTTCTTTTGACTGCCCTCCTATCTAGATGTACCCTTATATCTTCCAAGGTCCCAGATTGAGCAGTTGGGCTCCTTCATTTCTCTACCTAGCTACTGATTTGCCAAGCTTAAGCTGTTTGGACAGATATTCATTCTCTATCTTCTAAAACAAGCAATTTAAACCTAGGGAAGCCAAGATTAAGCTGTTTGGCTTTCCCTTATCTGTAAAATTCTTCAAAAATATTATGATTCTTCAAAATGGAACTTCTTGGAAATATGGAACCTTGCAGCATGACAAGATGACATATTTGGCATGTAAAACAGTCAATCATGAAATATGAAACCTATTGCAATAGGAGGCTAACACTTGCTTCCGTTTCTCTTCTCATTCTCTCCTCCTCAACTCCTATTCTTCCTTCAACTTCTTCTCTTTATCCTGCAACTTTAGTTCTGCTTCCTGCAACCTCTGATTTTCTCTCATCCTCTGCTCTACTCTCTACATCCTTTGCTTCCTCTTCTCTTTTTCCGCCAAAGTTAATTTTGCAATAAGAGGATTTGCTTTCATTTTGTAGCTTTGCTCTCCCTTTGGACTGTCAACAATCATCCTCTTTCCCTTGTCCTAAATGGGATTGTTGCCTTCTGTTGATGTTGCTTCTGGAACTATTTTTTTCTGTGGAGTAGCCTTTCAAGTCCTTGCTATACTAACCAGACCATTGAGTTGGGAGGCATTATAGAAATACCTCCAAGGATCCTCCTCTGACCAATGAAATTCCTATCTGATCCACGAAAAGTAAACTCTCGTATAGTGGTCCTTGCAAATACTATGGGGATCATACAAATTAAATTCCTTAGTAATGAATTCGAATTTCACTATCTCCTTAGCCTCGACATCTGCGACTTTCAAGTTCTTTATCTCATATAATTTGATCCGCAAAGGAAGAGTGGACCATGTTTCTTTCTTCTTCCTATGCAATGCTGCCAACAACCCTATAGCAAGATGGTATGATACTTCTTGCATGATCATTTTATCAATGGCATACCTTGGTAAGAAATGCAGAGGCTTCTCTCTGCCAAACATTCTGATGAAGGTGCCACCTAGTGAGGCATACCAATTTGCAATGTATATTATTGCCTCCATTGCTTCTCAGGACATGCAAGGTGGATCTTGTTTAGATATAAGCTTGTATAGTGGGATGATAAAGTGGTCAGTTAGTCATGCCATTACTCCTCAATCACTACATTCTCAAATTAACTTGCAATAGATTTTCATGGTAGTCTCTCATGGTGTCCATGTCTAGTTCATGCCAAGGAATTTTTGTTGCACACAAATTACATCCAGTAAGTATGCAGACATATAAAACCTTGCTCGCTCACCCTTGGGTAGATTTTGAGCATGTGCTACATGGCCCTTCAATTGTTGAGCCATTATATCTGACTAGTTGAATGTCCTCCCATCGTTCACCAACTAGTCCAATAAGACTGCCCACCCTTCAAGAAAGGTTTCAGTGCTCTCTTGACCATATATTTTGCAAGAAAAGATAATCAAGAGCTGGTAAGCCTTCCCGAGGGACTTTGTCTTGTACACATGGGTGGGTGTCTATTGAAACTTTGATGGATCTTTCACCCAGCGCTTGACAACGTCTCTTGTGTTCACATAGCTATGAGTGGCATAAAAGAGTGAGTCCATGCGCTTTATTGGCTCGGGCAAGTGATACATCTACTGAAAGTCCTCTTCCCTGAAGGTGGCAAGCTTCTTCCCACTGGCACTTCTCAATGTCATAGTCTGTTCATTTGTATGTGAGACAATCCAACTAATGATGTATGCACATGGGAAGGTGAGATACCTGCATGCAACCTTGTATAGCCCTAACTATCGGATGCTAAGATAAACCTGTCGGTCCTCCAAATCTACCTCAAAGTCATTTGAAAAAGTGTCTTTAATCTATTTCCATGTTAGTGTTGTTCCCTTCTTTATGAAAAATTTAGTATCTACATACGCTAGTAAATCAACTGATGTCTGCTCAACTGCTTCCCCAATACTAATATCGGTGCTTTCCTTTGACTTTCCTCTATTAGATGTCATGGTAATAATGACAGCTAGAGAGGTTCTCAACGACTATTGTGCCTATGGGACAGATAAGGCACTCATGGCAAGTAAATGTCAGTTTAAATCAAAATTGTTGGCATTATGAGATAAGTGTTGTCCTTGATGGCAAACCTCACTGATGACAAATCATAGTACAGAAGGTCAGCAGCAAGGAATTGATGATCAGACTATAAGAAGAGAAAGTTCATACACGCAGGTTCGTTAAGCCCAAGTCGCGTGTACACGCTGGTTGGCTTCAGAAAAAGCGCGTGTATGTGGAAAAGTACCTTTGGTCCATGGCGGTTATTCCTTGGAAGTTGTGCCTATGGTTTTGGACCTTGGCGTCTCAGCGGACGTGTTGATCCCTAGTTTTGAAGTTGATGGTATTGGATTTCTATGGTTTTGGCTCTTGGTATTGAACAAGGCCTAAGGCTATATAAAGGGAAGGAAATCATTAGGCAAGTGTATCTGAAATGTCTTGAATATCTGATGAAGCATTAGATCCAGTATGCAGGGTTATGGGTTGATGATGCATTGCTTGATCTGAGCTAAGGAGAGATCTCATAGGTTGATGGAGAGCAAGATCTAAGGAGAGATCGGGATCAAATGGTTTGAAATGAACTATCTTTATGATGCTTATTCTAGATCTACATACTGACGCATGTATTGTTCTATAAGTGTTATGAGTATGACTGATGTCTGGTACAGCTGCAAGTTATGAGAAATTATTTTTAGATCTGTACGCGGGTTGGCTTTGATAAAAGCGCGTATACACGCGGGTTTGATTCATCGAAGTAGCGTATACATTGTAAATCTTAATATTTGAAGTTGCAGATGGATCTGATGGTTATTACAGAGTTCTGTGTCTGCTCTGTGTTCTGGTGACTGTTGTTAACAGGGTTTCAGTGATTCAGAGTTTGATGATTGTTTTTATCTTCAATGATAGTTATGGGTCCAGTATGAAAATTGGATGAAACGTGGCCTTTCAGATTATGGGTTGTGCTTCAGTGTATCCAGTATGAAAATTGATGAAACGTGGTACCTGGAGGTGAGAAGATTGTAGGCAAGCACCTACGTACTAGTATCTAAGCTAGTACAAAAGCTAAAGGAGATCTTTGGAGCATTGTAGCAGGTAGCAGCCTGCGTACTAGTAAATGGATCGGCTAGTACAAGAGCAAAGGGGGTTGTAGCTCCCGTACTGGTATAAGACTGCACCAGTACAAATATTGTAAAAGGATTTTCTTATTAAGAAGAAGATTGAGATGACTTGCAGCAGGTGGTTTTCACCCACATTGGGTTTCCACCTTATATCTTTGTGTTCATGTGTGTGGCTCTTGTGTGATGTTCTGTTCTGTTATTCTGCACCTGTTTACTGTTAATATGCTTAATAATGATCTGATGCATTTACTGAAGATTAAGCTAACTGAATTATAAGATCTCTGGATATACGCGAGTTTCATTAGATACAGTAGCGTGTACACGCGGGTTCACTTAATTGAAGTAGCGTATATGTTTCTGAGTATGAAATTGAAAAGTTTGATTGATCTGATAATACTGATTCACCCCCCCCTCTCAGTATTATTTCCAACAATTGGTATCAGAGCAGGTCCTTTGGTAGAAGCTTGATCGCTTGAAGGAGATTCCTGGAACAATGGGAAAGAAGCTTAAGAAGAAAGCTCATAAGAAGAAGAAGACATCTCAGAAGGACTATGACAGTGGGAGAATCGATTGGGGATTAGGTATAAGAAGTTCTTCAGATTCAGAATCAGATTCAGAATCATTATCAGGTATGAATGTGTTATCATCTGATGTTCCTGCTATATTTCCTTGTGAAAGTGATGGAAGTGATAGTGAAACTACTGAACATGCTTTTATGGGTGAGCAAGAAAAGTATCAAATAGAGGCAGTATTTAGAAGGCTTGAAGACAAAGTTAAAGATCAACAAGATCTATTGAACAAAAGGGAATGTGCTTTCAAAGAAGAAGTTACCAAACTAAAGGCCCAACTAGAAGAAGGAAACAAGGTAAGAAAGCTACTCAAGGACAAGGAAGACCAATGTCAAAAATTGCAGCATGAAGTGACATCATTAAGAAAAGAAGTCAACGAAAGAAGCACAACCATCAAGAAACTCAAAGATAGATCCAGCTACTATGAAAATCTTGAAGCTACAATCCTCTCACTAAAAGGAGATCTTGAAGAATCAAAGAAGCAGAATACAGATCTACACCAAGCAATTGAAAAACAAGACAACGAAGTCATCAGCTTAAAATCACAGTTGGAATGTGCCTTCAGAGTTCGTCAAATTCAGCAGGATCTGTATGAAAAGCAAGAAAAGGAGATACTCAATCTAAGGCAACAAATGGAAGAAGGAAGAAAAGATGGAGAAGACATGAAGAAGCAATATCTAGAAAAGGAGGAACAACTTCAAGTTGAGGTAAATATCTTGAAAGGTAAATTAGAAGAAAAGGATAAACTTTTGAAATTTCAAGATAGTACTAAAGCCTTGGATGATATTCTTAGTAGTCAAAGGTCTCCTGCTATCAAGACTGGTCTTGGTTTTCATGAATCCGTTGAAGGTGAATCTAGTTCACAAGGTGAGGCAAGGAACTCTAAAGAGAAATCCAAAATGATCAACAAAGAGATGAAAGGTCAACCCCATCAACAATCAAGGAAAGAGACTCCTCAAAGAAAATCTTTTACTCCTCCTATGAATAATGTTGAATGTTATGTATGTCATAATCTTGGACATGTTGCAGCTAGATGTAGAAGAAGAAGAGTTCAAGACTATTATGCGGACAGGTCATCTCAATCAAGGTACTTTAATGGATATTGCTTTGCTTGCAATATGTATGGTCACAAAGCTGCTGATTGCTACAGAAGGAACATGAAACATGTTAGATGTTATGCATGTAACAAGCTTGGACATATAGCAAAGGAATGCAGGAACAAAGGATGGACATCACACCGAAAGGAGAAAACCTCATCACACTTGAAGATATGGAGGAAAAAGGAAGTACAGTCAGCACAATGTACTGAGACACAGCACAGCACAGACATATCAAACTCAAGGGGAGATGAAAGTGTAAAACTTCAGCGTTCTGAATCTCATACGCAAGTTCCTTAAAGGGAAGTCGCGTATATGCGCGAGTTAGACACTGCAAAGTCGCGTATATGTCAGTTTGAGGAAAAGCAGTGGGGACAGGATCAGAAAAAGGATCTGATATGATTCAGTCTATTATTTGCTCTATTGGTTACAGTCTGCTGAGGATGTGTGGAAATGTTTTGTTACTTGTATGATGTCTAGAAGTGTTTTGATCCTAACCTGAGGATGATGATGTTTTGATGCTTATTGATGATATATGCATGATCAGATCTAACAGATGGCACTAGTTGAGGGGGAGCATATGCCCTTAGTAATTCATTGTTGGCATTATGGTTTATAATCCTTGGTGATGATTCTTATATGGATAAATGATATATCTTGCTATGATATGATGTTGTGAGTTGTCTATGATAAACTCTCATATGAATCTTGAAGTTACATAGAAGATGTTCAGATCAGATTTATGGTTGATTCTTTGATGATGCATGTATGGTGCTTACATGGTGATCTTCATAAGAACAAGGAGAAGTACAAAGCTTGAATACACATCTTCCTCACTTGATGATGAGTCACTTATATACTGCTGTTGTCATATGCATAAAGATCATACAGTTATGATGCAGGCACTCATGTGGATAAGGATTGTTGCTGTTGATGATATCAAGAAGTTTTGTCAAATGAGCTTGAGCTCAAGATACATAGTGCTGACACATGGATAACTACTCAAAGTTGCTTTATTGGAGACATGGTGAAGAGTTCTTATCTATATGATGATGGATTGATACTTACATATGATGATTGATGCAGATGTTCCCAAGAAATGATATTTGGATCTTGTAGATCTTGACCTTGATGAAATGGCTATGGTGGGTTCACACATGTGAATGACTCTGAGGGATGAATTGATGCAGACATACCTTGTTATAGGTTGATGACCTATTCTCTACAGGACATTTACAGGTTGCTGATATGGAAATTTGTGTACGCGTGTTGTTTAAAGGATATCCGCGTGCATACGCCGTTTTACAAGGGGATAGTCGCGTATATGGTGTACGCGTGTTGCGTAAGGGATATCTGCGTATATACGCCTGTTTATGTGTATACAGACGCGTATATGGATATTTGAAGAAAATCAGCAGGGACAAATGTTGGTTGCAGAAAGTCTGATATGGGTCTGACAGAGATCATCTGGCACAGGTTCAGGGGGAGCAGATAATCTTCCAATGATGCATTGTTGGCATTATCTTAAAGTTTTTGGTTCTGGTTCACTTTTGTTGTTGGTTTCAGATGGAACAAAGGCGAAAGGAGAACAGAAGGATCTCTTGGTTGTTGATCTGAATGGTGATTATCAGATGCTGCTGGTGACTTTCATAAGTCTTGGTCTAGTTCTTACGTCTCTATGTCATATATCTCTTTTGTGGTATCTCTTTCATGGTGTCAAGGTCATGTAACGGCCTATTTTGGTTTCCCCACTATGCCTGGGATGATTGATGCAATATGATTGGTTGTCATATGTAAACTTTTGATGTATCCCCACTCGGTTGGGTGGATGAGTCAATTTTTTGTATATCCTCACTTAGTTGAGAGATGGATGTATGTATGAGTCTTTGGTGATAGGAAGGTCTTTTATGATGTATAGAGTCATGTTCTTCTTAAAGAACATCTTTTGCAGATCTTGCCCACAGTCAGGAAGAGCATGAACAACACACTTCAACGGTACAGAGATTCAGCATGCACTCAGAGGGAGCATGGACAGATGGGTACACCTTGGCATATACAAAGGGGGTGATTATTCAGAGATTTCAGCAGGTACTCAGGGGGAGTATGGACAGTGGAATGATTCAGCAAAGGAAGAGAATATCTTGGTCCACCCTTTGCCCTTGATGTCAAAGGGGGAGAGTGATTTGGTGTTGTTGCCATCAAGTCCAAAGGGGGAGATTGTTGGCATTATGATGCATGTGTTGTACTTGATGGCAACCCTCTCATAGAAGAATATCTCACTTATGTATAACTGGGTGAATCTTCAGAAGAGATATCAGATGTGACTGATGGAGGACAGCTCAAAGGAATCAGATGATGAATCTTCAGAAGAGATATCAGATGTGACTGATGGAGGACAGCTCAAAGGAATCAGATGATAGTTCTAAGTGTGACAAGTTAGCTTTGCCATCAAGTCCAAAGGGGGAGATTGTTGGCATTATGAGATAAGTGTTGTCCTTGATGGCAAACCTCACTGATGACAAATCATAGTACAGAAGGTCAGCAGCAAGGAATTGATGATCAGACTATAAGAAGAGAAAGTTCATACACGCAGGTTCGTTAAGCCCAAGTCGCGTGTACACGCTGGTTGGCTTCAGAAAAAGCGCGTGTATGTGGAAAAGTACCTTTGGTCCATGGCGGTTATTCCTTGGAAGTTGTGCCTATGGTTTTGGACCTTGGCGTCTCGGCGGACGTGTTGATCCCTAGTTTTGAAGTTGATGGTATTGGATTTCTATGGTTTTGGCTCTTGGTATTGAACAAGGCCTAAGGCTATATAAAGGGAAGGAAATCATTAGGCAAGTGTATCTGAAATGTCTTGAATATCTGATGAAGCATTAGATCCAGTATGCAGGGTTATGGGTTGATGATGCATTGCTTGATCTGAGCTAAGGAGAGATCTCATAGGTTGATGGAGAGCAAGATCTAAGGAGAGATCGGGATCAAATGGTTTGAAATGAACTATCTTTATGATGCTTATTCTAGATCTACATACTGACGCATGTATTGTTCTATAAGTGTTATGAGTATGACTGATGTCTGGTACAGCTGCAAGTTATGAGAAATTATTTTTAGATCTGTACGCGGGTTGGCTTTGATAAAAGCGCGTATACACGCGGGTTTGATTCATCGAAGTAGCGTATACATTGTAAATCTTAATATTTGAAGTTGCAGATGGATCTGATGGTTATTACAGAGTTCTGTGTCTGCTCTGTGTTCTGGTGACTGTTGTTAACAGGGTTTCAGTGATTCAGAGTTTGATGATTGTTTTTATCTTCAATGATAGTTATGGGTCCAGTATGAAAATTGGATGAAACGTGGCCTTTCAGATTATGGGTTGTGCTTCAGTGTATCCAGTATGAAAATTGATGAAACGTGGTACCTGGAGGTGAGAAGATTGTAGGCAAGCACCTACGTACTAGTATCTAAGCTAGTACAAAAGCTAAAGGAGATCTTTGGAGCATTGTAGCAGGTAGCAGCCTGCGTACTAGTAAATGGATCGGCTAGTACAAGAGCAAAGGGGGTTGTAGCTCCCGTACTGGTATAAGACTGCACCAGTACAAATATTGTAAAAGGATTTTCTTATTAAGAAGAAGATTGAGATGACTTGCAGCAGGTGGTTTTCACCCACATTGGGTTTCCACCTTATATCTTTGTGTTCATGTGTGTGGCTCTTGTGTGATGTTCTGTTCTGTTATTCTGCACCTGTTTACTGTTAATATGCTTAATAATGATCTGATGCATTTACTGAAGATTAAGCTAACTGAATTATAAGATCTCTGGATATACGCGAGTTTCATTAGATACAGTAGCGTGTACACGCGGGTTCACTTAATTGAAGTAGCGTATATGTTTCTGAGTATGAAATTGAAAAGTTTGATTGATCTGATAATACTGATTCACCCCCCCCTCTCAGTATTATTTCCAACAAAAACAACTTACAAGGCAAGTTCAAGAAGAAAACGGGGCACTAAATGGGAAGGATTGTGAAATTTTTCTAATAGGGAGGATTGGGTCCTAGTGGGAACTGCGCACTTCAGAGTCCCAACTGGCAAGCTGGGAGCCTTTTGGTTGAAACTATGCAATGCACAGTTCAGCCTGGGCAACAGCTTGGGAGAGACTTCACATTACACAATCTCAGTGGCCAAGCTGAGAGGTTGGCTCCTAGAACTACGCACTGCGCAATTCTAGAGGCCAAGCTCTTGTGGTTTGAGCCTCTAGATTTCACAGTGCCAGCTGTGCAAAGTGAGATCCGACCAAGGGAAACCTATCTCTACCCAAGGGAAGTGTGAAAAACAAGAATATCTGAGAGATAGTGTGAATCTGAGTGAAAATCTAACTAAGTGTAGATGAATACATATGAATCAAGTGCAAAAATTGATCAAATAGAAGGAAAGCGAAGTAAGTGAGGAGAGTTGCCGCAATGTCGACCATTAGTGCAAAAATAGGAAAACTAATGCAACACTTGGGAAAGACAATCTAAAACTTGAAACAAAACTTCTACAAGTTAAAACACTAGCAATATTGAAGAGAAACAAGTGAAACAACACTCACAAATGAAAAACAACAAAAGTGACAAAAAAAGTGGCAAAAGACGACAAAAGCAAAAATCACCCAGAAAAGCAACGACGATTGCACTGAAGGCTCCTTGATCTCCTCTGGAATGCTAGAGCTCTAAGATCGAATTTGATAATGAGCTATAGTATTATTGATTAAATAGATTTGGAAAAATTAGGGTTTATGACGTGCATGCCTAAAATCAAGGAAAAAGCGACACTTGGCGAAAGTTTCTAAAAATAGCGCAAGTGCCTTCTTCGGGATACTAAAATAGATCCTTATTTTTTAGGGATGAATTTTGCTTATTTTCTTTTTTATTTTACAGGGAAACTTGCCATGTGCACCACTAAGAAACATTGCACAGTTTTAGGAACTGGTTAACTTTCCGGCTCAGCGCACTGCGCAGTTCCGGGGCATTGGGCAACTTTCCGACTCGGTGCACTGTGTAGTTTCTGAGCTCAGTGAGGGTTGCACAATTTCTAGGCTCAGTGATAGGCTACCTCCTCATTACTATGCATTTTCTAAGCTCAAAGCTCATTGGCAGTTTGGACTGCGCAATTCCCATCTTCAAGACTAGTTGCCCTTAAGGATTGCGTAGTTTCTGGGGGCAAGCCCAGAACTTCTATGGGACCAAGTTAGGAGATCAACTTGTCACTTAGAAAAATCAACTAAGTAATCAAACACCATCCACAATGAAAAAATAAGTCTAATTCAAAGCATGAATACCTGGATCATTGCGAGATGAGTTGTTGTGGTTAAGAAGGAAGGCTCCAAAATTGAAGCATGGGAAAAATTTTGGAGGGTAGTTGTAGCTGCTACAATAGATTAGTAACATTATAAACCTCTACCACGTGGTGTTTTCCTTGGAGTGTATGAATGTGTAGCTAACATGGAATAGATATAGATTGAAAATGAAATATCAACACATTTTTATAATTTATTCTTTCAATTACATAAACATATTTGCTAATCAAGAGGCATGTGATAATTAGTCAGCATCTTGAATTGGAGAGAATAAACCCTATATTTTCTAATGTGAAAGCCATGGCTATGGCTATATGAGAGAATGATCCCTAAAATAGTTTTGAGTGACAATATAATATTTTTGAATATGTATATCAGTATAGTTTAATGATGACTTTTACAACAAATTAGCTTTCCCAGTAAAAACCAATTATTCCTCAAATATTTTTTGTTAACCTTATTCTTAAGTCTTCTATAAATAGTTATTTTTGATAATCTATTATGAAGCATAAAGATATTTTTGATAATATATTATGAAGAATAAAAATACTATATTCTAAAAGAAATATTATTAATATCTAATCCAAAGGAGTGAAAATGAGTTGAAAACTTTTCTTACCATAAGTGAACAACAACCCTTCTCAGCCAAATGCATGGAATATTAAAACAAAAGTAAAAGAGACATGAGCCTTATCGAGGCAATAATGCAAAATAATTCCATGGTGATATCAAGATAAACTCCAAAAAAAAAAACATGAGAAGTTTAGAACATTAGTATAATAACCCTTTTAATAGAAAGCCATTTTCTTTTCCAAATAATATCTACATCAAATTTTACATCTCTATAATGACTAAAGTTGAAAATATAAGCTTGCAGAAAAGAAAAAAATTAATCTTCAATTAAACATTTTACAATTGAATATCATGACAATGCCTCTTTCTCGAATATCTGGAGCAATGTAATATTTATATGAAATCATTGTTTAATGTTAATTCCATCGGTAAGTCGAAAATGTAGTGAATGACAAATCTAACAACAACATACTTAAACAAGAGGGGTTGCGGGGCAACTAGTCCCTGCCCTATGTGGATGTTCAAAGCAATACTAAGCAATGTTTAACCTGCTCTAACTAGGAAGCAAAAGATTGATTTTTCCTGATTGAAGCTTGAAGGCCATGTTCTACAATGGTGGGAGCATTTCTACCCCAGACTTGGTTGTGAGAAAAATGTCACAAGGGGCATAGAAGATGTCATATTTAGCAAGCAAAGAATTTTGTTATTCTATGGGATCAAATGATACAGATTTCAAATATTGTCAATACATTATCAATACACTCTGACCCCCTAACAGAACAAACTTTAGGCCAAAGTATCATAAATAGAGTGATTTAAAGACATATATTGAAGTTACAATCACTTATTCATGTCGCCTGATCTTCTCCATTGTCAGGTGCTTCAAGGAAGCTTTGGCTGGAGTGAATATCCTTGCTACTGAACAACATTACTAAGCTCACTTGATACAAATGGTTTCATGGATCTATAAGCCTATGTGCCTTGACTCAAGAGACCAGTTCAAATTATTAGACAGGTGAGCTCACTACACCACTGAGTACTAACACCTTACCTCTGGACACCCCTATCTATATATGGTGACCAAACCAGACTATGTAGAACTATCCAGAGGGATGGCTTCTTATTCACTTACGCTCTAAGTGGTTCTTTTTCTTTTCTATAATTGGTATTAGAACATAGTATCCCTAATATAGCTAACAGCTTAGTTTATGCTATACATTGCTTAGAGAAGCTTACAATATTGGTATGAATAACTAAGCCAGTATATAAACAAAGCCTTCTTATAGGAAGGCAGAGCATCCAAATTGGATATAGCCAACAGCAATAGTGAATAGGGGTCCTAATTTGCAGGTAAAACAAAATTAACTATATAGGAGAGTACTATGCATAAAAGTTCTCCTAATTAATGATAGAAAGGTTGAAACAAAATCTAACTTTTTTCTTTCTGCATTAGGAATTTCCCCAAACATAAATAAAGAAGCTACAGTGCACAATCACAACTAGAGAAATACTATGAATTTTGACATCCAGAGTAAATATAGATGGTTTATAATAATTTGAAGCTCTTGAACTGCTCAATTTCACTCTAGATCTAAGAACAAAAGATTAGATTTCTTACATTTATGCAGTCTCTAGTGCTATTTTATAATGTTGGTGACATAAATGAAATTCTAGCACTTTTCTATGATGTATGTGTGCATTGTGAATGTATGGATGCAGCATCCGTAATCAATGAAAAGGCAGGCAAATTCCAAAAATAAGGGAAGCACACATACCCTTATACTTACCGGAACAAGGGTAGGGCAAGAGGCAGAGCCCTCGGAACCAAAGAGTAGGGCATGTGGTGAAGCCCTCAGAACCTTAGATGCATGTGAAGGTACATGGAAAATATTTCTTTCTCTTTAATGAGCTCTGGTTTTGGTCCATTATCATTCTCACATAGTTTCTTTCCCATATACATTTCCCTATCTCGCATAGCTTCTTTCCCATATATGTTTCCTTGTGTCGCAGGTTTCCCTATCTCACATAGGTGGAAGCTAGGAGGATAAAAAATCCCGCCCAAACAAAGGTGTATCACTATTCATGCAGCATTGAACACCATGTGTAAGATAGTCTTATAATACTTCATTAGAATTGGTCTTATATTTTACTTGGATGTGTTCTTTTGTGCTCCCAATTTCTCCGAATTTCTTGCAACCCTAGTAGGCAAAAAGAGAAAAATTATCTTCGATATTGCAAGGGGAAATTAAGGTAGCAAAAGTTATTTTCTCGATAACACCAAGCAATAAGAACTCAAAGGGAGCTGAGAGTGCTATAGAGGAGAGACGAAGATGAGACAACCATCAAGTTACCTCAAATCATCATGAAATATATGAATAGATAATCTCGTTAGTAAGGAAAATAGAAAATCTTAAGTTAATTGAGGGAAAGAAATAATAGCTCTTTCAGGACCTGATAATTATTACCAGAGCTAGCTCTACTTAGAGTATGTAATTGTATAGTCTTCTCGATTGAGGGTTAGAAATACAGTATCCTTCCCTCAATTACCGAGCTCAGGGACCTAGATAAGTCGTCACTGATATAAATATATATCTGTTGCGCATCAGGTCCTTGAACCACAAGAGTCTGACATTTCCTCCTTTTTCTTTCTTCTTAGAATGTGAGATATATTATTCTTCTATTTCTTTATTTATGAATCCTTCTTTCATGTGGTGGTATGGCGTTCCCATCACTAAAGTTGTTGAAAATGGGCGGGCTACATGAACTGGGCATGCTATTGAAAGTGGGTGGGCTGCAATAACCAGGCGTGTTGTCTGCTAAGAGAGCAGGTGGTGGTATTTCCTCCTGAGCTACTAGAAGTAGTTTGGTTGTATGACCTGGGCGTCTCTTCACTTCGATAACATAAAATGGACCAAAAATTATGTTATGACCACTCGATTAACAAGGAAAAACATCAATTTAATAAATATATGATATTTATTTAGTTTATCATGTTTGACCAATTGTTCATGCAGAATCAGTTTGGTTGTATGACCTGGGCGTCTCTTCACTTTGATAACAAAAAATGGACCAAAACTTATGTTACGACCACTCGATTAATAAGGAAAAACATGAATTTACTAAATATATGATATTTATTTTGTTTACCATTCCACTTGTCGTGGGAACCATTTTACTTGTTGCCATGATCACCATGCATAGTGCCATATGTGTGACCCACCTACATGTATGACACATGCCTCTTTATGTCCTATTAACCTATCCTTACTACTAAATTGAGCTAAGTGGGGTCGAGGTTTAGTGGATTAGATGCAGATGTAGAACCTAGCATGCCAACAATGTCAAAGAAGCATGTCAATATCTCTCTGTGCAATGCCCCTGCTCACAATGAAATGGTGGTAGCTGTGTAAATGCCCATGAAAACGGTCCAATGTATGAAAAAAAGTAGGACCACTGATAATGGGGTGATAGACGGCATGAACCACAGCTAACTAATTCGATTTCCGAGAACTCAAACTCATACTTGGCTGGATATTTTTAGGCGGGCGTGTTTCTTAAGGAATGAGTGATATATGGCAAGCAAAGAAGACAATTTGAAGGGTATCTCTGTTACTTCTTTAAGGAAACAATGAGCAGTTATTTTATTTTATTGTGTGCAGAAACCCTCTTGATTCGAAGGGAATTGATCTTGCGGTGCAGTGTTGATAGAAGGAATCCATCTGTTTGAAAGTATTTTTGTTAATTTCCTATGCAACAATTCGGCACTGTTGCAGGAAATAAAAATATGGAGTTGATGGAAGGAATGAGGGTTGAGGTGCATCATCTAGAAATGGAAGAAGTTGCTCAGTTTCCACAGGTGACTTTGATAGGCATCTAGTTTGGCCTTGCATCATCTACAAAAGTTGTATGTAGCATCAACTAAATATAGAAGAAACATGGTCCTAGTTTAAAGTTCTTCTATTTAATTTTGTAGCAAAACAATTATGCTACCATTGTTAAAATTCATTTTCATACTAATTCAGTTGGAAACCAGCTTTGAAGTCTGAATGGTGACAATATTCTCAGGCTTTACTCAAAACAATTGACCTTGACCTAAAATTATTGTAGCATCATATTCCTGGGCTTTATTAAGCTAAATTTTTTGTGGATGCTACAGGGATACAAATTGATTATGGATAATTGCAAAGTGAATGCAAAATACCTAACATAAATCCGCTTTGAACTCAGGTCGAGCAGAGGGAGGACTTCAGCAGAAATCAGGCTGAGCAGTTGGCTCAAGCCAAGCAGAAGGAGGACTTCAGCAGAACTCAGGCTGAGCAGTCTATCATTATTCATTTTTGAGCTGGGCTTATGGTTCAACAGGAAAAGGTTTGAGCCCGTCTCCTACTTATACCAGGTTTGGTTTAGTAGAGATCACCTGCAAAGATCACCCACAACGTCAGTTCAGCAGAGATCAGAGATCACCCACAGAGTTAGAGCGGCTACAACCCAATAGCAATTATTGTTTGGATAACCATTCTTGTTTTCTTGAATTGTTCATGTTTTCTTCTGCAACAATGACAGTGTGATGGAAGTTTTATGACAAGACAAATGTTACAGTGTGTGGCACCTAGTATGGCACCTGTTAACCTAGTATGACACCTGTTATATGCAAAAAGAACCTATGCAGACATAACCGTTGGGTACATGTAAAGCAGTGGACACTATTTTCGATCTTAGGCTATTTGGGAGCCATATTTTTGTTACAAATACATTTGGGAACAACACTCCCATCATCCAGATGAATGTTTTAGGGCTCATCAAACCCTAATTTCAGTTGCTACATGCCCTAAACAAGTCACCCTTTTGAATGCCTCCTTCCCAGACAGTTTCATGACTTGAAGACATCCTGAAATGACCTCTAAAGGGACCATCACAGGTAGGCCCATGTAAGGGTGCACTATAGAGCAGTTGAGTCCATGCTAGGGTGCTTTGCAAAGCACTTAGGCCCTCTTTCACCTGCGCTAAGTGAGATTGAGCGAAATTCACATAGGGTTTAGGGAATATTCTTATCTCTTGGAGTCATCTACAAGTTTCCCTCACTTATCAACTCCTATGAGCTCAAAATTGGATGAGGAATGAGTTAAGATGCATCCTATCCTCTCATCCCTTCCTCCATGGAACTAATTCTAAGTATGGAAGGCCATTCGATACTCCCATTTATGACATAACCTCCTTCATCCTCCTATAAATTGAACACTCATCTAAGTGATCAAGGGTTGGACTATGTTGAATTATAAGGAGATAATGTTGCTATGAATTGACTTTGAGACAAGTATTGTTATGCTACAAGTTTGTCATGCTTTTGATGTGATGTGGATGGGATCCAAGCTGGAGGAGTGACTTTGAATCAGACTTGATGGTTGAAATTCCTTATTCTATTTCAATAAAGTATTTGAACCTTTTTCCCATATGCTTGTCTTGTTATATGTTGCTTATATGTGTGAATGGATCCGATTCCATTTACTTGTATTCAATAGATCTTTTTCTTTGATCAGCTCTTTGTCTTCTGTTGATGTTTATAGGTAATTCTCAAGCGTGTTAAGTATGGGAAGGGGCGACAGGATCGATACAAAGGAGACAAGAGGAAATCAAAACTACAAGTAGGTCTTCTCATCTTCTTTGTCTTATCTATTGCTTATATGAAAAGACTAAAGTGCTTTAAACTGTTGTTCTAGATATGGCTACTTATCTAGGGAATTAGTATTTATTTGTAGATACCAAATTCTCCAAAACAAATTGGCGACTCCGCTGGGGAGCACCCATCCTTCCTAGTAGCTTATCCACCTCCTATGACACTCTTGTAGACCATACTTGTGTTCATTGATTGTATTTCAACTCTTATGCATTGAATTTTGGTCAAAACTGTGTCAAATTGCCTCTTGAAATGGCTTACTGTCACCAACGCAGGCTTGTGAGGGACACAGTGCGCTGCAAAGCACTCTTGGCTTAGGGACAGTGCTCTGAATTGTACTATCCCCGATTCAGGGCTACGCTGATCCTTTTAGGGTTAGTTTCCCACCTTTGGATTGAGTTTTTTGCCAAATTTCCTCTGTTTGATTGCTTGATGATTGATCAATGAATGTCACGTCTCAGAAAACAAGTTTTTATCTCCTTTTCTAGCCCTACTTTGACTTGGTTGATTAATGTTTCTTAAATGTTTTCTTTGTCATTATCGATCCATAGTAAAAGTTAGATTATAGTCAATTAATCTTTGTTCGAAAGAAAGTGTCATAAAAATCTTCTTTTCCTTCGAAACAGAACTGTCGTAAAGTCTTCGTTCTTGTTAAAGATTGATTGATTGTATGTGCATTAGTTTCCTTTTGTTCATATTCACATTAAGGAAATAGAAAAGAAATACATGCATTTTGCATTGAAAAAGTTTGTGTGTGCTCATAGGAATAGTTTAGGGAAATTGCATTAGATTGTGCTCTTTGCTCTTTGATCGAAAGAAATATAATTGCTCTATCCCTATTAGCTAAGATCTTCATTTTTAAATTGAATGGAAAGAATGCTTATCATAATAGTTACATCCTAGGAATTTCAGAATATATCACGTGGTGAACTTGAAAGGAAAATTCCTAAGCAAGATCAACTTAAAATTAACATCAATTTACCTAATGGTGCATTGTCACCTAACAAAAAACATTTAGTGGTTCTAGGCTAGAGACGTGTTTCGGCGTCGTCAAACAAGGCAGTTGTCGCTAACTTGTCTGCAATACATCTTGAGTGTGATACCTCATTCCACGTACATGAGTATATCATAGCTCGTCCACGTACCTTCGGGTATATAGGGCGGTGTTCAGTACGTAAAGTATATGGTAATGATCTCACTGTGTAGTTTTGCATTAGACAGCGCTTATACGGATTGGGCCTCCATGTGCTTTCGGGTATATATGGCAGGACAAAACTAGGTTGCTATCCATCCTTAGGTAACCGAGTCGACCACCTTGTACACTGTGATACACCGAACACAACATTCGGGGAGATTGCCTACCCGTACTTCTTGGTTCGCCAGGGGGTATTTTGTAGTTCACAGTTGCTTGGTAAACCTTTTGCCTAGCTTACCCCTTTTTGTTTATTTTTTTTTTGTAATAAAATTAGTCAACAATCATGGAGGAACATCAACCCTTACCCCATCATTCACGGAGAACAATGAGTAAACTGCCTTTGCCACCCGAAGCTACACCTATTCGGTCAAAGTGGTCTCGCTTAACTGAGTAAAGTACATCAAGAACTATTGGTTCTTCATCTGAATTACTAGAATCATCCATTTCGGTAAGTACTGAGACTCCAATTACTCCAACTATTTCTGGTACATCCATTACTGAAGAAGAAGTTTCACAATTACCTGAGGACACTATAACTTATACTAGTGAAACATTAACTGAAGTTGTTCAACAACAAGTTGATCCTCAACTTGATGTTTCTCAACAAGAAATTACTTCTAAACTTGAATCTGTTCAACCAAAATTCAATCGATAACCCATCACAGTTCAAACAGAAGTTACTTCTGAACCTAAAGTTGTTCATGAACCTCTCCCTGAATTTGTTGTTCTTTTACCAGAACATCTGGACTTCGAATTTGAACATTCAGAAGTTGTTACTTTACCAGAAGGCGATCAACCGGTTAACCCTCAGACATCAGTAACTATTGAAACTTCTACTTTACCAGTTCCAGAAGTCTATTATGGACCTAAAGGTGAAGTTCTTCCACCTGGTTTAATTTCTGTTGAGGAAGAATTTGAAGAAGATACTACACCTGGAACCCCATTCCATTTTGGAACCAGGCTTTATCTTTATCCTTATACTCCTCATTTTATTTCTCCTTTTGATCTTGCTTCTTTTCAAGTACTCGTTGATTATTTAGGACATCTATTGGGTTATTTAACTATGGTTGAACAACCGTCAACATCCCAGACTGTATCATCTAATGCAGCGACGACAGAATCTTCTGTCGCAACCTCTTTGATGTTTTCTAATACTCCTAAGTCACACCTATATAGTGAACCATCCATCCTGGTTGGTTACCAATATTTATCTGGAACCCACTCAGGGGTTGCTTCTACACTGTGGTCATCATCAATGTCCTCAACTGGAATTTTACCTGGTTCTTTATTTACGAGAACTCAACAGTTTGATCTTGCATATTAATATCAAACTGAGAAATCTAGTCAGCAACAACCTATGTATCCATTACATACTGGATTGCCACCATATGGAGAGAAATATGCCTATTTACCTTATCCTCCATATCTTGGAGGACCATCATATGGGAGTATCCCGTCATATTCAGGTCAATTTGGAATGCGAGTTTATCAATGGCAACCAACAATGCCATTTCACTAGGGTTTGTGTATCCAACACAACCGATGCAAACTGTGTCAGCTATTCCTACTACACCTGTTGTTACCACTGTACTGCAGTCACAAGTTCAAATAATTGTATCTCAACCTATACAAGTTGGTCCTTCTACCTGGCAACCACAATTTTTGAGTCAAGAGGCCCAAGTTTCTCAAGTTGTTATACAACAACCACTTGTGTCTCGGGTCTAACAAACTCAGGTTAGTGTACCTTTATCCGGAATGACTCGGGCTTACACTGGTATAGTTTATTCACAACCTGGTCAACCTTACATTGCTAGGCAACAACAACCGTTAAATCAACAATAGTTGTACCAACAAAAACAACAGTTGATTCAACAACCATGGCAGCCCCAATATCAACAGCCTTAGTTCCAGCAATTCCAACCCCAATTTGGACCTGCCCAATAAGCTCAACCTGGGTTTGGACAATATCAAGCTTACCAAGGTCCTGGTCAATAAGGCCTTGTTGGTTATGGACAACCACAAATTCAACCTAGTTATCAACAACCACCCTATACCGGATTTGTTCAACAACCACCTTATCAAGGTTACCAGATATAGATGCCCTATGTTGGTATGCAAATACCTATTGCTCAGGAAATTCCATCATATCCTAGGTATGCTCAACCTGACTTGAAGCGATAGTTGCCATTTGTAGCAACTCTTGAATTACCATATTTAAACCGGCTCACTAATGATCTAATCTTATATGCACCTTGGTGGTCAGTGATTCTACATAAGTTACCTTCTGACATTCCAAAATTCAATGGAAATTCCAGAGAAGACCCATAAAATCATATCATGACTTTTCATTTGTGGTGTTCATCAAACTCCTTAAATGATGACTCAGTTAGACTCCATCTTTTCCAAAGAAAGCTTATTGGTCTCGCTACGAAGTGGTACATTGAGTTACCACGAGCTTCTTTCGTCAACTTTACAACTCTAGCCACCACATTTTTGACCCACTTGTAGTTACCTATCAGATATGAGACTGGAACAGAACTCCTAACCAACTTTAAACAGACTACTACTACTCATATATCAGATCATATTTATGAGTGGTGCGTCGTCGTCGAATGGTTAAGACTTATGTTCCTAATCAGCTTTTGGCTGAGTGGTTTATAAAATCCTTGCTGCCATCAATCACCGAGGATGTGGCAAAAGGTGGAGTTGTCACAGAAGAGAAAGTAATTTCTCGTGCCCAATATTTGGATTTGATTTATACACAATTCGGCACGCTCTACGACAAGATTTTGAATGCACCCTGACCAGCTTTCACTATTCCTCCTCCTCCACAATCGAGTAAGGACTCTCATGCTGATGACGGTATGATTGGTTCTTCAAGCACGTAAATGGAAGGTAGACCATTTGGTCAAACACTTTCCATTTCCAATCAAACTTCCAATGCATCAGAAAGCACTCTTGCTTTCAAAGTCAATGTCATGTCATCTAACAAAGGAAAGAACCAAAAGCAACCAAAAGGCAAGAAGAAGGGGAAAAACAAGAAGAAGCAAGATAATCCCCCTCAAGAGAAATCATCTGATTCCTCTACTTCGGAAAGGCAACCTCGTTATCCATGTTTAATCTGTAATGACGAGAATTTTACAAGAGATTGTCCACACCGCTCGGAAGTCTCTAAGATTTTAAAGACTTCTAACACATCTGCAGTGTTAACTGATCAGTTTCCAAACTTGGAGACACATTTCCTCCACCTCATCTGATTTAAGGAGGATTACCAACAATTCTAAAGTTGATAGTAATACTAAATTTATGCCGCTAAGCCCCATTATGGTTGCATAGCTATCAATTTTTCTAGCTTGTGTGGCAAACCCAAATCCACTTTCACCAATTGTATGGGTAGACCATTCATTAGAATATGGTACTTCTTCAGATCCTTTTTCACGTATATTTTCTACAGATGAAGGAATCTTCCAATCAATGATGATACGAGAAGAACCTTGGGAAGATTATCATCATCGTTCCCATCTTCTAGATGAAATTGAAGATTATTCAAATGAACTTAACCACCCTTCAGTTGTTGATTTTCTTTTGAATTTTGTTTCATAGACACAGTAGATTCTGAGCAAAACCTGTCAAATATTGAAGAAACGATTTCTATTAATATTTTGAACAAACCTAATGTTGTAGAAAACATTCATGTCGGAAAATCTTTTTTTCCATTAGAACTTGATAATTACTGTACTCTCTTTCATGAATTTCGAGATATATTTGAATGGTCATATAAGGAGACGCCAGGTATAGACTCTAGTAAGGTTGAACATGAAATCAAAATGTATCCTGGTGTCAAACCAGTACGACAGTGGCTTTGACATGTTCACCCAAAGAAAGCTGCTGCAATTAAAGTAGATGTTGAAAATCTTTTGTGCACTGGCTTCATTTACCCTATACCTCTTATTGACTGGCTTTCCAACATTGGTCTTGTCATGAAAAAAAAGGGACAATTCGAGTGTGCGTCAATTATACGGATGTAAATTAGGCATGTCCAAAAGACAATTATCCTACTCCTTTTATCAACCAGATAATTGATGAATGTTTCAGATTGGAAATCTTCTCATTTATGGATGGTTTTTTTGGTTACAATCAAATCCATACCCGCCCACAGGACCAATCTAAAATAGCTTTTATTTTTCCATGGGGCACATTTGCGTATAGGAAACTCCCTTTCGGTTTGAAGAATGTAGGGGCCACATTTCAAAGGGCAATGAACTATGTCTTCCATGAAATCAAGCACATTGTTCAACCTTACCTTAACGATTTACTTGCTTATTCACGAAAGCAGATTAGTCACCCCCAACATTTGAGAGCAATATTTTCACAATGTTGACACTACAAGATACGAATCAATCCGCACAAATGTGTGTTTTGTGTTGGTTTTGGTTGATTGCTTGGATTCATAGTGTCTAGAGATGGAATTCGACTCAATCCATTAAAGGTTCAGGCAACTCTTGATTTGCCTCCACCTTCAAATCTTTTACAGTTACAGAGACTCCAAGGGAAGGCTAACTTTCTGAGGAGGTTCATTCCCAATTACGCTAAAATGGCCAAAGGTTTTACACGTCTTTTGAAAAAGGGGATACCGTTCCATTGGGATCAGGTCGTGCAAGCTTCTTTTGATGCTCTTAAAGATACCTTAATTAGAGTGTCATTAATGTATTCTTTGAATTATCAAAACAACTACTTCATGTATCTCGCCATTATAGATACAACCATTGGCATGGTTTTAGTCCAAGAGGAAGAAGGGATTGAACATTCGATATATTATTTGAGATGCAATCTCAATGATACAGAAAGTAAGTATTCTTATGTTGAAAAGTTAGCTTTGGCAGTTGTGCAAGCTGTTCACAGATTTCGTCACTACATCCTGCTCCAAAAGACCACTGTCATTTCGGATTGCAACCCTATGACATATATTTTGTCACGTCAATTGCTAGGGGAAAAATACTCAAAATGGATAGTCATTTTGCAAGAGTTTGATATGGAATTCATCAAGTCCAAATCAAAGAAATCTCTAGTTTTCGTCAAGCTACATTGTGACCTTCCCTCGACCTCCATTGATTCAACATTTGAACCATCGATTTTAGATGAGTTTCTATTCCTGATATCATCATCTAACCCGTGGTATGGAGATATACTGATCTATCTCCAGACCCAAACTTTCCGGCCTGATACCTCTCGCTCGCAACAACAATGTAACCGATACCAAGCTAAATATTATCTTATCATTGGTAACACTCTTTATTGTCGTGGTATCGATACAATTTTATGGAGGTGCCTCACACATGAGGAAGCTGAGAAAGCATTGAATGATTTCAATTCAGGTGCTTGTGGTGGAAACTTATCTGGTTATGCTACCACGCAGAGAATTCTCTGTGCCAGTTACTTCTAGCCTGGTATATTCAAAGATTGCATAATTTTCGTTAGAAGTTGTCATGCATGCTAGATCTATGACTGTAAAGTTAGATTGACACCTACACCATTGCATCCAATCGTTGTTGTTGGACCATTCGTCAAATGGGGCATTGACTTCATGACATGTAACCCCACCTCGGCCAAGGGGTATGGGTATATTATAGTTGTCGTTGAGTATTTTACCAAATGGGCCAAGGTGATGCCAACATTAAACAACAGTGGCGAAACAGCTGCTCTTTTCTTTTTCAACCACATGGTTGCCCCGTTTGGTGTACCACAAGCCATAGTTATAGATCACGGGTTGCATTTTCGCAATCACATGATGGTCAAGTTGACTGCTAAGTTAGGACTGTCATATGATAGTTCTACCCCTTATTATCCACAAGTGAATGGACAAGTTGAGGCCATCAACAAAGTCTTGAAGCGAATGTTGCAAAGAATGATAGGGGTTCATAAACAAAACTACCATTAAATCATGTACTCTGCCTTGTGGGCATATCGAACCTCGGTGAGAAATGCAACTAGATTCACACCCTTTCAGTTGGCATATGGCTTGGAAGCAATCTTACCGATACAATGTGAAATTTCATCTCTCAAACTCGCAATTGACCTGTTACCCAACACTTCTGAAGAAGAAGCACGTTTCTTGGAACTTATCCATCTGGATGAAACCTGTCATGATGCCACATTGGTTAATGAAGCGCATAAGAAATGAATCAAGGTGCAATATGATAGAAATGTCAAGCCTCGTATATTCTCAAAGGGAGACCTAGTCTTGCTTTACGATCATGAAGCTGATAAACTTGGAGCAAGGAAATTTGAACCGATGTGGATGGGTCCTTATATTGTCAAGCGTGTTTTGGAAAAAGGTGCTTATGAGTTAGTAGATTATGATGGGATTCCATTGTCACAGCCCCGAAACGGGCTGTACCTCAAATGTTACTATGATTAATTGAGTGTAGTAAAACTAACTGTATATATGCTTTCATTACATGTATGTGTATCAGTGTGTGTCTTTTAGAGTTTTTTATCTGGTTAGTAATCCGCTTTGCATTTGTTGCAGATGTCAGAATCTTCAAAACCATTGTTGGTTATGCCAATGGTGCTAATCATAGTATGTAGAACCTATCTTTAGAAGCATGGGCTATTTTCGCTGCAAGTGACAAGTTAGTGAGTTTTCAAAGGATTTGTATCGATCATTTAACAAACAATATCGCTGAGTATAGTGCGTTGATCGAACTTCTCTTCTATGCCATTTCACTTGGCATTCGCCAAATCATCGTTAGGCTGGATTCACAACTCATCGTACTACAACCTACAAGTGTGTATACTGTCCGAAACCCAACAATTCTTCGTATGTTCTTTAAAGTTCGTATTTTGGAAAGGCATTTTGAATACATTCAATATCAACATATTTCTAGAAACGTTAACACATTAACTGATTCTCTAGCGAATTATGTGTTAAATAGACATTTGCAACACATGTAAAAGTAACATTTTCAATTCACATCATTAGTTGAATAGGATTGCATATAACCAAAGAAAACTCTGAAAGTAAAGTAGATAGATGTTCTAAAAGTTTTTACAAAATTTGTGTCCAAGACAAGTTTGGTCATCTGACCCTAAAACTCAAAATGCATGCAAAACATCCTAAGTAGACCTAGTGATGCTCGTGATAATAGGTCACAGCCTGTGCTATCATGCGCAAAAGCCTCATCCAGCGGCTAGGAACACCAATGGTGTGGCACTACAGCCTCATAGGTAACTCCTCGATCCAAACATCCGGAATACCAAGGGTTAATCCCTCTATGTGATCTTGCAACTCTGTCAAGGTCTCAGCCAGGGAAAATTTTAAGAACCACCCTAAATTTATATGTATAATAAATGGGTGAATCCCCATGATACATAGGAAAAATGGGAGGCGATTTTATCAATAATATAATATGTATATATAATTTTTTTGGCGAATCTCTCACTGGATTATATTATCTTGTAAAGTCATGGCAAATCTATCACTGAATTATAAAATCTTGTAAGATCTTGGCAAATCTTTCCCTGAATAATAAAAAGTGAAGTCTTGGCGAATGTTCTGTTAAAGTATGAAACCATATATGATAATAGGAAAACATATTCATTAAATTGTAATATACTAACATATATGTTTGGAAAAAAGAAACATAATTTTCTCTTCCAACAAACAATGTTGCAAGTTTCAGTGGCCATGTTTGTCAAGGTTCTCACTGTACACTTTTTCATATCCTTCTATTAGTTTTGATAATATTCCACAACAAATTTCTTGTAGGGGTTGATCTTGACCACTAGTTCTGTCAAGGTAGGAGAGATTAATCTTTTCTCTACCACCTTTGTCAAGCTATCAAATTTCTTTCTTATTCCATACAGTCCAACTACGAGATAAAAAAAAAAAAAACAAAAAAACAAAAAACATATTTTGTACCACTTTTGTCAAGCTATCAAATTTCTTTCTTATTCCATAGACTCTAACTGCAAGATAAAGAAAACACATTTTGTTTACCCCAACACGCCAACAAGTAGCAAGCCCCAACTATATAATATAAGAAAGTAGTAGGTATCCCAAAGGCCTGAAGGGGATCTAATGGAAAGAAGTGACTGTTGTCAGAAGCCTTCCAATCAATATATTAATATATACATATAGATTTATTATTATTTTAACTGGAAATATTCAATTAAATAATAAAATTTAATTACGTCTCTCCCAATCTAAATTTCTTATTAGCATAATTCACTACTTTCATACGTCTTGCATTTTTTAACAACACCGTAACATGTGGATTAATTTCCTTTTTGGTGCACAATATCTGCCTTTTAGGACAATATGGTGCACTGGCCCAACCCCATGTGGTGCACTAGCCCAACACCTACAGATCATTACGACAAATTAAGAAAAACAGAGAAAATGAAAGGTTGTACAAACCAGCATATTTTTCAAGCACTGGCCCAACCCCTACAGATCATTACGAAAAATTAAGAATAACAGAGAAGATGAAAGGTTGTACAAACCAACATATTTTTCAAACAACTAATCCAACATCAATACCTTAACTTTTTCATGAAGATATCATATTGAGAACGTTTGAAAAATGGTGGAAAATTTGGGCACTAACTATCTCTCTTCTGCCAGGTGATGCGGAAAGAGTGATAAGATTTCACTGTTTTGAATTTTTTTTTGTTAAATCAGAAAAACCAATATTAATGGAGATATTGGTATTTTTTACTAAATTTTATGAAGTGACTAAATGTAGCTTTAACCATTCACTTTAAGATTCTTTTTATAATATAATTTTCAAAGTCTATTTAATATCTTCATTATCATAAAAACCAACCTATATCCATTTTAACTCCACTTCTACCACTCTTGGAGGGATGAAATCTATTTATCTCTCTCAGCACTTAGTAGACCCAGAATTAAGATGGAGATAAGCCGATAGAATTTCCCCTTTAAATAGTCTATGCTCACATGAATACCATGATATTACCATGGGTCAATACCATGGGTTATCATAAACCTGGAGCTTAAAAACTACTATTAGTAATTTATAAAAATTAATAAAATTAATAATTGATTTTTATTCTGTTTTTTTATTTTAACCAAATTAAAATGTTTAAGTGACATTAAATTACAAGATCCATTTTTACCCTTGATCTACCAAGCCCGAGGATCAAATATTTTTTCACTTTATGCTAGTTTGCATATCATGATATTTGATCCCTCATAGGACTTAGTAGATCTAGAGTAAAGATGGATCTATGCTGGTTTAATTCTCCCCTTTAAATAGCCTATATTCCACATGAATGCCATGGGTCAATACCAAGTGCCATCTTTTTTTTTATTAATACTAATATTAGGGTTAATAATGTTTTTTTGCATGGTATTTGGCCCATGGTATTTGGCCTATAGGCTTCACCTAAATATAACACATTTTTTTAATGTTCTTAAATATAATGTGACTTCTGGAGTAAATATAGAAAAATGTTTTATTTATTTACCATACCTCTCGTTTATTTATATTTTTATTAATTTAACATACCTCTTTTATAAATATGGTATTTGGCCCATAGGATTCACTTAAATAAAACCTCTTTTTTGAGCCTTCTTAAATAGAAAGAGGGTTATGGAGTAAATATAAAAAGAGGTTTTATTTATTTACCATACTCCACTTTATTTTTATTTTTATTTATTTACACGTAAATATAAGGTGACTTATGGAGTAAATATAAAAAAAATGTTTTCCATTATTCTTTATATGATTATGACTAAACAGATGCAAACTTGGAATATGGCAAGAACATTATTCAATCTTTAAATAAACATGAAAATAAGAGACTTGAATTTTTAAATAAAATGAATTATTCTTTTGTGACCATTTGTTCCAAAAAATAAGGTCATTTTCTCGAAATTAACCCCAATACCATGAAATACGGGAAAATGAAAGAAAAAAACCTTTTTTACACCGAATGTGGAGGGTGAAATAACTATCATAAATACCTATTATTGAAAATTAGGGTGAATGGAAGGTTGTAACTCCTAATTTCAAGGGCTAAATTTACTTTTTTTACTCTCTCCCTTAAAATAAGGTGGGCTGACCTCCACACCTAATTTTTTTATAAAATAAATTTGAGACGATTTGTAACAATGTACTGTGATACAAAATATTCGCCCAATAAAAATATAAAACCCCTTAATTTCGCCCAAGGGCGAAAATTAACCCCTAAAATTTTCCATGGTCTCGGCCAAATCCAAGCCCTGGAGGACCGCTCTCCCAATGTTTCTCCGCGCTAGCCCACCTACATGCATGCGAATGATTTTAATTTAGTCTTTGAAAGATTAAAAACACAAAAACATGTAGAAACTTGAAAAATCAAAAACACTTTGGTCAAACAATTTACCTATAGCACCCCATTGTGCTCTAACTGGTAGAATCAAGTCTGGATCTCCACGGAAATCCATCCCTGAGTATGGATGCTCCTCGATGACAAGGTGTTGTCGATCGAGCCAGCTAAACAATGCAGTGGAAAAAATGATTGTTGACTGACCCGCATTTCAAGCCATCAATTCGACCCACCTCTGCATACGTGGATCTCCAGGACTAGCTACACCCAGTGATACATGTTGTGATTGCATCAATGGGATTCTCTCTAAGGTAAAAGTGATTAAGATCGAAACATTGCAGAAATTCTTCATCTTACCACTTTTTTCCTTGGTCAGTTGTTCTTTCAATGAAGAAAGTACGGCCTCACACCAGTTGAATACTTTTGGCTCTAGACACTCAAGTGCATACCGCATATATGATCTGTTCGCCGGATGAAGTGTCACACTGCCAACCAACTTTTCAAATTTGAAGAGGATCGTTCTCAAAGGAAAATCACCTACATCCCTGACGTTTATTTTCCCATCCTTGCTCGGTTGTGTACCTAGCTGAAAAAACTGTCGAATGTAATCCCTCACTGATTCACCTCCATGGGCAAATCTAGAAAGTGAGATGGGGGCACCTCGCCTCGATAGTCCGGTAAGAAATTAAATATCAGCAATGGTAATAGGGACCATTTTTTCCCTTATGTGAAAAGTCTGATTTGTCAGATCCCATGCATGAACAAGGAACTGCAATAGTTCTATTTGTTGCCTCATTCCAGACAACTTGAAGTGTTTGAGTAACCCATAGATTTTTAGGGCCTCAACTGTACTCGGATTGTTTAGGGAAACCATGTCTTGTTCCTCATGCTCTCTTTCTTGCCATGTAATCGACATTCTGATCCAATGAAAGCCTGAAACCCAATCATAAGCTTAGTTAGGATCCTTTCCATGCAAAAAATAAGACAATTTTTGGAGCAAATAGCTAAATCAAATTTGGGAAACTCACCCAGTGTAGCCCAGGCACAGAGACAGTGCACAGAAGAGCAGGCAGCCTTCTATCAGGGTGTTCTTCAGTAAAGTTTTCAATGTGAAAGCTTGCGCTGATCCCAGGGCGAAAAAATCAAAACCCAGAGGCCCCAAAAAACCCTAAAACTTGCATGAAACAATAAAAGAATGACCTGAAAAGAAAGAGGAGGGGTAGATCTCCTCCCTAGTCCAGACGGCATGAGAAATGGTCCACAGAATCTCTCGCAATTAGCTGATGAATTTCGAGGTAAAAACCGAATGGTAAGTATCAAATGGTAAAAATTTTGTGGTAAAAACTTCTGTTATGTTTATTTCATGTTCATTAATCGAGTAAACATTAGTATTTGCCTATTTTTACCTATGAAACAGGTATTTTAATCCATTTGGTGATGTTTTGAGCAGGGTTTGTAGCTGACTTATAGAATTTGAAGTGCTCGATTGTAAATTGTACCTTTGACCACAGAGCATACTTTTATCTCTTTTTCGAGCTCTGTTAAATAACGAAAAAGAAACCCCCTTGGAGTCCTATTTAAGCTCTTTTCAGACTCTTGAAACATGAAAAGGTTGTCCAGAGCTTGTCCTTTTCATCTCGTTAACGAATTGGAAACGACATCTACTCAGTATAAGTTTAACTCTTTTTCGAGCTAAGATAAATTAACTACGAAAAAGGAATACGTTGACCGAACATGGTCAGCAGGTTCTCTCTCGTATTGTTTTATGTTTTTTCGGACTTGAGAGACAAATCAACGAAAAATAACATGTGGAGTTTTCTTTTTGTCCCTTTTCAAACTCTCTAAACATGAAAAGGATCGAGTTATCTTTGCTGTTAAACTCATTAAAACATCAAATAGCGACAAACTTGTCCATCTAGACAATACTGAGTTTCACCTTCGCTAGACTCATTAAAACATCACATAGCGATGGATTCACCTGAAGGGTGGAATTATACAACAAGCATATGTTATCCTCCTCAAGCTTGATAAAAAATAAAGAGGCACTAGTTATTAATGACTGGGGAAAATGGAAAATGGGGGAAAACCACTTTATGGTAGCAGGTCGCTCTTGAACATGACATTTTCACTTCATCACCATGACTACTTGAGTTGGGTTATCAACTTGATGGTTATCATACCATCCATCACTTTGTTTTGAGTCAATGCGAGCAATTTATTTCAATGTCGTTGACATGTTCAAGAGAAGTCATACAATTTAAATTCATCCTTTACAGTACCATAAACCTTCATTTTCATGACCACCATTTTTGAACCTTGTGTCGTTAGTCAAATTTCGTCTCCAAAATAATTACACTTGTTTCGTGCCCTTGATGTGGGATACATCAAGGCCCTTCTGCAACAAGTCGCTTCTTGTCGATATCAGCACATTATCCAAGAATTTGACTTAGAAACATCCTTCCAGTGCCTTGAGGCTTGCATACATCAATGGTAGGTTTCTCACCTCCGGCGATAGGTTGACATCACTGGCCTTCGACCGAAATACTTTGTATAGTGTTCGACATCAAATCATCCATTCATACCATGCAGAATGTACTGCAATACCTTGAGGATCATTATCATTATCGGTGATTTCTCTCGCATCTATCAACGGCTTACATCATTGGCCGGTAATCAGACAGTGTCTTCCCATGTTCGACTTCATATCACATATTCACATGGTTAGACTCGTACTTGAGAAAACGAGATAGAAGACCCTAGATCTAGTTGCATCTATTTAGGCTGTGATTTCAAGAGTACTAAATCATATGTACAATGGCTTTACATTGATGGTCATTCCGATCATGGGTATGTCTTCCCTCAGCAATTCATGTAAAAAATCAAAATATCATGATATATGTATTGTAATTGATGCAGGTCACCTTCCACTTAGAAACCTCTGTATCACATCGTAAAGAATTTCATTCAACATTAACATTTTTTCGACTTCATGCTTTAGAGGGCCGTTGTTACAGATCCATTTGAGCACATCACTCCCATCATCTAGGTCAATGTTTTAGGGCTCATCAAACCCTAATTTCAGTTGCTACATACCCTAAACAAGTCACCCTTTTGAATGCCTCATTCCCAAATAGTTTCATGACTTGAAGACATCCTGAAATGACCTCTAAAGGGACCAGCGCAGGTAGGCCCATGTAAGGGTGCACTACAGAGCAGTTGAGTCCATGCCAGGGTGCTCTACAGAGCACTTAGGCCCTCTTTCACCTGCGCTGGGCGAGATTGAATGAAATTCGCATAGTGTTTTGGGAATATTCTTATCTCTTGGAGTCATCTAGAAGTTTCCCTCACTTATCAACTCTTATGAGCTCGAAAATGGATGAGGAATGAGTTAAGATGCTTCCTATCCTCTCATCCCTTCCTCCATAGAACTAATTCTAAGTATGGAAGGCCATTCGATACTCCCATTTATGACATAATTTCCTTCATCCTCCTATAAATTGAACACTCATCTAAGTGATCAAGGGCTGGACTATCTTGAATTGTAAGGAGATAATGTTGCTATGAGAATTGATTTTGAGACAGGTATTGTTATGCTACAAGTTTGTCATGCTTTTGATGTGATGTGGATGGGATCAAAGATGGAGGAGTGACTTCAAATCAGAGTTGATGGTTGTAATTCCTTCTTCTATTTCAATAAAGTATTTGAACCTTTTTCCCATATGCTTATCTTCTTATATGATGCTTATATGTGTGAATGTATCTGATTCCATTTACTTGTATTCAATAGATCTTCTGCTTTGATCAGTTCTTTGTCTTCTGTTGATGTTTACAGGTACTTCTTAAGCGTGTTAAGTACGGGAAGGAGCGACAGGATCAATACAAAGGAGACAAGAGGAAAGCGGAACTACAAATAGGTCTTCTCATTTTCTTTATCTTATCTCTTGCTTATAGTAAAAGGCTAAAGTGCTTTAAACTGTTGTTATAGATATGGCTACTTATCTAGGGAATTAGCATTTATCCGTAGATACCAAATTTTCCAAAACAAGTTTTCATATATATCTGAGCATCTAATGTTCAAAATTAATGTTAGCATTAGTTTGTGTGAACATGAACTTTTTTGGTTTACCCATACTTATTCTAAGTTCGACTTCATATTTGCCTTGGTATGAGGCTAAATAAGATGAAAATTTCACTGTTCGTCAATAGAAAAAAGTTTTATACTTAATTGGTCAAAGAAATGTGGTGGGGACATCATATGTAACAAAGCATGGTTTATAAATTTTAAGGTATATGAATTTTTGTGCCAATTTATTAGACTAGATCGAAATCGATTACTATAGTCCTATGCCGTAGGCGGCAAGGACTAATAAGTATGAAATGTGTTCATATCTGTTGCCTTTTTTAACAAATATAAATCTTAAAAAACTTTAATTGTGAAAAAAATAAAAGCCAACATAGTAGTAATTTTGATGTCCACTCTTATAGTGGTGGCACATAATTTATTAATAATATCTAATTATTTTTGGACACAATAAAAATGATATTTTAAAAAATAATAATAATAAAATTATATTAACCCAATATCAAATAGCATTGCTTAACATTAATGATTGATTACGGATTAGAATGTGTATATATATATTTCAAAATTATCAAATATTAAGGAGAGTCAAATTTAATACATTTTATAAGAGGTTTACATTTCCAAAAAATTGATTCTTCTTTATATTTAATAAACTCCAAATTGAAATGAACGTAAAAAATTAGATACAATTATAACATCTATCACAACCATAACAATATATTAATTCAAAAAATTAAAAATCTATTTCCTCAAAAAAATACTTTGTATTTCATCATCGAAAATGGCAGGAGGAGAAGTTTATGCACTGTTTTTTCATGGAAATTTTGCCTGTTTTTTCCCAAATCAAGATCCTAATTCATCTCTTGTTTTTTTTTCAGAGATTCAATGGATCAAGATGGTTGTTACATGGCGTGAACATGATCATGAAGAAGAGGATATGATTGCCTTAAATGATTCGGGTACGGTTACTGCATTGCAAAACTGTGGCTTGCTCAAATTCTTCCGCATATCCAGCATGAGGCAACAAATCAATTTGTTGCAATATCTTCTCGATGCATGGGATCCTACCAACCAAGTGTTCTATATTAGAGGTAAATCCATCCCTTTGATAGTTGAGGATGTCTACTTTTTGACTGGGTTATCGAGGCGTGGTGCCCCTCTCTCACTATCAGGATCCGCCTGTGGGGGTGAATCCGTGAGGGATTATATTCGTCAGTTTTGTAGAGATGGGTCTCAGCTGAGCAAGGACGGTAAGATTAATATTCGAGATGTCACTAACCGGTCCTTGAGGACTATTTTATTCACCTTTTCTAGATTGGCTAGTAGCGAGGCTCTTCATTTGGCCAACAGGTTCTATATGCAGTATGCCCTAGAATGCCTTAAACCAAAGGTATTCAACTAGTGTGATGTAGTACTTCCAGTTATAAAAGAATAGCTTTCCAAGGTGAAGAACGGAAGATCCAAGAACTTTGGTTATGGTTCCATTTTGACCGCTTTTTCCTTGGAGAGGATTCCACTGATGCAGCCACAGTGCATTTCACTCGGACTGCCAGCACCGAGGGAACCACAGATGTAGAGATGGGTCGATCTCATGGCCAGACATGCTGGTCAGTCACAGATTTCATTCTCTGATGCCTTCTTTGAGTGGTTCGACCATTAGGCGATGGTCTTCACTGAGTATCCATATGTTGGGATGGATTTCCGAGGTGACCCAGATTTGGCGTTATCGGCTGGCAAGCAGTGGGGTGTTATAGGTAAAAAAATCTAACCATTCCTTTGTTTATTGCTTTTATAATGTTCTTGTGTTTTTTTTTAAAGGTTATCAAGACTAATTGAAATCATATATGTGCAGATATTGGACTAGTGTGACCAGCAACGTGCCCGAGGGTAGCAGCTGTTGTTCCAGCAGGAGAGGCTATAGGGAGGGCTATCCTTCGCGATTTGGACATAGCAGAGTCCCTTGCAGTGTTATAGGATCCGATCCAGGGTCTCACTTTTGGTATTCAAGATGTGAGGACCAACGAGTTACCTCTGAAATTACAACGCCATACTACTAGTATGCTGAATCGATGGACTAGGCTCTTACGTATGATCGCACAAGTGGTGACTTTCTATCACCAACACCATTAGTCTAGGGTGCTTTCCTGCATTTTTGAGTTTTTGGATCGTATGACCGATTTTGTCCTAGACATAGAACATTTTGTAAAAAACTATAAACGGTTATATATATTTTTGATTTTCGGAGTTTTATTTTGGTTAAGTTATATGATCCTGATGCAAATGTTGATTGAAATGCTTTTTCCTTTATAAATGCTGCCAATGTCTATCTAACACATAATTTTCTAATGAATCAGTTAATGTGTTTAAGTTTTTGGAAATGTGTTGATATTGAATAGAATCAAACTACCTTTCCAAAATCTTGACCCTTAGGAACATACGATAGATAGCTGGATTCTAAACGGAATAGATGCCAGTAAGTTGTAGGACGACGAGTTATGAGTCTAGCCTGACAATAAGTCGGCATATGCCATGTGCGATGGCATCAGAGAGAAGCTCCATCAATGTGCTGTACTCAGCGATGTTGTTCATTGATTGACCAATACATATCCCTCTGAAACTCACTAACTCATCGCTTGGATCAAAAATGGCCCAGGCTACAGAAGATAGATTCCGCGTACTACGACTAGCTCCGTCGACAAATCCAATGAATGATTCCAACAGGTCTGACATCTGCAAAAAATGAAAAGTGGATTACCTAACCAAAATGATCACTCTTGATGAAAACAAAAAACGTAACAAAACCGTATAAAGAGATTACTACACTTAATCAAGCATAGTAATGCTTAAGATACAACCGGTTTCGGGGTTGCGACAGTGGAATCCCATCATAATATTCTAGCTCGTAGGCTCCTTTTGCTAATAATCATTTAACAATGTAGGGGCCATTCCACAAAGGTTGGAACTTACCTGCTCCCAATTTATCAGATTCATGATCGTACAACAAGACCAGGTCACCTTCTAAGAAGACACGGGGTTTGACATTTTTGTCAAATTGCACCTTGACTCGTTTTTTATGAGCTTTGTTAGCTAAAGTAGCATCACGACTGGTTTCATCCAATTGGATTAGTTCCAAGAAACGGGCCTCTTCCTCTGAAGTTTCAAGAAGTAAATCGATTGTGAGCTTGAGAGATGAAATTTCACACTGAATCGGTAAGACCGCTTCTAGGCCATACACCAGCTGAAAGGGTGTAAACCCAGTCGCATTTCGCACCGATGTCCTATATGCCCACAAGGCCAAGTACAGGATTAAGTGCCAACTCCATTGGTGGACTCCAATCATCCTTTGTAGCATACGCTTCAGGACTTTGATGATGGCCTCAACTTGTTTGTTGGCTTGCGGATAATATGGAGTAGAACTGTCACGTGACAGTCCTAATTTGGCAGCCAATTCAACCATCATGTGATTGCGAAAATGCAATCCATGATTTGTGACTATTGCTTGTGGGACACCAAATCTAGAGACTACATGATTGAAAAAGAAAAGAGCAGCTATTTCACCACTGTTGTTTGATGTAGGCATCGCCTCGACCCATTTTGTAAAATAGTCGGCTGCGACTATGATATACCCATGCCCCCTGGCCAGGTGGGGTTGCATGTCATGAAATCTATGCCCCATTTGGCGAATGGCCCAACAACAACTACTGGATGCAGAGGTGTGGGTGGTAGTCTGGTTTTGCGGTCGAAGATCTTACAAGCATGGCAACTTCTGACTACGATTATGCAATCTTTGAATATAGTAGGCCAAAAGTGTTATAGACATTTTCGTGCCTTACAGCTATAAGCATGAAATGTCCATAATTCAAAGGATCCAAAGTCCCTAAAGATGTTGTTACAGCTCCTAAAGGAACAAGGTCAACCAATGACAGCTTCTCCCAGAAGTTCTCCACCAAAAACCACTCAGAAATAGTCAATTCAGGATCAATTCAGAGGCTCCACTAGCTGCCTGCGTTGAAATGCAGAGACTACACTGGCTAGGTGCACTGAAACGCAGGTGGAAGCACTACCAGGGTGCGCTGAGCGGGAAATGACAAATGGCAAGCTCATTCAACGAGGTGGAAAAACCCTGGAAGCTTCCAGAATCTTCTCCAATGACATTTGCCTCAATGAATTCGACTAGTGATGAGTAAGAGGTTCTCAACCTCCAAGTGGAAGCAAGAACTGACAGAGAGAAGCCACAAGTCAAAACATAAGCTGACTCATCCTCTCTGCTTACATCTATATATGGATCTCTCACCCAGAGGTTCAAGGGGCTGGAATTTTGTACTTTGCAGAGAATTGCTGTTGGTTTGAGATTGAGATTAGTACATTGGGTGATTTATGCTTTGTTGGAGGAGAGGAAGGGATTCCTTTGCTGGGAGGTAGATGCTGGATCGGAACTCACTTGGTTGTATCTCCTCTTGGACTTTCTTATTCTATCAATAAACTATTTGAGTTTCTCCTACATGCTGTGTACCAATGATGTTTTGTTATGCTTACATGTTTAGCTTAATCTGATCTTGAGCTTTTTATGAATGTATATCTGTATCTTCGTGTAGTTTCTCTCTCTTGTGATCTTGCAGGAATTCAGTGAAGCTGGGCCGGTGAAGGAGCAGGAAGCTGGGAGCTACTGAAGAGAGGAGTGATTTGGATCGACAAACTAGCAGAAGACACAGGTTGGTTAGATCCTTCTTCCTCATTCACGTTTCATAAAGAAGAATACTCGATTAGTTTACCTCGTTTGTTGCTAAGGCACTATCACACCTTAGAGTGGGATAGGGGCATTCCGAATTGGATACTTTTCCCAACAACAAATTGGTGACTCCGCTGGGGAAAGTATCTTGTTAGTTTATTTGTGTTTCTATTATTGTTCTTCTCATAAACTCAGGAGTGCCGAATCGAAATGCATTTTCCATTTCCAAATGCAAAGTAGAGATCTGCCACTCTAGTCCACTCACTGGGCCTATTTTTATGATTTGAAAAAACTGATCCACAAGTGCTCTAACAGCCCTTTGTGATAGATCTTAGTCCTCCTTTAAATCATCCTCCTAATTGTACCTAATTGATAGCTTTGATCCGGCCAAAAACTGTAGATTTAACTGCAAACCGTGACCCAGAACCCAGAAACAACTCTCGTTTCTGCTTCAGCGCAGACTCTGTGAAGAGGTTCTGCATTTCAACGCAGGTCCCGTGAAGGATACCTGCGCTGAAGTTCAGTTTCTCTGTGCTGAGGGGCGCTGATCAGCCTTTGCCTTGTGCAGCTGTGGTTCCCTGCTTCCTTTTGCTCAGTTTTATCTCTGTTTTGCAGCCTGTTATCAGTCAGTGTACCTATCTGAAACCCCTTTTCTTTGCCTCAATTCCGCCTCAGTTGTATAAAGAAACTGTATTTGTTCTTTGTGTATTTGTTACATCATTTGCAGTTTCCCATTACAAAAGTAAACTAGTCATACTGTCGCCCTTAGATCTAGACCTGTCGTAAGTGTCGTTTTGATCTTAGGAGTGAGTTTGTTTGCTGTTCACAATTGATTGAGCTTTTACTTTTGTCGTTTGGTTTGAATTTATGCATTTCTAGTGTCAAAACAAGTAAATCATAAAGTGTCGTAATCGTCTTTTTGATTTTGAAAAAGGAACTTGTTTATGTTTTCACTTGAAATCAAATTCAAATTTGTACAACAGCTTTCTTTTTAGGCATCAATATTAAGAAAGCGAAAACAAATACATGCATTTGTTCATTTGCATTTTGATAGTTTGCATGCTTTGATTTAGGAAAAGTGCATTACAGTGTGCTCTATGCTCTTTGAGAAAAGATTGTCTTCATTTTCCCCTTGTAGCTAGGATTTTCATTGTTGAAAAGATATAAAAGCTTGCTTATCATCTTTAGACTGCATTTAGGAATTGTATCATACATCTCGTGGTGATCCAAAAAGGCAAACTTCTAAGAAAGATCAACCTAAAATAAATTGAATGAACTTAACAACGCTTTGTAACTTAATGCACAACATAGAGGTCTAGGCTAGAGACGTGTTCCGGCGTCGTAAAACCTGGTGACTGTCGATCTCGCTGATGGTTGGGTGATTCCTCCTGAGAGACGATAGCGCCAGTACGGATTGTGCTCCCACGTACCGTCGAGTATATATTGGGAGACCCCTATAGGCATAAAACCTTTATCCGTACCTTAAAAAGTATTCTGCGGTTTTGTGAAAGGTTTGGCACACCCTCTACCTAGAACTCCAAAGCAGTTCCTTTTGGCCTTTTTCAGACTCTATAACGGAAAAAGTCCATTCGAGCATTTGTCACTTCGGGCTTGTTAAAACATCGAAGGAGACTAGAGTCATCTTTAGCTTTTTCTCGACTCTTTAAAACTGAAAAAGCAAGTTGTGTCTAAAGCGTCGTTAAAATTTATTTTAAACGGAACAATCACCCCTTTTTCCTGCGTTGATCTTTAGGTTGAGAAAATGGAGCCCACCAACCAAGGAATTCCCCTTGGTGGAAATCCTAGTCCTTTCTCCTCTTGGGGAGATGTTGGTGTGCCCCATATGGCCACATTGTCGCTTCCAGGACTGACAATTGGCTTGCCGGTCTGGCTCTTCTCAACCAATGTCGTTCAGAACACCACTATTCTTGAACAGTCGAATCAATAGTTAGACCAGTCCAGAGTTGCCCACCAGCCTTCTACTTCCTCTAATTCTTCCTCTCCTCCTTCCTCTTCGCTTGACGGAACTGGTAAAACAAAAAACCAAGTTCCTAAGGAGAAGAAGGAAAAGAAGAAGAAAGAGAAGAAGAAGAAGGAGCCAAAAGTGACTGGGGGCAAACAAGTGTCGTCTGAAAAAAATCCACACACAGCACTGACTAGGCCTAAATTTCCATGTGTCATATGCAAGGGAGACCACTTCCACAGAGATTGTCCCTGCATCCCTCAGATACTAAGGGACTGGTCTCCCCGTTTGCACAATTTGGTGGCATCAACCTCTGATAGCCATGTTGAATGCATACCATCAACTAGCGAAAGTGAAGTCCTTGGACAAAAAGGGAGAGCTAGATCTCCCTGTGGACTGTGCAAAGGCGATCACACCATCCACCGTTGTCCCTTATTAGACGAAGTGAAAAGAGTTTTGGATGATCGTCTGGTTTCACCGTTACGACTTCCTCCTGGATATAAAAAACTCTTGCCGAGTCCTTCGTTAGTTGAAAATCCAGCTGGCCCGCTCAAGTGGTCAGCTGAAGTGCCGGTCATTGAAGATGAACTAGTTGAATCCATACCCAACGAAAGTCAAAAGGTCGAGGCGGCAGTTGACCCGGTCTTGCCTTCAGAGGATTTATCTTCGAATGATACAGTCACTGAAGAGGATAAAGATGACACCATCCAAATTCTCTTCATCAGCACAGACTCCGACGAGCACGGGGGCACTCCCCCCATTCCTTTATCGCAGGAAGGAAGTTCGTCAGAGTGATACCCGGCTGTTTACTCGGTCCCACCACCAAGCAACCTAGTTGTCTCCTTCGACTGGAACCAACTAGGCAGACCCCGTTTGCCAGCAAGCATACCATTCAGAATTATCGTTCAAATATACAGAATGGTCATGGCTGGCACCATCATTGATGAAGCGGCATCTGTGAGTATCCTTTCCTCCACTGCTTGGAAAGCGCTTGGTTCGCCAGCGCTTTTGCCTGAAATGAGAAATCTGACAGGCTTTGATAAAGGAACCAGTCGACCTTTAGGGATCCTCCCCAATGTGCCTATCACATTGAAAGGGAAGACCGTTCAAATGAACGTGATGGTCGTTCAAGGACCCTTGGATTATAAACTACTCCTCAGACGAGACTATATATATTGCATGGGAGCCATCGTCTCCTCATTCTTTAGAGTAATGTGTTTTCCGCACGAAGGAAGAGTGGTCAAGCTCATGGACCAGCTTTCATTTCCCGGATCACGCATCGCAAATAGTCATATACCATCCCTAAATGGTCTCTTCACGCAAGAAATGTCTCAACCCACGGTCCGTCCTCCCGATGAGCGCGAGTAATTCGGAGGGATATGACTGGAACCCAGGGGGCATGCGTCCTGGTCTGCTTCGGCAGGAAAACTTTGGGTATAGGGTAGGTTTCCGTGGGAGAATATGACTAGTCTGTACCCCGTCCCTCTTGGAAGAGGGGTTATTCTAGAATAAGATTCTTTTGTCAAAGTTATGTGTTTGGCACTCATTGTCACTCACCTTTGTCTATCTCGGTAGACACCGCCGAATAAATGTTTTGTTTGAAAGATTAATAGAACAATCTTTTGGTAACCTGAAAGAGGTAGGCCTCTCCCGGTAAAACAAATGTTTTATTGGACTAAGAAGGGGTAACCTTGAAATCGTACTTTATACCTGGGGGCATGCAAACCTTTTGGAGTGCAAGCAAGGAGCGGCTATTTATTTTTTAAATTTTTAGGTCCTCCCTTTAAACCCGTAGGTCTAACCCTTTAAACTCGTAGGATTAGTCGTTTCCGAACTTGCATAACGAAAGGATGCGAGGCATAGCTTTGGTAAGGCACAAGCTCCATAAAAAATGGCATCTTACATGAGACATTCTTATCATATGACTGGATTATCAAGTAGTTTTAGCACATAGTTCATGCTCGTTAAAAAATAAACATAAGATCGAGCAGTTTTAGCACATAGTTCATGCTCGTTAAAAAATAAACATAAGACCGAGCAGTGTTTTTCCGTGTTTAAGCTCGTTAAAAAATGAACTATCCTCCGGTAAATAACCACCGTGAATGTAACATTATCAGCCACTAAAGCCTTGGTCGTGTTTGCACCGTCACCTCCACTTTTCCATTGGCCGATCATTCACCTCCATTTGATTGTTTACCCATTTTGAGGAACAGCTGCGAAGAGTGATTTCACTAGCCATCCTTGTGACACTGCCGTGATTGGAAAATTCCAACCCTTACCTGGAATCAGCTGCTAACCCGTTTTATCACTCGTTCCTCAAAAGACGAGTCTTCTTTAAGCTCTTTTCATCTGACTCGTAAAATATGAAAAGATTGCCGAGTTTTGGCCTTCCAGCTCGTTAAAGTGACTGGAAGTGCTATCCCTCCTCTAGATTTTAATCTTTTTGGACCTGAGGGATTATTGCACAAAAAGATCGAGCGCTTGTTTTGTTCAGCTCGTTAAAACTATTGAAAACTCATCCCTTCTGTATTGTTTTATAATTTTTCGGACTTAAGGGATTAGATGACGAAAAATGACTTTCGGAGTTGACTTTACGTACCTTTTTAGACTCTCTAAAAATGAAAAGGACCGAGTTATCTTTGTCGTTAGACTCGTTAAAAACATTAAATAGCGACAAACTTGTCTTTAGACGAGAACGAGTTTCACTATCGCTAGGCTCGTTAAAACATAGCGATGGGTTTGCCCGAAGGGCAAATTATAGAACAAGCATATGTTATCCTCCTCAAGCTTGACAAAAATAAAGAGGTACTGGTCAGCAATGACTGGGGAAAAATTGGAAGAAACTCAAAGAACTTTATTGGTAGCAAGTCGCTCTTGAACATGACACTTCCACTCTGTGCCAGAGTCGGGTTGGGTTGTTTCATTCACCAGTCACATCACCATGGTCTCGCCATACCATCCACCTTTGGGGTAAATGCTACCAATCCATCACATAAGTGTCGCCGATATGTTCAAGAGAAGTCATCCAAAGAAGTCAACCGTGTCCCATCCACTACCATACATTATCCTTCATTCTTTCATGACCACCACCCTGAACCATATATCATCAGATCGTTTTCACCTCCATCAAAATCATTTGCTCCGTTCCATGTCACTGATGTGGGATACATTAAGGCCCTCCTTTGACGGATCGCTTCTTGTCGACATCAGCTCATTATCCAAGAAGTTGGTCTAGGGACACCCCCTTTAGTACTTTGAAGCTTGCATGCCTCAATGGCAAGTTTCTCACTTCCGGCGACAGGTATACATCAATGACCTTCGACCGAAAGATTTTGTGTGGTGTTCGACGCCAAGTCCTTTATTCACACCACGTGAATTGTACTGCAGTACCTTGAGGGTCATTATCATTATCGGTGATTCCTCTCGCACTTGTTAACGGTTTACCTCATTGACTGGTAATCAAGCGATGTCTTTCCATGTTCGACTTCAGATAATTTCTCACATGGATCAACTTGTACTTAGAGTGAAGATCGAACGAGTTTGAAGACCCCGGATCTAGTTTCATCCATCCGGGCTGCGATATATATTCAGGAAAAATAAAGACATTAACATGTACAGCATTGCAGCACAGACAATCATCCTACCAAAGGATGATGATTTCAGCAGGATCATCAGTCTATCATCAGACAATTGTCTGTCCTATGTACATAAAAATGAATTTATGAAGCTGAGCATGGGAATGCCCGCCTCAGCTAGATCATGAAAACAATATGAAAATAATGTATTGTATTGTATCTTATTGCAGGTCTCCTCCCAGCATTGAATGAACTTCGGATCCTCCTAATAAAGCATTTCACCCCGATAAACGGCCTCATACTTTAGGGGGCAACTGTTATAGACATTTTTGTGCCTTACAGCTATAAGCATGAAATGTCCATAATTCAAAGGATCCAAAGTCCCTAAAGATGTTGTTACAGCTCCTAAAGGAACAAGGTCAACCAATGACAGCTTCTCCCAGAAGTTCTCCACCAAAAACCACTCAGAAATAGTCAATTCAGGATCAATTCAGAGGCTCCACTAGCTGCCTGCGTTGAAATGCAGAGACTACACTGGCTAGGTGCACTGCAACGCAGGTGGAAGCACTACCAGGGTGCGCTGAGCGGGAAATGACAAATGGCAAGCTCATTCAACGAGGTGGAAAGAACCTGGAAGCTTCCAGAATCTTCTCCAATGACACTTGCCTCAATGAATTCGACTAGTGATGAGTAAGAGGTTCTCAACCTCCAAGTGGAATCAAGAACTGATAGAGAGAAGCCACAAGTCAAAACATAAGCTGACTCATCCTCTCTGCTTACATCTATATATGGATCTCTCACCCAGAGGTTCAAGGGGCTGGAATTTTGTACTTTGCAGAGAATTGTTGTTGGTTTGAGATTGAGATTAGTACATTGGGTGATTTATGCTTTGTTGGAGGAGAGGAAGGGATTCCTTTGCTGGGAGGTAGATGCTGGATCGGAACTCACTTGGTTGTATCTCCTCTTGGACTTTCTTATTCTATCAATAAACTATTTGAGTTTCTCCTACATGCTGTGTACCAATGATGTTTTGTTATGCTTACATGTTTAGCTTAATCTGATCTTGAGCTTTTTATGAATGTATATCTGTATCTTCGTGTAGTTTCTCTCTCTTGTGATCTTGCAGGAATTCGGTGAAGCTGGGCCGGTGAAGGAGCAGGAAGCTGGAAGCTACTGAAGAGAGGAGTGATTTGGATCGACAAACTAGCGGAAGACACAGGTTAGTTAGATCCTTCTTCCTCATTCACGTTTCATAAAGAAGAATACTCGATTAGTTTACCTCGTTTGTTGCTAAGGCACTATCATACCTTAGAGTGGAATAGGGGCATTCCGAATTGGATACTTTTCCCAACAACAAAAAGTAACCTGCTCATAAGATTTTTTGTGCCATAGCGTAACCAGATTGATGCCCCCCACATGCACCTGAATGACAATCATTCAGGACTTTTTCAGCCTCCTCATGGGTGAGACATCTTTGCAAAACTGTATCGACACCACGACGGTAAAGGAAGTCTTTTGCTTGGTATCGAGTACATCGTTGTTCGGAGCGAGAGGTATTAGGCCTAAATGTTTGGGTTTGGAGATAAATCAATATATCTCTGTACCACGGATCGCTTGACGATATCAGAAACAGAGATTCATCCACGATTGATGCTTTAGATGTTGAATCATTGGACGACAATGGGAGGTCACATAGTAACTCCACGAAAACTAGAGATTTCTTTGATTTGGATTTCGTGAATTCCAGATCAAACTCTTGCAAAATGGATATCCATTTTGAATATTTTCCCCCTAGTAATTGACATGATAAAATGTAGGTCATAGGGTTGCAATCTGACAGAATGGTAGTTTTGTGAAAGAGGATATAGTGTCGAAATCTCTGTACTACTTGAACAACTACTAGAGCTAGCTTTTCAACATAGGTGTACTTTATTTCTATATCATTTAAGTTTTGTCTTAAATAATAGATTGGATGTTCAATTCCATCCTCTTCTTGTCCTAAGACCATTGTGATGGTTGTATCTGCTGCAGCAAGATACAGGTTAAAGTCCTTTTGATAGTCAGGAGCGTACATTAATGATGCTTTTATTAGGGAATCCTTTAAAGCATCAAAGGAAGCTTGCGCAACCTGATCCCAGTTGAAGGGTACTTCTTTTTTCAAAAGAAATGTATAACCTTTAGCAAGTTCGGCGTAATTTGGAATGAACCTCCTTAGAAAGTTTTCTTTCCCTTGGAGTTTCTAAATCTGAAGCAAATTTGAAGGTGGAGGCATGTCGATGATTGCTTGAACCTTACATGGGTCGAGTCGAATTCCGTCCTTAGAAACTACGAAACCAAGTAAATGACCAGCGCTGACACAAAACACACATTTGTGTGGATTGAGTCATATCTTGTAGTGTCGGCAACGTAGAAATATAGATCTCAAATGCTGCAGATGATCAGTCCACTTTCACGAATGAGCCGGTAGATCATCAAGATATGGTTGAACAATGTGCTTGATGTCATGGAAGGCGTAGTTCATTGCCCTCTGAAAATTCACCCCTGCATTCTTTAAACTGAAAGGTAGTTTACGGTACGCGAATGTGCCCCACGTACATATAAATGCAGTCTTCGACTGGTCCTGTGGGCGGATGTTTATTTGATTATACCCAGAAAATCCATCAATGAATGAAAATATTTCACATCCGACGCATTCATCAATTATCTGGTCGATGAAGGGTGTAGGGTAGTTGTCTTTTGGACAAGCTTGATTTACATCCCTGTAATCAACGCACACTCTAATCGTTCCTTGCTTTTTCATCACAGGAACAATATTCGATACCCAATCAGTTAGAGGAATTGGGTAAATGAAACCATCATGTAAAAGCTTTTCAACTTCTGCCTTGATGGCAATAGCTTTCTTTGGGTGAACCTGTAGAAGTTGTTGTCTTACTAGTTTGACATCTGGATACATCTTCATTTCATGTTCAATGACACTCGAGTCAATGCCTGACATTTCTTCATATGACCATGCAAAGACATCTCTGAATTCGCGAAAGAGAGCAGAGTATATTTCCAGTTCTAAAGAAGAGCAAGATTTGTTGACATGAATATTCTCTACCACATTAGGTTTGGTTAAGATATTTATGGCGATAGTTTCTTCAATATTGGACAAATTTCATTCGGAATCCATGGTATTTATAGTATTTGATAGAAAATCAAAAACAGAAGGATGATCAAGATCGTTGGAATAATCTTCGTCGTTATATTGAAGATGGGAACGATGTTGGTAGTCTTCCCATGGTGCCTCTCCTATCATCATTGACTGAATGATTCCTTTGTCTGTAGAATGTACATGCGACCAAGGATCTGAACAGGTGCCATATTCTTGAGACCTATCTATCCAAACACTCAATGAGCGTTGATTTTGGTTTGCCGCCCATGCCAAGAAAATTGATTGCTACAAAATTTCCATGGGGCTTGGAGGCAATACCTGGCGATGATCCATGTTAAAAAATTGTTCGGAAATCTTCTTAATCTTTGTCGATGTATAAGATACCATATTACAAGTTTCCACTGTGGCCACTTCCTCCAGATTACTCTGAGGTGGGAGGGCAAAAGTACCCATTAAAGAAGGGTCTTTTAGGAGGCCTACTCCAACATTTTGAAGCAATTGGGAGCTTCCATGGATCATTGGAATGCTTCCCGTAACTTGTGAACTGTTGGAGAGAAAGGTTAGTTGGTCTACGATTGTAATTCTGCCTTGGAAGGGAAATGCAATCTTTTTAAAATAAGTTGACACAACAACAGCCATAGCATAAATCTAGGGCTTTCCCAGTAGGATATTGTAATCGAGGTTTCCATCAATAACTTTGACTTCAATTTCTACTGTCTTGCCCCCCATTTCGACTTGCAAGTTACTTAATATCCCATATGGCATGTATGTTCTCCCATCGAACCCTTTCAATGTCGTTGATGATCGTGACAAGGGTGGTGACCCTAAAGTTTTCCAACAGCTCATTGACATTATGCAGGTAGATGTGCCCTTGTCAATGATCGTTTGATGAACAGTTTTGTTGAGAGCTTTTACCTGTATAAGGAAAACGAGTTGGGTCAGTAATTGAGGTTCATATCCTTTGTGATTAAAGGCCACAAGATTGGAATCCGTTGGATCAATCCCACCTATTTCTGATAATAAAGCTTGCTTTTGGGAGGGGCAATTCTGCAGTACTTCAAGTGTAGACATAGCGGATGGCGATTGGGCCAAATCCTCTAGTATATTATAATTTTGAGTTGCTCGAGCACGAGGATTAAATGTTGATTTATGTACTACTCCCTTTGGCGGCTTTATCGTTAGGTCAGGAATGATGGGTGGCACAGCTTCTGATGAAGTTGTTGTCGAACTACTAGGTTGATCAGTAGCCTTGTTGTTGTTCGACATCTCTAGATTCCCGTAATCTTTGTTCCTCATTGATATCAAAGCATCATTTTGCTGCTTCGACACGGATAACATAAGCACTTGGGATGGGGAAGCATTATCAATAGCAATCAGATTGGTTTCTTGGTTTGGAAACAGATCAGTCAACACTACTCAGGTGCTTGAAGATTTTAAAAATTTCTTGACCTCAGCTTGATGTGGACAATCTTTCATCCAATGTTCTTCATTACATATGAAACATGGTCGACCTGTTTCTTTTTCCCAGTATGGTTTTCAGAATATTTTTCAAGAGGTGAATCTTCCTGTTTCTTCTTTTTCTTTTCCCTTTTCTTCTTGCCTCCTGGTTGCTTCGGTTCTTTGCCTTTGTCGGATGACACAGCATTAACCTCTGAGGCAGGAAGTTTTTCATTTTCCTTTTTGCTAGAAATTGTAAGGACTTTACCAGTTTGATCCTTTGCAGTTTGCGTACTTGAGGTGCCAATCACACCATCCCCGGCATGAGAGTCCCTGTTTGATTTAGGAGGGGGAGGAAAGGAAAATTCTGGTCTAGGAGAGTCAGGAATTTTGTCATAGAGCGTGCCAAACTGAGTATAAATCAAGTCTAGATATTGTGAACGAGCAATAACTTTCTCTTTAGTGACAACTCCCCCTTTCGCCACATCTTCTGTAATAGAAGGTAATAATGACTTAATAAACCACTCCGCTAGAAGTTGATCAAGAACATAGGTTTTTACCATTCGATGACATCGTCACCACTCATGACTATGATCAGATATGTGAGTGGTGGTTGTCTACTTGAAATTGGTAAGGAGTTTTGTTCCTGTTTCATACCTTATGGGTAATTAAAAGTGGGTTAAAAAGGTATTGGCAAGGGCGCTAAAGTTATCAAATGATGCTCTAGGCTATTTGATGTACCATTTCGCTGTCGGACCAGTTAACATTTGCTGAAAAAGGTAAAGCCTAATCGAATCATCATTGAGGGTGTTGGATGAACACCACAAATGAAAGGTCATTACATGATTCGATGGATCTTCACCTGGATTTCCATTGAATTTAGGAATATCTGATGGAATTTTATGAGGAATCGTCGGCCACCAAGGTGCATAGGCAATTGGATCATTGGTTAACCGGTTCAAATCTGGTAATTCCAGAGTTGCTACGAAGGGAAACTGTTGATTCAGGTTTGGCGAAGCATACCCAGGATAAGATGGGATCGCCTGAGTAGTGGGTCTTTGCATACCAGCATAATGTATCTAATGCTGATAACTTTGATAAGGTTGATGGACATAACCAGTATATAACGGTTGTTGATAACCATTTTGACAATGCGGTTTTCCATTACCTAAAGCGCCTTGTTGCTCAGGTCCTCGGTAAACTTGCTGGAATTGGGGTTTTTGATATTGTATCAACCATGGTTGTTGAACCATTTGTTGTTGCCCATTACTGGATGATTGACCAAGATGCGTAGTCATAACACCTGTTTGAGCCTGAGTCGTTCTAGTTAAGGAAGCACTAATCTGAGATTATGGTGGAGCTGTAGAGACAAGAGGTTGTTGTACTACAACCTAAGTAATTTGAGGTTAACATACAACAGGCCGTGCTTGTACTTGCGACACAGTCACAATAGCAAGGGTAGTGGTAATATTCGACACAAGTAGGGTTGGTTGCATTGAATATACAAACCTTGGTTGTTGAGGCAGTACTGGTGTCCAACCACTGGATGTAATTCCAATTTGACCCGAATTTTGTTGTGAGCTCTCATACAGTTGTTCTCCAAGAGGGAATAATGAAAAGCATACTACCCCTCGTATGGCGGCAATCCAGTGCTCAAAGGATAGATGGGTCTTTGAAGACTGGGCTCCCCAAATTGAAACTGGTATGCAGGATCAATTTGCTGAGCTTCAACATAATAAATGCTAGATAGGGTCCCAGAAGAACTAATGGGAACAGACCATGTTGTCGAAATAGTCCCTAGGTGGACTCCATCTAGTGATTGATAACTAGTTGGGATGGATGGTATACTGGCAAACATCATAGGAGTGGTAGCAGGAGGTTCTACTGTAGCTATATCGGATGACACAGTCCTAGATGTTGATGGTTGTTCAGACATATTCAGTTTATCCAAAAGATTTCCTAGTGATTCGACAGGAACTTGCGATGAAGGATGATTGAAAGAACCAACTTCAAGAATATAAGGGTATAAGTGGATCCCAGCTCCAAAATGCAATGGAGTACTGGATGGAAGATCCTCTACAACTTCTTCTATAGCAACTAGTCCAGGTGGAAGAGGTAGACTGTCAGGTCCGTAAAATATTTCTGGGGCCGAAGAAGGTATAGTTTTTGTACTGATAGATACACGAGGGGTGACACCTTCTAAATTCTGGAACTCAACTCCCAGATGTTCAGGAGAGTGATCTTCAGTTTCTGGACCAGCTCTAGATGGAGCTGTTTTAGGTATTGAGGTGTCTACCGTTACACTAGGATCAGTTCTAATGTCCTCTTGTAACTGCGGAACTTCTTCCATAAAGGCAGATGTATCGGAAATAATTGGAATAACTGGAGTTTCTGATGATGTTGAAACACAAGTTTCAAATAAACGAGGAGATTTCAACCCAGTTAAATGAGACCATTTCGCCTGGAATGGTTTCGCTTCCAGAGTCAAAGATGGTTGACTCGTTAGTCTCCACGAACGACAGGGTTTTGATTGACTTTATTCCACGATTGTGGATTACTTGATCAACTCAAAATTAAAAGGGGAAATGTTATTCCAAATTAAATGAATTTTATGACGCTTTGACACAACTTGCTTTTTCAATTTTTAAGAGTCAAGAAAAAGCTAAAGGTGACTCTAGTCACCTTCGATTTTTAATGAGCCTGAAGTGCCAAGTGCTCAAATGGACCTTTTCTTTTAAGGAGTTGAAAAGGAATGAAAGTGACTACTCTGGAAATATCGACAGAGGGATTACCAAACCAATCGAAAAACTGCAATATACACCTTAGTGGTAAATTAAATAGAAATTACCAAGGACTGTACGTATGGCAGTCAATCTTCCCGAATGTTGTGTTCAGTGCATTGCGATCGATAAGGCAGCAGATACGACTTCCTAAGGATAAAGGATATCAGCCTATTGTGGTCTCCCAATATATACTCGATGGTATGGGGAGCACAAGTCCATACTGGCACTTGTCGTATCAAAGAGGAGGAATCACCCAACCTACGATGAAAATGATAGTTACCAGGCTTTACGACGCCGGAATACGTCTCTAGCCTAGACTTCTAGATGTTGTGTGTTAGGTTCCAAAGCATTTTTATGTTCATTGAGGTTTATTTTATAGTTGATCTTTCTTAAGAAGTTTTCCTTTCAAGGTTCACCACATGATGTAGATGTAAAATTCCTAAATATGCAATCTAAAATGACAAATAGTCGTTTGTTTTCTTTTATCAATGAAATTCCTAGCTACTAAGGAAAGAAGAGTACGATTCTTTCAATAGAGAGCAGAGACCACACACTAAATGCTCTTTTCCTAAATCAATTTCCGCAAGCAGTCTAAATGCAAATGCAGATGCATGTATTTGTTTTTCCGTTTCCTTAATGTGAGAATGCCAAAAAGAAAAATAAGTATAGATATGAACTACTTCAAAGCGACACTTCAACAATTTCTTTTCAAAAAACGAAAGGAACACTAAGACGACAGTTTCAATTTCGAATGGGAAACTGCATTCGACACTGCAAATATTGGCAATTCAAATCAAATACAATGGCAAAAGAACAATTGACTATCTAGAAGAGGAAGACTTTACGACACTCTTCTTTTTTACTCACAATGATAGTTGCGACACTTTGGAATTAAAAGACGATAGTTCGATTAAGCTACTATTTGCAAAGGAAGACTATAAATGATGAAAAATAAATTAAAAAACGTTTACAATTCCCTATCAATGGAGGCTAAATAATGTAAAGGAAGAAGGCTTCAACAATGATATACTGATCATAGGCTGTAAAACTACTTAATAGAGCTGAAAAAAATGAAGAAAAAACCAATTTCTGGAGAGAGAAACAGTCTCATTCAATCATCACACCTGTCCTTAAGGGAAACATGGATGCATCTCACCTGCAGCACATGGGAGGTGCGAGGCATCCAAACTGCCAATGAGAGACAGTGCGATGGTCTAGAGAATGAAACTGAGCTTGGTTTTTGCTCAAAATTTACAGCTAAGTTCAGCTATTTCATCAAGCTATGATAGATAGTAAACACAAAGTATAGGGGTATGATCTTATGAGGTTATTGAGCTACCACCAGGGCACTTAGGATGTTTGCAAGTCAGATGTTCAGTTCATAAACCAACCTGGAGATTGACTAAAGCAGAGTTTATCTACTTTGCACTTACATAGCAAGTGCAGTTCGAAGGCTAGCTGGCTTAACTTCAGGCGCCGTCTATAGTTTATAAAGCAAACAACAATAACAAACAAAAACTATTCGTTCGCCAGTATGGTCGCCATTTTCTTTCAAGGAAAACTAGTGTCGCTATTTGATCTACTAGTCCCACTAAGATGGGTAGCTATCTTAGAAACAAATAATTCAAAGCAACTTTTGTTTTCCTTTATGGATGATAGATAAGAGAGAAGCAGAGAGCACCAACCTCATTCTTTCAGTTGGCTCCTTGCTTGTTTCCTCTCTCCTTTGATAGGGCTTCGCCACTCCTTTCTCACTTGTCCCACTTCAAAGAACACCTGTAGAGGCAAAGCAGCAAAATACCATCAAAGCATAGAGATCTATAATATCATAAACAATGTAGAATCAGATGTACATTAACCATACAATTGCATTCACAAATACAAGATTTACAAGTGCACAAGTATATGGAGGAAAACTCAAATAACTTTATTGATAGTAGAAGTAGAAGAGAGGATTACAACCCAGCTGTCTGATCCAGCATCATCCTCCCAGCATGAAAGCCCTCTTCACCTCATGAAAAGCAAGATCACCCAACAATACAATGTCTCAAAGAGAAACCAACAACACTTCCTTACAAATTACAAAATTCCAGCCTCTGGATCTCTGGGATGAGGGATCCATTTATAGATATTTGCAGAGAGGTGAGTCAGCTTCTAGGTTTTCGATTAGTGTCATTTCACTGATAGTTCTTGGTTCCACTTGGAGATTTCATGATCTCTTACTCATCCCTGGGAAAATTCAGAGAGGCAAGTGTCATATGAGAAATTTCTAGAAGATTCTTTGAGTTTCCACCTAGCAAACTACCTCTGCCATTTGTCTGCTCTCACTCATCGCACCCAACAGAAGGAATTTTCAGTATGCATCGCACCCCTTGTGTGTAACAGGTGAGATGCATCGCACCCTCAACATGGAGCAATCTGTATGGTCCAGTTTTGACCAGTTCTGAGTAGTTTTTCAGGGAGAACTTCTGGGAAATGATGTAATCAGTTGACCTTGATCCTTTAGGGTTTGAAACAACACTTTTAGGGGTTTTAGATACCTTGGTTTATCGACATGTGTGATTGGGGTTGCAGTGCCCAAATATGTCTATAACAAGAGGTAAGTAGGGAAGCTCCAGTTCCTATGCCTAGGGAGTCGAGGTCACCTAGGCTGAAGCCTACCTCTGCAAGGGAAACCCAGATAGCTAAACCAAAGAAGGATAAGTAGAAAAAGTTGGTACCAGTGCGCGAATCCCCTAGGAAGAATTATGTGGCATAGAAACAAAAGAAAGACAAGTAGCCTGAGAAGGTAGTTGACCTAGAGGTGGAGGAAGGCTAGGGTACAGAAGACATAGATGCTGAGGGAGTGGAGCCCATTACAAAGCCACCCGACTATATACCTCCATGCAAGGAGAAGTCAAAGGTCACAAAGGATCCAGAATCAGATAAATTTTCCATTTCTATGCCCTTGCTACCTGAGCAAGTTCTCACTGAAGGTATGTGGCTTGCATGGATCCCACTGTTGAAGATGGAAGATTGGGACCTCGCAGATCATGCTAGGTTTCCTCACTTAACAATAGATAAATATATGAAGTGCATCTACTACACGAAGTCGAGTGTTACCATGCTAGAGACGGTGGAATGGATCCAGGGTGTGGAGAATTCAGCATTACTGAATTTATTGTGGGTGCCCCATTATCACCGCACCCGTATCAACACAATTTGTGCGTGTAAACTGCTCACTTTGGTGCACGATGGGTGCTTATGGCTAGAAGGGCCTATCCCCATCACTAACATTCTCATCCATAGGATTACACATCTACCAAATGAGGGATTGAATCTGGCCATGCAGTTTGGTGGAAAGATAGGAGAAAGAGATTTGGCAAAAATAATGAAGAAGGAATTCGACCTCATGAAGAAGGCACAAGGATATTCTATCACCTCTATCAATGACCCCATGTTTCAAATTTCCACCCAAATTTTAGCTGGGAAGGTGATGAGGAAGTTCCGCACAGATGAAGTTCTGATGCCCGTAGTCTCCGTAGCTGCATAGTGCACAAACGGCGTGCAGTTCAACTGGTCCAGGTACTTGTGCCAGGAATTCCTCGTGAATTGCCGCAAGGCCTAGGATGAGACCAAGCCATTTAATTACGCTTGTTTGCTTTTATCTATTATTTTGGTTGAATGGGAGTTGCCAGAGGATAGCCAGTTTCCTCCACCGAAAGAAGGATTATCGGAGGCAGCGCAGTTTGCCTCCTTGTGGGCTACAAAGGACCCCATGTGGATCACAGAGACAAAGATATTTTGGGTCCTTATGGAAATAATTCTCCCCATGGCCATCAATAAGAGGCTAAGGTTTTCCACAACCTTGTATACATAGTTGTCAGACTACGTAGCATTCAAGGCTCATTTCCATAGAGTTTATATCCAATCGCGAAAGGATCCACATCAGAAACGGCATGAATTTCTATATTAGGCGATGGATATAGATGTAGAAGAGCTGATCATGCAATAGCCAATAGAGTGGCTTGCCCCCTCAGACTTAGATGCTAGAAGAATAAAGGGAATGGGAAGTTTGGTAGCACAGAAGAGAAAGGAAGCAACTAAGTATGCTATGCTAAACCTGGCTGCACAAAGAAAGAAGGAAGCCTTAAAAAGGCTTGAATGGAGAAAGAGTGCACTACCAAGGAGACGGAAGAAAAGGAGGAGTGCGAGTCACAAAGAAGTGGAAAATCACCTTTACCAGAGACCAATGAGGAAGAATTGTCTGAACAAGGCAGTGAAGGAGATGAGGGGCAGAGCACCCCCTTCATTATGAAGAAGCACAGAAAGGGGAAGCAGGAAGTTCCCCGGAAAAATAAAAAATCGAACAAGTCGTTGGGTGATCCCATGGTCTTGATGGAGGGCGATCTCAATGAGATAGGGGATAAAATAAGGGACACTACGACTAATTTTTTGCATCAGTTTGAGCAACAATATATGCATATGGTAGGGAGCATCCAAAAGGATCTGTGTGAGTTGCATATTTAGGCAAGCAAGATACAGGCGTGCACTAGTCAAGCAAGCGGAGAACAAGTGAGCCTAGCACTTGGGACGAGTCAAGAAGATGAATTGGTAAGGACCCTAAATCTTAGGACAATTGCATTACCAGAAGGGTCCCTTCGCGTGGATACATCTGATGATCACATAACCTTAAGCACACTTAAGAACGTTGGGCTGAACATAGTAATGCTCCCCAACAAGATCCTCCACGTGCTGCATGCAGGAGTCACAGAGGAATTGAGAGCTCAGGAGTAGTGTGCTCTCAATCTCATTAGTGAATATAGAGTCAACAATGAGCTGATGTTTGTTGAGAAGATGCAGGCCTTAAAAGAAAAGGAGACACTACAAGAATAGAGTTCCTGACTTGACTCCACAGTCGCAAAGGCATGGAGAAAAAAGCCCGAGATACATATTTCTCAGGATGGATAGCAGAAGTGAAGATTAGAAAATTAGTTTCTGGGGTGCACGAAGCAAAGGCAGAGGTTAGCTGAGTTAAATTTGAACTCAATATGAAAATAACTAAGTTGTAGTCAAAATTGCAACCCACGACTCTGCCTCAAGTCTGGGAGCAGCGCGGAGCCAGCATTAGAGAAGGAATGGCCACCCTAGATGCCATAGTCGCTGACTCTTCAGCGTTATTTGAGAAAACAATGGAGTTGGTTACAACTTTGTAGGACGACCCAAACCCGTAGAAACTAAATACATAGGTCAAGGAGCTATAAAGGCAGTATGACAAAGTCGGGGCAATGACCCACTCCATTGCACCAACGCAGCGCCCGGCCAAATTGCAGGACGAGAAGCAACTCCTCATGCAAATAGAGGCGACACATAAAAAGGAGGCCTAGCTTAAGGCCAAGCTGCAATCTTGGTTAGAGGAATCTTACCAGGTCACAACCAATATTCAAAAGAAGCCAACGGGCTTGCAACAGACACAATAGATAATTAGGTTAGCCACAGAAGTACCAGCTATAGAGAATCTAGTTGAGGAAGTCAAGCAGGAAATTGTTATACAGGAAAATGACCTCCTCCTCAGCTCAGAGGAGAAATACATGATGACTGAAGGACTAACCAAGTTCACAGGCCAAGTTGTCAAGCTAACATTGTCTAAACACTAGCAACCTGCTTTATAAAGCTTCCTAGCAAGCCTAAGGGTGTGTTAGTGCATAAAGTATCTCTGTTTGTTACCTCGAGAAGAGCATTAGTGAACCCTAATGAGTTTCTATGGGTTAAGAGAATGCGTTGACTGAGAAATATCCCAAGATTCTCCCCTATGTCAACTCACAAAAGCAAGGAAACATTAGAACTCAACCTGTTTCGGGGAATTACTAATTCCTAATGGAGTATGCAAATGGGAAAGAGCACAAAGGCATGGAAACATCACTGCTTTTGCCTAATGGAACTCATGAAGGACTTGGAAACCCTATCCTCACATGCTATATATGCAAGGCTAGGGCCATTGTGAAAGATATTGATCCATTTGAAAGGATTGCCTATTTGACTGTTGAGTAGAGTCTCAAACTAAGGCATCAGAAGAGATTAAGGAGGGAGAGAGAGGGGAGCTGGAGGAGTAAGGGAAGGCTGATACAAATGATGGTTGTAATCACTCTTTCTACATCAATATAGAACTGCAACTGTGTTGTCCACTCCGAGATGTTGGTAGTATAACTTGTTTATATGTTTATTCAATATCGTTAGCATGAGTGGCTTAGATATATGCAACTAGATATCTTTATATGTTCATGCATTGTTTATTAAGGTTTTATGATGTGATATTACGCTTGTCTTTTCTATGTGCAAGTTTTTATTTGTAGTTGGCTCAGGGGTCTTCCACCTAGCTACATTGTGCTCCCCAACAACACCACACTAAGACTCGAGGTAATAATTCCTTCTCACTTTGATACATTTGTTAATCATATATATGCATTCATCTTTGTGACAGTTGCAACTAATCTGATTATCTGCCAAGGATCTCGGGAAGATCCTTGAGGGTTTCTACATCACCAAACACCCGTGCATTAATTCCTATAGTATAATTGGTGACTCTGCTGGGGACTACACTTAGTTCCCGATTTTCCTAGAAAGTTCCTAGATCTCTCTTTCTTCCAGGCCTTCCTATACTTCTTCATTCCCTTTCCGACCTCTGAGGACTATACAACACCCTTATCTTAGTGCTCAACCTTAGATGTGATCCCCACGGCCTATTTTTTGAGCCTTCTAACTCACTAACATTGTCTACTAGTGTAAACAGTGCTTTATAAAGCACTGTGTCCTCACAAATAGTGTGTTAGTACTGAAACTAACTCTTTGTAGCCTCTAGTACAGAGCGTTAGCCAACCATTTCTTGATAAACAACTAGCTCTATGACCTCATGGGTTGGGAAATATTCTTATAGATTGATCAGGGATCTGCATCTACACTTGTTTGACTAATCTGTGTCCTGAATAATTTTTTTTTTTAAGAAAATAGCTTTACTTCTTAAAGTTTTTGTTTTCATTAAAGAAAAAATACAAATTGTTTTATTGTTTTCTGCTTAGCTGGTTAGATCTGCATTATTTGGTTTGAAAAGTTGTTAGTGAGCATTGAAGTTCTATCGATTATGCTAGTGTTTTACTAAATAGGATGCATGGTATATATCTTGATGTATGCATGACTCTCCCTTTGTAGAAGCAACTTATTCATCGAAAGTGAAAATTTACAAGCATTGTTTTTGCATGATTTGAGTCAGAGTCCCATATAACTTCATATGTCAAAACCCCTACTGAAGACTCTAATGAAGTAGATTTAAAATCTACCTAATAAAATCAATCAGCAACTCTTTTTAGAGTAAATGCACATTAGTTTAGGCTAGAATCTTGGGATAGGTAGTGTGAGTTAACTGCCCAAGACCATATGCCAAAACTAGTGTCATTAAAGAGAGAAATCCTTCTGTACTCATACTATCCGGGACATCTCTAGTAAAAGTGGAGCGAAATACAAGACAACATTGGACTGTAAGTGAAGGTAGCTTTCCTTTTCTTACATCTCCTTTGGGTATTCTATGTATCGGGGATATTGGAGCTGAGTCAGGGACTTAGGTATCCTGCCCACACAATCTACTATCTACAACTATATCCCCCTTGGTAGTGTCTGTGATTTGAGGTATCCTTAGTGGCCATAATTTTAGGGATGAACACAAGGTGACTGGGGCGGGCTTCCCTGGTACCTAACATAGACAAACCTACTATATCTTTGATTTTTGGGAGGGTGCTTATCTTCATGATAGTACTTGGCCCCTTAATCTGAGGTTTGAGCAAAGCTCATGAGTAATCGTAACCGTACATTTGGCCAACTCTCTGTTATTCATTGTGATATTGGGTTTCATCTCCAATGATCGATGCTTTTCAAGCAAGGTCATTTCCCTCTGCTTGTTGATTGATTTCCTTAGTGTATTTTTTATTTTTTAAGTGCCAGATTGTTATCACCGAGACTTTAATAAATATCACTATAAAATCTATAGATAAAATTTATCAGCCACCATGGATACATCTAGCCCTCATCATCAATCTAGACGGTTGTTAGGTCTTCCCCCACTCATTGTGGAGGATCTGTTGAGCCCCAGTGAACTGAATTCCCCATATTCAAGCAATCAGTATCTGAGATCTAACACAGAATTAGTTTGGACATCCCACGATTCAAGCTTACTGGAAGATTTCTTTACGAAAGGATTCCTTCCTCCACATAATCCTCTGATCACGAATCCGTTGGGACCACTCTTGATTCCCATTGCATTTGTACCTCCTTTGTCTTCCGTTGGAACATTTCCACCCATCCCATCGACAACTAATGGGTCATGGGCTTTTGTGGACACTTTTGGTCCACCACCACCTCCCCAGTCAATAGTCAGTACTGCACCTCTAATGGAAAACCCTGCTATCCCATCTATCCCAGGTTCAAACCCTATCATGACACCCACCACAAGTGGAACCCAGTACATTCTAGGTTCCACCCCTTTTTTGTCAGCCCCTAGACCTTCGACAAGTGCTACATATAGCGCTCCTTATAACGCTCAATATAGCATGGTTAGCACGGGTCCCCTCAACCACCCCTATGGTTGGAATCCATTATTTATTTCTAACCCCCAGGTTCAGATGCCTGGGAGCATAGTTCCAAATATGCATATACTGACCAGGAACGTAACAGTTCCCCTTCTGTTTACAGGTCAATAGGGTCATTCATTGATTTACATGAACCCTCCTTATGTCACTCAAGGACCTATATTTAGTTATGTGGTGAGTGTGAACCCTTAACAAGGTCCCAATCAATCCATATGGGCACCCTACTGACAAACTCAAATGAGTAAAGAGGGCACTCATTATCCTTGGGGCACTTCTAACCCCCATTCTAACAACCCCTATGGAAATCCACAGTACAATACTATACCACAAGGCACTTACTATACCACACAACCTGTGTATAATATTGGAAAAAACATGATGGGAGGACCACAAGGATCCTCAAGTCATATGTCATCGCCTTGGTCAGATTTGGGGGCATCAAACACCTTTCCTTTCTTGGAAACACTTGATATACCCGACTTGTACAAACTCACAAATGACCCCATCTATCACAACTTACTTTGGCCACCAATCCCGCATAAAATCCCAACAGACATCCTGAAGTTCGAGGGGAAACAAGGGGAGGATTTGGGTACACACATCACCACCTATCATTTATGGTGTGTTTATAACTCCATGGTGGATGATAGTATCCAGCTACAACTCTTTCCCCGCACCCTTACTTGCAATGCAACCAAGTGGTACATTGAATTACCACATGCGTCAGTCAATACCTTTGGTGCTTTAGTGATGGAATTCTTAAAGAACTTCTAGCTACCCGTCTGCTATGAAACTGGGACGGAATGCCTCACTTCATTATGTCAGGACACCGCCACCCACATCTCTTATCATATACATGAATGGAGACGTAGGCGGAGGCTATTCAAAGCTCCCCTCTTAGACTATCTATTAGCGGATTGGTTCTACAATTCTCTACTCCCCCAAATCACTAAAGATGTTGCCTTAGGTGGTGTGGTCAGGGAAGACCAATCCATTCATCATTCCTAGCACTTAGATTTGATATACTCATAGTCCAACACTTTATATGACATCATTCCCAATGCTCCCACTACTCAGCAACCCAAAGCGCATGCCGATGGGATTATTGGCGCAACCTTTGGGGATGTTGTAAAACAACTCAGTAGTCACATTTCCCAGTTGTCAATTGACACCTCTACCAAATTGAATGCTCTTCCTACCACCACAATAAACTTTGTGCAGTCTACACAAAATCTCGGTCGTAAGAACAAGAAGAATAAGAAACAGACCACTCCTTCTGAAGAGCAGTCAACAAAGCAGTACAACCCAAAGTAGGAGGTTGTTGCACCTCCTGACGATGGAAAGGACAAACCTGCCTAGTTCCCTTGCAAAATTTGTGTGGAAGACCACAGGACATATCATTGTTTGTGTCTCCAAGAATGCACAGATTTCATCGCTAAAAAGGACACCGGCAGGTCCCCTACAGTCCTAAATAATCCTTTCCCTACTCAGCAGCAGCAACACCTCTTTGCAAACCAACCCCAACCCCTGCAAGGGGGAAATGGCGGTTTGCATCATCCTTTATCTGGTGAAGGACCTTCTACCATTTACACCTTTGAAATGGTAGATTCACAAACCAGAACCAAATCTTATGGATCTCTAGTTGCTAATGCTAAGGAAGCCTCCTCGATTCAAAACCCACCGCTGCCTAACGATCTTCATATCGAAAGTTTGGTTGGTGATCTTGTGATTTTCCCCCAAAAGGGGCACTTCATCGCACAACGCAAAATACATCTACACGTGCTGCCCAGAACTACAATATTGTAGAATATTTGGTGCAACAACCGTTAGTTATGTTGGTGCTCGAAGTATTACAAACCTGTCTTGCACAAAGGAAAGCTCTGCTTTCAGAAACTGGTGGTATTGACCCTCAGGATTCCATGCTTGCAAGTTTTGACATGGAAAAATGTTGGCTTGAGGGGCCTAACCTAGGTTCGGCATTAATTAGCCAAACAAATCCCTACACTTCTAGCCCTTTTAGCATCAACCCACAGAGCGCGTACTGAAGTCTCACCTGAAGCAGTATGGGGGGATGATGGAACCAAGTTTCTACACCCTGAGATGGTTGTGATGTTGGTTGATTCCTTCTATTCCTACCTCCATGCAGTGTTATCAGGAAATCTAGTGTCTATGCAGAGCTGCTAGTCCCACTAAGGCTGGTAGCTATCTTAGAAACAAACAAACTAAAACCACTTTCATTTCCCTTTATGAGAAGTAGATAAGAGGGGAAAGAAAGAGACCAATCTCTGTCTTGCGCTTGGTTCCTTACTTGATTCCTCTCCCTTCTGATAGATCTTTGCCACTCGCTTCCTCGTCTACCCAGCTTCAAAGAGCACCTATAGAATCAAAGCAGCATAACACTATCCAAGAACATAGATCTACTATCATAAACAATATAGGACCAGATATATATTGACCACACAAATGCATATATCATCAATCATACAAGAATGTGGAGGAAAACTTGAATAGATTTATTAATAATCAAGAATAGCAAAGAGGATTACAACCAATTGTTCTGACCGAGCATCATCCTCTCAGCAAGAAAGGCCTTCTTCACCTCATGAAAAGCTTAGATCACCCAACACTATGATGTTACACCAAGAAACCAGCAACACTTCCTTACAAGATACAAAATTCCAGCCTCAGGATCTCTAGGATGAGGGATTCATATATAGATGTTTGCAAGGGGGGTGAGCCAGCTTTTGAGATTTGATTAGTGTCCTCTCTCTGATAATTCTTGATTCCACTTGGAGATTGATGATCTCTTACTCATCCCTGGGCGAATGTAGAGAGGTAAGTGTCACAGGAGAAGTTTCTGGAAGATTCCATGATCCTCCACCTTGCAGATTGACCCTGCCATTTGTCCACTCTCGCCCATCGCACCCCATAGAAGGGCTTTTCAGTATGCATCGCACCTCCCATGTGTATTTAGGTGGGATGCAGCGCACTTTGACCATGGAGTAGGTGAGATGGTCCAGTTTTGACCAGTTCTGAGTAGTTTTTCATGGAGAACTTCTGGGAGAAGATGTAATCAGTTGACCTTGTTCTTTTAGAGGTTGGAACAACACTTTTAGGGACTTAAGAGCCCTTGGTTTATGGACATTTATGATTGGTGTTGCAATGCCCAAAAATGTCTATAACATGCAGGTCACTTTGGTCTAGGGCTTGCCAGATGAGCCCTTTATTCTGCCCTTCAATACCTCTACGAAAGGGTACGATTGCCCTTCGCACAGCCCTAACCTGTAGCTTAGGTACTTTCATGCTGCTATGGAAACGAACCGTGTAGATTCGAAAATTAGTCTAAGTGACTTTCTTATCTTATCAAACCTTTATAGTTAACACTGCGTAAACAGATATCTTTAATTGCATTTATTTTTCCAATGTAATTACATTCATTCGCGCATCATATAAGCATAATAAAGGAAATTCATACATAACATATCAAGATGTTTCAACAGAACAAAGACACAAAAATTGCAGAATATTTATCTTTATTGATATCTTCCAAGTGATTACATACTCTATCCACCCTGCGCACACAACTATAAGGGTCCGCGCACTTAGTTGCGGACTTACACCCTAGGCCTCTACGCACTCAACTGCAGAGCCTTTACCTACGCTATGACCTTAAACTTGGACTTTTTACCTTAGAGTTACAACTCTCTTACATGATTGATGACTGTAACTACTTAGATCTTAGCTCTTTTTATATAATCCCATGGTCCACAGACCATGGGTAGATCTCTTACATCCGACTTTACTTTACAAAACTGAGGGCAGAAAACCCTTTATGACTTATGACACCTTCATGCTCCGCGACCACAAAATGCGGAGCCTTTACAATTTTATTACAAAGTTTGACCAAAACATGGGCTTTTAGCCCCAGAACTGTCCTTCGGGGATCCCATTCCCAATAGGCCCCCAACACAAACATCCTGACTTGCCCTTGTGTCACTCGGTAGGTGTGGAGATCTTTATGTGAAGCCCTTCTAGCTCAACTCGTATGACCGCAACCTCAGCCGTGCATTGTGCCGCTGCCTGCTGCATGTCATCCACTGTCTGTTAGGTCATTTCTCCCACGTTGTTGGCCTGAATCTTTTGTTGCGTCACTTGCAAAGTTGCAAGCTTTCCTTCAATAGATCTTGTCACTACATAAGCCTCATCCAAGCAGGGCTTTAGTCTTGCCTTCAACACTGCTTCCTTATGTAGCACCGCATCCACTTGTTCCTTCAGCTGCTTGGCCTCTTGCAGCTTGGCTAGTATTTGTGTTAATGCTACAGTTCATGTTATGCCCTTAACATCATCGAAGCGTTGTTGTAGCTTGCGCACTTTTGTCTCTAGCCATTGTACATTGGGGTCCTCCTGCAAACTGGTCAGGACCTCAAATGACTATTCAAACAATTGTGTGCATTATTCTACTGCACTATCCACTGCAGCGACTGCTTCTGTGACAGTGGTCGCCCGCTATTCCTTCACTTCTGGTGAAGTTGAAGGTTGGGCCTTCAACTATAACTCTGTAATTTTCAGGTTTAACTCCAACTGCACCCGCACCATCTCAGTCCGAGTGTCACGAACCCCTGTGGCCTGCTTACGGATGCATACCTCGACTGGCTTCTCCTCCGAAATGGCTAACTCTGGGACCATTCGGCATGCCTCCTCAATGACCTGCATAGTCCACTTGCTTTGATTGGTTGCCTCAGTCTTTGTGGCGATGGAAGTATTTCTCTGTAGGGCCATCTACTCGTTTTTGATCCATTGTTCATTGATCACGTGGAGAGCGCGGTGCTCACAAGCCCTCAGTTCTGCAATTACTCCATCCTGCAAGAGGTGGAGTGCTTCATGCGGGAGCACTACCAGGTTCAACCATAATCCCTTTAGGGTGCTGACAGTGGGCCTATCAGCGTCATTCTCTGTGGTCAGTTCTCCATATGGTAGCACTATCGCACTGGAAGCCTTTGTGCGTAGCATATCAGCAACCTCTAAAGTGATGATAGCTAGGCTATTAAACACCGTGCTAGCTTGTGACACGCAGATCTACAACTCCTACAACTCTGTCTGGATGGCCCCCAGGATGATCTGTTTCTGCTGTTCAAATTGTTGCAGGGCCTCCACTGTGACATCCCTTACTGTGTCACCGATATCATGCAAGTCACCCATTTTTAATGTGATGGGGTCTAGTGAGGTCTTGGTCGCCTTTGATTTCTTCCTGGACCCTCCCTTCTCCAGCTCCCTTGGGCGCTTGATGTGGGCGGATGTCTCCTAAGGGTTTTCACTGTGCTATTCAGTCTCCTCTTCTGTCTCAGGTGAAGGCAACCTCACACCTTTGTCAGAGCCTCGCTCTACCCCACCTGTCTACTGCACTGCCTCGTGCTTCGCCTGGTACTTATCAGCAGCCTCATTTTTCCTCTTTTTAGCTAGCTATGCCATCTTAAGCTTGGCTCCTCCTTCTTCTTCTGCATGGCAGACTTGCTCCTGCCAACTACCAAGTTTGTGGTAGTGAGCCACTCTGCCGGCCATTGATAAAACACTGCATCAATGGCATCATCCGTTGCTAGATAAGGCAAGTCATACCATTTCTGCGTAGGGTCCTTCCATGCCCTGATGGATACTTGATTGAAGTCAGATTTGAATTCGATGTAGCCCTGCAGGGTGGCGTACATCGTTGGTGATAATTGTGGTTTGCAATTAATGGCCATCCGGATGTTCATCTCCATCAAGATCCAAAATATCTTCCTATCCCTAACTTGTTGAGCATCCTTGGTCACCCACAATGAAGCGTACTTCGTTGCTTCTGCGAGGACTGGCATGACCGAAGGGAACTGGCTATCATCTGGTAGCTCCCACACTACCAACACAATTGATAGCAAGAGCCACGCGTGGTGGAACATCTTGCTGAGTTGTTCTTCGCAGCAGTTCGCCAGGAACTCTCCGCGAAGGTAGTCTGACCAGTTGAACTAGACTCCTTCAGCGCACTGTGCTACTAGTGCGATGATAGGTGCCAGAACCTCATCAGCGCAACACTTCCTCATCACCTTCCCTGCTAAGATCTGTGTGGTTACCTTCACAATAGGATCGCAAATGCTAGATATAGCATATCCACGCATATTCTTCATCAGTTTAAATTTTTCTTTCATTGATTCTGCAAGAGCCTTCTCACCACCTTTTCTTCCAAAGATCATGGCTAGATTCTCTCCTATATTTGGCAATCATGCTATCCAGTGAATCAACCTATATGTGTTGGGTATCGGCTCCTCCAACCATAGACACCCATCATGCACCAAGCATAGCAGCTACTTGATGACCAAAACTGTCACCGGGGTGTGGTTTTAGTGTGACAGCCATATCAAGTTGAGAAACCCTACCTTTTCTACTCCCTTGAGCCACCTCCGCGGCTCCAATGTGGTCATTCCTGTTTTTGTAACAATGATGTGGCGCATCAGCGGCTTGATCATTGGATGTGGGAACTTCTCGTGATCCGCCAAGTCCCAGTCTTCAAGTTTCAGCAGTGGCAGTTATGCCAAGTGCGGTCTGTCGAAAACAATTTCGTTCGGCAGCAGAGGGGTTTATAGGGGAGTCTTGTCCTCATCAATGTCCTTTGGTATCTTAGTCTTAGGCTTGCACGGAGGGACATACTCCAGCAACCGAGTAATAGGGTCCACACTTGGGGCTTCAACCTCCTCCACTTCAGCTCCCACATCCTCATCGTCCATCGGGATGTCTTCAATGTCTTCCTCCTCTGGTTCTATGTTTATGGCCTTGCCTTTCTCCTATGCTGTGGGTTTTGGTGGGTTTCTCCTTGGTGATGCATGCAACGGTATGGCAGGCTGCTTGCCCTTTTTATCCTTCACAATCTCTTTAGTTGAGGTCAACTTCAATCTCAGTGTTCATGGTGATTTAGGGACTTCAGCGAGCACCTCAGTGACCTCTGGAGCAACTACTTCTGCCTCTATTTCCATTTCCTATGCTGACTCCTCTACTACTTCTTCGATATTTATAATTTATGCAGGTTCTAACATCACACTTTCTAACAGTGCTCGCGACATCTCTGGCGAGTTTGCAAGTGTGGGAGTCTCTTTGAAAGCCTCAAAGATTTCTCGATTCATGGGTGCTTGAGAGCTAAACAACTCAATTCTCAAAATGCCAAGTGTTTTTCACTAGATAGCCACTTGTAATTTATAGGGCATTTTGAATTCAAATCCAACCGTTCCCTGCAAATTCAATTCATTAATGTCGGATTGGCAGCAGATTTTCATGGATCTAAGCCATAAATTTCATCTTAAATGTTAGTTGCCTGCTCCATTTGGTTGCATTTCAACCGTCAAATCAAGAATAGTGACTTTAATGGTCACTTTCCGGCTGACCTACACAATTTCTCCCTAGATAGCGCAACTCCCTCCATGTTGCCACAGACCCTGTGACACTTCCTTGCTTCGCACCAGCCTCCAATCGCGTAGCTCCCCAACCCGAGCAGTGTAGTTTATAGTCCTGTGCCTCCTTTTAGCTTCCTAGAGTGCCAAGACTGTGCTACCTTCATCTAGTCACATGGCCAGACCGCCTGTGTATGGCTTCAAGCGACTGCCATTCACCTTTCACCTTCCCTAGGAAGGGCTCTCCATTCAATTTGACCAGTTGTACCACTCCTTCATCTGTAATTTCCTTAATGACATAGGGCCCTAACCAGTGCATTTCGAATTTCCCTGGAAATTTATCAAACTTACTATCATATAACAAAACTAGGTCATTTACCTTAAAGGTGCGCAGCTTAATATGTTGATCATGCCATGCCTTTTTGAGCTGCTTTTGGACCTGTTGGTGAAATCAAACTAGAAATTTCTCTTCCTCAAGTTCATCCAATTGTGTGAGCCTTTCCTCCAGGGCTCCACGATCCATCATACCTGTGAGTGTTGCTATGCACAGATTAGGACAATATATTCCATAGGCATTACTGCTTCAACACCATAGACAAGCCTAAAGGGGGTTTGTCCAGTCTACTTCTTGCATGTCGTTCAATAAGCCCATAGTATTGCAGGTATGCGTAGGTCCCAATCACTTCTCTGAGCATTTCAAGCCTAGGTCAACGCATTTTCGAGAACTTTATTGAATGCTTCCACCGTCCCGTTAGCTTGTGGCTGATAAGGTGTTCTCTTTTGGTGATATACCTAAAATTCCTTCGTTAGTGTGCTGATCATCTCATTCATAAAGTGCGTACCGCAATCACTCATCAAGACCTTTGGACATCCAAATCATGTCAATACATACTCAAAGAAATTTGCAGCAATCACACCTGTGCAATCCTTCACAGGCTGAGCCTCTTCCCAACGAGTGAAATACTCTGTCACAGTGATAATGTACCTTGCCCTTGTCTTTCCTTGGGGCTGAAAGGGTCCCACAAAATCTATTGCCAATTTATCAAAGGGTTACAACATCATCTATGGATTCAAAGGCATCTCATCCCTCCGTGATGGCCTACCAGTCCTTTGACACACATCATATGCATTGCAATATGCTTTTGAGTCCTGATGGAGGGTTGGCCACCACAATCCTGCACATAGAATCTTCTACGCAGTTTCTCTTCCTACATAATGTCCTCCCATGGCACCCCCATGAGCATCTGCAAGGATGCTGCTTCTTTCAAACTTAGGTACATATCGTTGCAATATCTCATCAGACCCCATTTGTATGCCAAGCAATGATAGAGAAATATGTCACGTGCACCACTATTTCCTTCTTTTGTTGGATAGTGTATCCTTCCGGGGTAGTTCCTGTCATTAGGAAGTGTATTATATCTTCAAAATGACCATCCATGACGCGCACTACAAATAGTTGGCGTCAGGCAATCCTTCCTCCAAATTAGTGGGCTCTTCCCTTGTTTCAATGCGCAACAGATGGTCTGGTCCCACGTTCATTCGTCCAGGCTTCACAATAACTTCAAAATCATACTCCTGGAGCAATAAGGGCCACCTACAGATTTTCCCCCCCAACACAGGCTTATTGACCAAGTATTTCAAAGTGGAGTGATCTATATACATTTTAAAATTCCCACCCAACAAGTAGTGCCTAAACTTCTGGAGCACATACCCCATGGCTAACCGTTCGCGCTCGGTGATGGAATAGTTCTTCTCCACCTTGGATAACCTTCTGATTGTAAACACGATAGGATGGTCCAAGTCTCCTCTACCATCATGTGTCAGTATTTCTCCCAGCACTATACACGAAACATCGGCATGTACATGAAACTCCTTCTTCCAATCTAGGAAGACGAGAATCGGCGCGGTGACCATCTTTTCTTTCAATATATCCAAGCTCTTCTTACAGTCCTCATTCCAGCAGAATGTGACATCCTTTTTCAGCAATTTCTCCATAAGCGCAGTGATCTAGGCATAGCCTTTGATAAACTTTTTGTAATGTCCCATGTGTCCTAAGGTAGTGTGCAGCTGCTTCACACTCCTTGGTGCTTCCAAGTTCAGTATCACCACGATATTTGTGGGATCTATCATCAGTCCCTATTTACAAACCACATGACCCAACAGGGTCCCAAAAGGAACACAAAAAGACACTTCTTTAGATTGAGTGTGATCTGGTATCTTTGAAAAGTATCCAGCATCAGGCGCAAGCTTTCTACATGGCGTTTAACTTGCCCAAACACAGTCCAGTCATCAAAGTATACCTCCAGGAACTTATGAATAAATTCCTTGAATGCAACAACGACTATGTGTGAGAAGATCACGGGAAAATTCTTCAATCCGAACAGCATTACAATGTGCTAGAAACAACCCCACTCAGTCATGAAGGTTTTCTTGCTCCTATCTTTCAGCTTGATTTTGATCTGGTGGTACCCAGAGAACCCATCAGTGAAGGAATATGCTTCCTAGCCACCTACATTGTCCAACACTTCATCAGTGAACGGAGTTAGGAAAGGATCATGTACGCAAGCATCATGTAGCTTTCTAAGATCCATGCATATCCTTATTTCATCCTTTTGCTTCTTCTCCTATACCACCATTGGGCTTACCCAGTCAGATTCTTCCATTTTTCAATGATGCTTGCTGCGAGCATCTTGTCTAACTCTAAATGGACATTCTCCTTATACTTCAGATTGATATGGTAAGTTCTTTGCTTAACCGGCTTCGCGTCAGGCTTCAATGTGCTCTTCGTAACACCTAGGTCCTTGATTATCCCTTTTAAATCCATAAACTTGGTAGGGAATAAATCCGGGTACTCGCTGAGCAATTCAATCACCTTATCCACCATTCTGTCATCCTAGTAGTCTCCAATCTTTGTGAATTTGGGTTCTACCTCCATACCAATGTTTACCTATTTTGTTTTCAAAGGCATGATTATATAAGGATTCTCAATCTGCGGTCCTTCAACCTCACGGTGACCTTCTATTTCAGGGATATTAATATTTAGCAGATCCTCATCCTCCTCTTCAGCGGTTACATTATAGCATTCCAGTGTGTGACTTAGCTGAGTAGCCCACTCAAGTTGAACCAAGTCCAAAGGATCTTGCAGTATCCTAAAGATTGTTGCTTTCACCTCTTGTAATGCCTCATCAATACTGTCAAACCCATCTTTGAAACTGCATGTCATTATCAATCCCTTGCACAGAATATCCCATTCACCTGTACCATAGAGGAGCTCTGTTTCTATGTACCAGTTCATTGGGACGACGTCCAAGGTGTGACAGAACAAGTGCACCCATTCAGGTTGGGGCTTCTCTCCATAAGCCTAGGCCCATTTGGCCAAATGCGCGCACGGAACATCCTGGTCATCATACTTGTCTGTCATTCGCATCTTCAGCTTCCCAAAACATGTTCTATTCATTCTCCTACATTCATGCCAATCATCAAAACTTCCCTTATGCGTACCCCACCACCTTGCAGGTGTAGCACGCAGTGCCCAGTCCAATGCCTGGAAGCGCTACTTTTCTGGTACCTCCCTTTCAAATGCATCCAAAAATATATTGACATCATTCAGGCCATCATAAGTAGGCATATTTCTTACCACTGACAACACATAGTGCAGCGACCAGGTCATCATGTTGCAGTTCAACGTAGTCACTTCATGTAACCGATTTTTCCAGCACTCTAAGTCTTCATCGGAGTCCGAGGTGTAGGAACTCTCATTGATCCAAATGGATCATAGAAACCCTCTAAGTCTTCAAACACTCGCAACTATCGCATAAGAATAACTTGTTAAAAAAGTCGGATTACACTATCAGTAGGCAAAAATATGAAGAAACCAATGAAAATAGGCTTATCGGAGGCTTAAAGCAACTTTGCATAAGAGCCGTCGGATCTGGCCGATCAATAGTCTAGATCTAATCTGCAAATTGAAATCGGCAATGGCAAGCAGAGGCAATCAGGGGCTATCACATGACATTTTTTATCGTGATCAATGCAGGTCAACGAGGACCATCGATCAAGCGTGCAGATCGACTGCCCATGTTAACGTGCAATATCGTAATCGACAAACACAGAGGAGAGATTATAATCGGCCCGAGGTATGTACGATATGCGATTTCGATCAATTGCATTGCAATATCGCATTGGCAAATTTCAATGGAGTGGGGCCGATAATAGCGATGACAGTGATAGCCGAACCCGATAATATTATAGACGATATTCTATATATTTTGAAATTCAGAAAGCGGCAATTTCCTTTGTATTTCGTATTTCCGCCAAATGAATGGATTACAAAGGAAATGCGCCTGATGCAATATTACGAACCCAAAAGGGTTTATTAATGTTGTTTAATACTATTTCAAGTCTGATATGAGTGGGGTTTCATGTTTTAATGTATTCTTTTTTATATATAAAATGGAAATCACAAAACAGGCAGGATTTTGGGAGGACAAAAGGTGGTAAATGGTTTGGGTTGGGCTTTTCCCGATCCCATACAATGGCTGCCATGTGTCTCGACTGAGGAGGGAGAAAACCACCCTTATCAGGCAGTTTAACCCCATACGAAAGGGAATTGGGATGCCTAAAATGAACCACAACCATTGGATCTAGATCTCACAGATCAACAGTGGAGATGCGACGTTGGTATACAAGCGAACCAGATAGGAGTATAAGGCAGATTTATTGATATTTGAAGTCTGATAGACAGTGTTTGGCAGAATTTTCCTTTGTTTGGTATTTCTCTGTGTAAACAGAGAATGGCCATTTTGAAGGATTTCAAAGGCTCGATGACCCATCCAGTTACAATACATGGTGGCCACCATCCTTGAAAGCGTTTAGCGATTATTTCTAACTCTCAGAGGGGGATCTGAGCGGATAGAGGTCGGGAAGCTAGAGAGCCCCAGAAGAGGAAATGAACAGGTAGCGTCGATTGGCTTTAAATCCACATATTGACAGAAAACAAATGGGCAATGCTAACACAAAGCAACAGAGACAGAGAGTCAGTGAGGAGAGTCTGTGTACTCAGAAGAGACTTGGGGGATCCAAGTAAAGCCTTATTGTTTTGTATCTATTATGTGAGGCTCAAATTGTACTCACTATTGTAAAACTTTGTTTTGAAGACATAATAGAGAGGTCACCACTGAAGGTTTGACCAGGAGTGTTGGGTGAACTCCTTATTAAACTTCTTGTGTTTATGTGTGTTGTCTATTATGTTTCTTTTACTGCTTCACTGTCTATGTACTTTGCAATATTATCAATCCATTTCACAAAGTAACATAGGAAAATCCATGCACATGAGTCTGCAATACCTTAATAATTGTCTAAGATCTCATTATCAGATCAAGTGGTATCAGAGCTTTAGGTTTGCTAAGGATATACAAGCTTATGCTGGATTGTTGAATGCTAACTAGGTCAAAGCTCAAATTAGGAGAAGGAGAACTAGTTGAGACTAACCCAAAAATAGGAAGAGTCTATCCTAGGAGGAAAATGGCAGAAGAAGTTCCCTTGGAATTAGACTCTCAGTTCATGGACAATTTCATGACCATGAGAGCCATGGTAGAAGAGATGTATCGAGGATTTAAGGAAGTTCGAGGTGAAGATACTTCAACCTCCAAACAAGACAAAGGAATAGAGGAACCTCTTCTAGATGGCCATTTAGAAGGAAAAGGGAAAGGGAAAGAGCCTCCTCTATCAACACCTCCTTCTAGCCCTTTGATTAAATTAGATGTAAAATTTGATTTGCCAATATATGATGGAGAATTAAATGTAGAAAAGATAGATAACTGGATTAGGCAGATTGATGTATATTGCAGGGTGTAGAACATCGATTCAGAAAGGAGAAAGATTCAGCCGGCTAGCCTTCGCCTTGGAGGAACTACCCTAGTGTGGTGGGAAGGCAGGACACAAGCTGATTTGAAGAAGAATGGTAAAATTATTTCTACCTGTTATAGACATATTTGGGCACTGCAACCCCAGTCACATATGTCCATAAACCAAGGGCTTATAAACCCCTAAAAGTGTTGTTTCATACCCTAAAGGAACAAGGTCAGCTGATTACATCATTTCCCAGAAGTTCTCCCTGAAAAACTACTCAGAACTGGTCAAAACTGGACCATACAGACTGCTCCATGCTGAGGGTGTGATGCATCTCACCTATCACATGCAAAGGGTGCAATGCATACTGAAAATACCTTCTATAGGGTGAAATGAATGAGAGCAGACAAATGGCAGAGGCAGTTTGCTAGGTGGAAACCAAAAGAATCTTCTAGAAACTGCTCATTTTACACTTGCCTCTCTGAATTCACCCAGGGATGAGTAAGAGATCATGAAATCTCTAAGTGGAACCAAGAACTATCAGTGAAATGACACTAATCAAAATCCTAGAAGCTGACTCACCCACCTGCAAATATCTATATATGGATCCCTTATCCCAGAGATCCAGGGGGCTGGAATTTTGTATTTTGTAAGGAAGTGTTGTTGGTTTCTCTTTGAGACATTGCATTGTTGGGTGATCTAGCTTTTCATGAGGTGAAGAGGGCTTTCATGCAGGGAGGATGGCAATGGATCAGACAGCTGGGTTGTAATCCTCTCTTCTACTACTTCTATCAATAGAGCTATTTGATTTTTCATCCATATACTTGTATATCTCTGAATCTTGTATTTGTGTATGCATTTGTATGGTTAATGTACATCTGATTCTACATTGTTTATGGTTACAGATCTCTATGCTTTGATGGTATTTTGCTGCCTTGACTCTACAGGTGTTCTTTAAAGCAGGACAAGTGAGAAGGGAGTGGCAAAGCTCTATCAAAGGAGAGAGGAAACAAGAAAGGAGCCAAGCGAAAGATTGAGGTTGGTACTCTCTGCTTCTCTCTCATCTATCTCTCATAAAGGAAAACACAAGTAACTTTGAATTGTTTGTTTCTAAGATAGCTACCTGTCTTAGTGGGACTAGCAACTCTGAATGGACACTAGTTTTCCCGATAACAAAATGGCGACTCCACTGGGGAGCGAATAGTTTGTTTTTTTGTTTCTATTTGTTTGCTTTATAAACTACAGATGGAGCCTGAAGTTAAGCCAGCTAGCCTTTGAACTGCATTTGCTATGCAAGTGCAAAGTAGATCAATGTTGCTTCAGTCAATCTCCAGGTTTGTTTATGAACTGAACAACTGACTTGCGAACATCCTAAGAGCCCTGGTGTTAGCTCAATAACCTCATTATATCAGCCCCTATACTTTTTGTTTACTGCCTATCATAAGCTTAGCCTAAATCCTTGAACTTAGCTGCAAACTGTGAGTGAAAACCAAGGTCAGTCTTGTCCCTGGACCATCGCACTGTCTCTCATTGGCAGTTTGGATGCATCACATCTCCCATGTGCTATAGGTGAGATGCATCCCTGTTTCCCTGTGTTATAGGTGCGATTATTGAATGAGACTATTTCTGCCTCTAGATTTTGGTTTTTTCTTCATTGTTTTTAGCTCTATTCAGTAGTTTTGTTGTCTATGATCAGTATATCACTATTGAAACCTTCTTCCTTTACATTATTCAACCTCCATTGATAAGGAATTTTGAATGTTTTTTATGTGTTTTTCATCATTTACAGTCCTCCTTTGCAAATAGTAGCTTAATCGAATTGTCGTCTTTTGATTTGGAAGTGTCGCAACTGTCATTTTTAGTCAGGGAAAAGAGTGTCGTAAAGTCTTCCTCTTTTAGATAGTCAATTATACTTTTTCCATTGTATTTGATTTGTATTATCAATTCTTTGAAGTGTCGAAAGCAGTTTTCAAGTCGAAATTGAAAGTGTCGTCTTAGTCTTCCTTTCGTTTTTGAAAAGAAATTGCTAAAGTGTCGCTTTGAGGAAAAGTAGTTCAGATCTGTACTTAGTTTTCTTTTTGTCATTCTCACATTAAGGAAATGGAAAAACAAATACATGCATGTGCATTTGCATTTAGACTGCATGCGGAAATTGATTTAGGAAAAGTGCATCTTAGTGTGTGCTCTCTGCTCTATGTTGAAAGAATTTTACTTCTCTTTCCTTAGTAGCTAGGATTTTCATTGCTAAAAGAAAGTAAACGACTGTTTATCATCTTAGATTGCATATTTAGGAATTGTATATCTACATCACGTGGTGAACCTTAAAGGCAAACTTCTTAAGAAAGATCAACTGTAAAATAAACCTCAATGAACATAAAAACGCTTTGGAACCTAACGCACAACATATAGAAGTCTAGGCTAGAGACGTATTTCGGCGTCGTAAAGCCTGGTAACTATCGTTTTCATCATAGTTTGGGTGATTTCTCCTCTTTGATACGAAAAGTGCCAGTATGGACTTGTGCTCCCCCGTACCGTTGAGTATATATTGGGAGACCACAATAGGCTATATCCTTTATCCTTAGGAAGCCGTGTCTACCGCCCTATCGATCGTAATGCACTAAACACAGCATTTGGGAAGATTAACTGCACCGTACTTAAAAAGTATTCTGCAGTTTTGCGATTGGTTTGGTAATCCCTCTGTCTAGATTTCCAGAGTAGTCACTTTCTTTCCTTTTCAGAATCCTTAAAAGAAAAGGTCCATCTGAGCACTTGTCACTTCAGGCTCATTAAAAATCGAAGGTGACTAGAGTCATCTTTAGCTTTTTCTCAACTCTTAGAAAAAGCAAGTTGTGTCAAAGTGTCATAAAATTCAATTAATTCGGAATAAAATTTTCCCATTTTTATTTTGAGTTGATCAAGTAATCCACAATCGTGGAAGAAAGTCAATCAAAACCCTGTCGTTCGCAGAGACTAACGAGTCAACCATCTTTGACTCTGGAAACGAAACCATTCCGGGCCAAGCGATCTCGTTTAGCTGGGTCAACGTCTCTTGGTTTATTTGAAGCTTGTGTTTCAACATCCCCAAAGACTCTAGTTACTCCAACTATTTCTGGTATCCCTTCCTCTACAGAAGAAGTTCTGCAGTTACAAGAGGACATTGGAACTGATCCTAGTGTAACAGTAAACACTTCTATTCCTGAACCAACTCCATCTAGGGCTAATTCAGAAGGTGTCACCCCTCCAACATTTGTTGCTGCAGAGTCTATACCTTCTTCAACACCCTAAATATTTAACGAACTTGATGGTCTGCCTCTTCTGCCTTGACTGATTGCTATAGAAGAGATTTTGGAGGATCTTCCATCCAGTACTCCATTTCATTTTGGAACTAGGATCCACATATATCCTTCTACTATAGTAGTCACCCTTCATCGCAAGTTCCTGTAGAATCGCTAGGAAATGTTTTGGATAGACTCGATATTTCTGAACAACCATTGACATCGAGGACTGTGTCATTCGATACAGCAGCAGCAGAACCTCTTGCCACTACTCCAACAATGTTCGCTGGTGTACCATCTGTCCCAACTAGTTCTCAACCACTACATGGAGTCCACCCAGGGACTATTTTGACAGTATGGTCTATTCCTATTTGTTCATCTGGAACCTTATATAGAATTTCTTATGTTGAGTCTCATCAAATTGATCCTTCCCAATAGTATCAATTTGGGTAGTCTAGTCTCCAAAGGCCAATTTTCCCTTTGAACACTAGATTTCCGCCATATGGGGGGCAGTATGCCTTTTCATTGTTCCTTCTGGGAGAACAACCATATGAGAGTTCACAATAGAATTTGGGTCAAGCTGGAATCACATCCAGTGGTTGGGTACCAATACTACATCAACAGCCGAGAGTTGTATATTCAATGCAACAAAATCAACCTGTGTCGAACATTCCCACTACACCGGCTATTGTGACGGTGTCGCAAGTACAAGTGCTACCTGTTGTATGTCAACCTCCAATCTCTTAGGTCGTAATACAACAACCTCTTGTCTCTTGACTCAATCACAACCGCCGATTAGTGGCTCCTTAACTGAAGCGACTCAGGCTCAAATGGGTACTATAACCCCTCATCTTGGTCAAACATCCAGTATTGGGCAACAACAAATGGTCTCATAGCCATGGATGGTGCAATATCAACAACTGCAATTCCAGCAAGCTTATCGAGGACCTAAGCAACAAAGCTTTGTAGGTAATGGGCAGCCATATATTCAAAACGGTTACCAACAATCATATTATAATGGTTACACCCATCAACCTTATCAAAGTTATCAGCATCAAATACATTATGCTGGTATGCAAAGACCCATGGCTCAGGCGATCCCATCTTATCCTGGGTATGCTTCGCCAAACCTGAATCAACAGTTTCCTTTCGTAGCAACTTTAGAATTACCAGATCTGAATCGGCTAACAAATGATCCAATTGCTTATGCCCCTTGGTGGTCGGCAATTCCTCATAAACTTCCATCAGATATTCCTAAATTCAATGGAAATCTAGGTGAAGATCCATCGAATCATGTGATGACCTTTCATCTGTGGTGTTTGTCCAACACTCTCAATGATGATTCGATTAGGCTTCACCTTTTTCAGCGAATGTTAACTGGTCCGGCAACAAAATGGTACATCGAATTTCCTAGAGCTTCATTCAATAACTTCAGCGCCCTTGCCACCACCTTTTTAACCCATTTTCAGTTACCCATAAGGTACGAAACAGGAATGGAGCTTCTTACCAATTTTAAGTAGACGACAGCCACTCACATATCTGATCATATTCATGAGTGGTGACGTCATCGTAGAATGATAAAGACATATGCTCCTGATCAGCTATTAGCTGAATGGTTTATTAAGTCATTGTTACCTTCTATTACAGAAGATGTGGCCAAGGGAGGAGTTGTCACTGAAGAGCAAGTCATTGCACATGCGCAATATCTAGACTTGATCTATACTTAGTTTGGCATCCTCTACGACAAAATTCTTGATGCTCCTAGACCGGAGTTTTCCGTTCCTTCTCCTCCTAAATCGAACAGGGACTCTCATGCCGGTGACAGCGTGATTGGTACCTCAAGTACACAAACTGCGAAGGCCTCATCTGGTAAAGCCCTTGCAGTTTCCATTAAAAGGGCAAATGACAAACTTCCTGCCTCAGAGGTTAATGCCGTGTCGATCGACAAAGGCAAAGAACTGAAGCAACCAGGGGACAAGAAGAAAAAGAAAAACAAAAAGAAGAAACAGGATGATTTGTCTCCTGAAAAATCTTCTGAAAACCCTTCTGGGAAAACAAAACCTAATCGGCCATGTCTCATATGCGATGAGGACCATTGGACTAGAGATTGTCCGCATAAAGCTGAAATTAAGAAGTTCTTCAAGAGTTCAAAAACCTTAGCAGTATTTACTAATCCATTTCCAAACCCAGAAACCAATCTGGTTGCTAGCGCTAATGCTTCCCCATCCCAAGTGCTTATGTTTTCCATTTTAAAACAGCAAAATGATGCTTTGATATCGACAAGGAATAAGGATTAAGAGAATCCACATCTGTCGAACAATAAGGCTGCAAATCAACCTAGTAGTTCGACAACAACTTCAACTGAAGTTGCACCACCCATCATTCCTGAGATAATGATAAAACCGCCAAAAGAAGTAGTACACAAATTGACATTTAATCCTTGTGCTCGAGCAACATAGAATTATAACAGAACTATAATATAGTAGAGGATCTGGCCCAATCACCATCCGCTATGTCAACACTTGAAGTACTACAAAATTTCCCCTCCCAAAAGCAGGCTCTATTATCAGCAATAGGTGGGATTGACCTAGTGGATTCCAATATTGTGGCCTTTAATCATAAAGGATACGAACCTCAGTTACTGCCTCAACTCGCTTTCCTCATACAAGTGAAAGCCCTCAACAAAATTGTTCATCGAACAATGATTGATGAGGGGGCATCTACATGCATTATGTCAATGAGTTGCTGGAAAACTTTAGGCTCACCACCCTTGTCGCGATCATCAACGACATTAAAAGCATTCGATTGACGAACATACACCCTGTACGGGATTTTAAGTAACTTGCAAGTTGAACTGGGGGGTAAAATAGCAGAAATTGACATCAAAGTTATCAATGGAAACCTTGATTACAATATCCTACTAGGAAGGCCCTGGATTTATGCTATGGCTGCAGTTGTGTCAACATACTTTAGAATGATTGCATTTCCTTTTCAAGGAGAAATTACAATCGTTGATTAACAAACCTTCCTCCCCAACAATTCACAAGTTATGGGAAGCATTCCAATGATCCATGGAAGCTCTCAATCGCTTCAAAATATAGGAGTAGGCCTCCTAAAAGACCCTACCTTAATGGGTACTTTTTCCCTACTGCCTCCAAGTAATCTGGCGGAAGTAGCCACGGTGGAAACTTGCAATATGGTATCTTCTATATCTACAAAGATTCAGAAGATTTCCGAACATGATGTTAGCATGGATCATCGCTAGGTATTGCCTCCAAGCCCAATAGAAATATTGTAGCAATCAATTTTCTTGGCCTGGGTGGCAAACCCAAATCAACGCTCATCGAGTGTTTGGATAGATAGGTCTAAGGAATACAGTACCTCTTCAGATCCTTGGTCACATGTACATTCTACAGACGAAGGAATTGTTCAGTCAATGATGATAGGAGAGGCACCATGGGAAGATTACCACCATCGTTCCCATCTTCTGGATTACCATGGAGATTGTTCAAGCGACCCTAATCATCCGTCAGTTTTTTATTTTCTATCAAATACTATAAATACGGTGGATTCCGAGTGAAATCTGTCCAATATTGAAGAAAATATTGCCATAAATATCTCGACCAAACCAAATGTTGTAGAGAATATTCATGTCGGCAAATCTTTCTCTTCTTCAGAACTGGAAATATATTGCTCTCTCTTTCGCGAGTTCAGAGATGTCTTTGCATGGTCATATGAAGAAATGCCAGGTATTGACTCGAGCATAGTTGAACACGAAATCAAGATGTATCCAGATGTCAAACTAATACGACAACAGCTTCAGCAGATGCACCCGAAGAAAGCCGCTGCCATCAAGGCAGAAGTTGAAAAACTTTTACATGCTGGTTTAATTTACCCAATTCCTCTAACTGATTGGGTATCGAATATTGTTCTTGTGATGAAAAAACAAGGAACGATTAGAGTGTGCATTGATTACAGGGATGTAAATCAAGCTTGTCCAAAGGACAATTACCCTACACCCTTCATTTACCAGATAATTGATGAATGCACCGGATGCGAAATCTTTTCATTCATGGATGGATTTTCCAGGTATAATCAAATTAATATCCGCCCACAGGACCAGTCGAAGACTGCATTTATATGTCTGTGGGGCACATTCGCGTACTGCAAGTTACCTTTTGGTTTAAAGAACACAGGGGAAACTTTTCAAAGGGCTATGAATTATGCCTTCCATGACATCAAGAACATCGTTCAACCATATCTCGATGATCTACCAGCTCATTCGCGAAAGCGGACTGATCATCTGCAGCATTTGAGAGCTATATTTCTACATTGCCGACACTACAAGATACAACTCAATCCACACAAGTGTGTGTTTTGTGTCAGTTCTGGTCGTTTACTTGGCTTTTGGTTTCTAAGGACGGGATTTAAATCGACCCATGTAAGGTTTAGGCGATCATCGATATGCCTCCATCTTCAAATTTGTTTCAGATTTAGAAACTCCAAGGGAAAGCAAACTTTCTAAGGAGGTTCATTCCAAATTACACCGAACTTGCTAAAGGTTATACGCGTCTTTGGAAAAAAGAAGTGCCCTTTAACTGGGATCAGGTTGCACAAGCTTCCTTTGATGCTCTAAAGGTATCCCTAATAAAATCATTATTAATGTACACTCTTGACTATCAAAAAGACTTTAACCTGTATCTAGTTGCAACAGATATGACCATCGCAATGGTTTTAGTTCAAGAATACAATGGAATGGAACATCCTATATATTATTTAAGTAGAAACTTAAATGATATAGAAATGAAGTACTCCTATGTTGAAAAGCTGGCTCTTGCAGCTATTCAAGAAGTACAGAGATTTCGACACTATATTCTCTTCCGCAAAACAACCATTTTGTCAGATTGCAACCCTATGACTTACATTCTGTCGCTTTAGTTACTTGGGGGAAAATATTTTAAATGGATAGCCATTTTGCAAGAGTTTGATCTGGAATTCGTAAAATCCAAATCAAAGAAATCTCTGGTTTTCGCAGAGTTACTATGCGACTTCCCATTGTCGTCCAATGATTCAACATCCAAAGCATCAATCGTGGATGAATCTTTGTTTCTGATATCGTAGAGCGATCCGTGGTATGGAGATATAATCATCTATCTCCAAACCCAAACATATAGGCCTAACACCTCTTGCTCAGAACAACAACGTACTCGATACCAAGCAAAAGACTACATGATCGTCGGTGATACACTTTACTGTCGCGGTATCGATATAGTTCTGCGAAGGTGCCTCACCCATGAGGAAGAAAAAAAAGTCCTAAATGATTGTCATTGAGGCGCGTGTGGGGGGCATCAATCTGGTTATGCTATGGTGCAAAAGATTTTACAATCAGGTTACTTCTGGCCAACAATGTTCAAAGATTGCATAACCGCAGTTAGAAGTTGCCATGCTTGTCAAATCTTCGACCGCAAAACCAGAATACCACCCGCACCTTTGCATCCAGTAGTTGTTGTTGGGCCATTCGCCAAATGGGCCATATACCCCACCTCGGCCAGGGGGCATGGGTATATCATAGTCGCAATTGACTATTTTACAAAATGGGCCAAGGCGATGCCTACATTAAACAATAGCGGTGAAACGACTGCTCTTTTCTTTTTCAACCATGTAGTCTTTAGATTCGGTGTTCCACAAGCTATAGTCACAGATCATGAATCGCATTTCCACAATCACATAATGGTTGAATTGGCTGCCAAATTAGGACTGTCCCACGACAGTTCTACTCCGTATTATCCGCAAGCTAACGGACAAGTTGAGGCAATCAACAAAGTCTTGAAGGACATGCTGCAAAGGATGATTGGAGTCCACAAACAGAGTTAGTACCTAATCCTGTACTCAGCCTTGTGGGCATATAGGACATCGGTGAGAAATGCAACCGGATTTACACCCTTTCAGCTAGTGTATGGCTAGAAGCGGTCTTGCCGGTTCAGTTTGAAATTTCATCTCTCAAGCTCATAGTTGACCTTCTCCCTGGAACTTCAGAAGAAGAGGCTTGTTTCTTGGAACTAATCCAGTTGGATGAAACCCACTGTGATGCCGCCTTGGCTAATGAAGCTCATAAGAAACGATTCAAGGCGCAGTTTGACAAGAATGTCAAACCCCGTGTCTTCTCATAAGGTGACCTGGTCTTACTTTACGACCAGGAAGACGATAAATTGGGAGCAGGTAAGTTCCAATCATTGTGGATGGGTCCCTACATTATTAAGCGAGACTTAGCAAAAAGAGCCTACGAGCTAGTAGATTATGATGGGATTCCATTATTGCAACCCTGAAACGTGTTGTACCTTAAGCGGGTTGTAGTAATCTCTTTATATGCTTTTGTTACGTTTTTTGTTTTCATCAAGAGTGATCGTTTTGGTTAGGTAATCCACTTTTTCATTTGTTGCAAATGTTGAACCTATTGGAATCATTTGTTGGATATGCTAATGGAGCTAGTCGTAGTACGCAGAACCTATCTTCTACATCTTGGGCCATCTTTGATCCAAGCAGCAAGTTAGTGAGTTTCAGAGGGATATGTATTGGTCGGTCAACGAACAACATCACTGAATATAGCGCGTTGATAGAGCTTCTCTCTGATGCCATCGCACATGGCACACGCCGACTTGTTGTCAAGTTAGACTCACAACTCGTCATCCTACAGCTTACCAGCATCTATTTGTTCGAAATCCAACTATCTATCGTATATTCCTAAGGCTCAGGATTTTGGAAAGGTAGTTTGATTCTATTCAATATCAACACATTTCCAGAAAACTAGACACATTAACTTATTCATTAGCAAATTATGTGTTAAATAGACATTTGCATCATTTATGAAAAAGAAGCATTTTAAACATTGGCATCAAGATCATATAACTTAACTAAAATAAAGCTCCGACAATCAAAAACATATATAACTGTTTATAGTTTTTTACAAAATGTTCCGTGTCCAAGACAAAATCGGTCACAGGACCCAAAAACTCAAAAATGTAGGAAAGCACCCTAGACTAATGGTGTTGGTGATAACAGGTCACCGCCTGTGCGATCATACATGTGCCTAGTCCATTGACTCGGCACGCCAGTGGTATGGCGCTGTAATCTCAGAGGTAACGTGTCGGTCCTCACATCCTGAACACCAAGGGTGAGACCCTCGATCTGATCCTGCAATATGGCAAGGATCTTAGATACGTCTAGATCGTGAAGGACAGCCCTCCCTACAGCCTCTCCTGCTGGAACGGCAGCTGCTACCCTCGGGCGCACTGCTGGTCGCACCGGTCCAATATCTACACAAGTACATGGGTTTGATTAGTCTTGATAACATTTAAAAAACACAAGAACATTATAAAAGCAATAAACAAAGATATGGTCAGATCTTTTACTATAACGCCCCACTGCTCGCCAGCCAGCAGCACCAAATCTGGGTCGCCACGGAAATCCATCCCGGCATATGGATACTCGACATAACCATTTTTTGACGGTTGAACCACTCAAAGAAGGCATCAGAGAATGAAATCTACAACTGACCACATGTCTGGCCATAAGATCAACCCATCTCTGCATTTGTGGTTCTATTGGTGTTGGCACTCTGAGTGAAATGTACAGTGGTTGCATCAGTGAGATCTTCTCCAAGGAGAAAGCGGTCAGAATAGAACCATAACCAAAGTTCTTGGATCTTCCATTCTTCACCTTGGTAAGTTGTTCTTTTTATCATTGGAAGTACTGCATCACACCAGTTGAATACCTTGGTTCAAGGCAGTCCAAGTCATGTTGCATATAGGACCTGCTGGCCAAGTGAAGAGCCTCGCTACCAGCCAATCTAGCAAAGGTGAATGAGATAGTCCACAAGGAATGTTCAGTGACATCTCGAATACTGATCTTTCTATTCCTACTTGGCTGAGATCCATCTCTACAGAATCAGCGAATATATCCTTCACGGATTCACCCCACAGGCAGATCCTGATAGTGAGAGAGGGGCACTACGCCTCGATAAACCGGTCAAGAAGTAGATATCCTCAACAGTCAAAGGGATGGATTTACCTCTAATATGGAACACTTGGTCGGTAGGATCCCATGCATCGAGAAGATATTGCAATAAGTTGATTTTTTGCCTCATGCTGGATATGCGGAAGAACTTGAGCAAGCCACAGTTCCGCAATGCAGTCACCATACCCGGATCATGTAAGGCAAATATATCCTCTTCTTCATGCTCGCGTTCATGCCATGTAATGACCATATTGCTCCGATGAATCTCTGAAAACAGACAAGAGAAGAATTAGGATCTTGATTTGGGGAAAAACAGGCAAAACTTCATGAAAAATCAGTGCATAAACTTCCTCCTTGCACCATCGCACCCTAGCTATGTATAGGGTGGGATGTATACTGACTGGCCAATGGCTAGCTCAGTATGCATTTCACCTTTCGATGTGTACTAGGGGC